>CM050168.1:109848829-110256329 GCA_027410445.1 Discoglossus pictus | reverse complement strand
AATGATGATGTACACCTTATATTTATTTGTTTTTGGGTTATACTAATACATTGTTGTGTTTTTTTTATTGCAGGGTGAAGAAAATATTTGGGGGGTCGTTTGCCCTGACGCCCCAATGGACGGGCCGCCCCTGTGCTAATGTATATGGCTTTATGGGTCTAAGACTAGTGATTAGAATTTAAAGGTGTCTGTACTTTCCTCTTTCCATATTATTTCTGAAAATAAATGTTGCTGCCACTGCAGGAAGGATCTATGATGATTTTGTGGAAAGTGGGTTTGTGAGTAAGAGAGACATTTTTGCATTTCTGAAAAGCTATGGTTGTATTTAATGATGCACACTGGTTTCCTCTGGACCAACAATGAAGAATGAATGGTTTTGGTGTCTATTTCAATCTTATCCTATTATCAAACAAAAGCTCTCCCCTATGATTCAGCTCTCAGAATGTGATGCAAAAACCAAAATGTTTTCCTATATTAATAAACAGTCATATGTTTTTTTTTTGGAGAAAATCTTTTTTTTATGTCTATTGCTCACACTGCTGTTAATATTGATCTGCAGTGATCCTTGCCCCTACACCACCTCTCTACATGATAAAAAAAGAAATGAAGAAAGCTAAATTATTATTCGTGTGAGTCAGGGATAGCAACATAGTTTGAAAATAGGCTTTAATATTACATTGTTCAATAGTAATTGAGGTTGAAAAAAATGGAGAGACTGTTGAACATTTTTATGTCTCCTGGTCCTGATCTCAGGTATCCCCATCTATAAATGTGCTCAGCTTCATTCAAGCAATTGTATACCCTTATCTTAAAGGGATGGTCTAGAGATCAAAACACTGCTAGCTCCTGATTACATGTTTGCCCCAAAAAGACGCAGAATAGACAAATTTGATCTTATATGAGCTATGGCCCTGATGGTTTTGTTGTAATTCCTATGGACTTACACACTTGAACTTTGTGGATGCATTTTGTTTCTCTTAGAGATTTTGGTTTTATTATTATTATTATTATTATTATTATTATTATCATTCTTTAATTGTAACATGCCAACATATTCCATAGCGCTGTACATAAGTTAAGATCAAGGCAAAAAACAATAGTAATATTAACACATTGCAAAGGATGGAGGGCCCTCCATGTTTTTGAGTTAGAATCCCCAAAGCAGCTTGCAAGATTAAAAACTCTCAAACTTACAATCTAAAGGGTTTAAATGAGTATGGAAGAGTGAAAGATGACTTGTGCATGTTAAGGTGGAAGGTGATAGGCTTCTTTAAATATATGCATTTTTAGTGAGGATTTGAAGGTTTTGAGGCAGGGAGGCAAGGAGTTACAGAGAAGGAGGGGGCGCACAAGAAAAGTCCTGGAGGTGGGAATGTGAGGAGGTGTAAAAAAGATTGTTAGCAGAACGAAGAGGGCGGATGGGGGAGTATTTGGTGATCAGAGATATAAGGAGGTGCTCCATTGTTGAGGGCTTTGTAAGTTATGGTCATGATTTTACATTTTATTCTGGAAGCTAATGGAATGACTGATAGAGAGGTGGTGCAGACACTGAGATATGATGACAGAGAGTATTAGAATCTTAGTTGTGTCTCGTGTGAGGTAAAGAGGATTGAAGAGGTCAGGGTCCAGCAGAACAGGCTTGGGAGGTGTGGGTGATGATGGTATTGTCGATAGTGAGAGAGAGGTGAGGGATTGAAGCTGAAGTAGAGGGTTGGGAGATTAGGAGTTCGGTCTTGGACATGTTGAGTTTGAGGTTGTTGAGCAGACATCCAGGAGGAAATACCTGAAAGTAAGTTAGAAATGTGTTAGAAAAGAGGGATATATCTGGTGCTGATAGGTAGATTTGGGTGTCATCTGCATATAGTTGATACTGCAAACCAAAAGATTTTATAGGGTAGCAAGTGAGAGAGAAAAGGGGGGGGGGGGGCTGGGACTGAACCTTAGGGTACACCAACAGAGGGTGAGGAAAAGAAGAGTTACCAGAGAAGGAGAAGCTAAATGTTCAATCTTGGAGGTATGAAATGATCCATGAGAGAGCATTGTCTCGGATGCCGAGGGAGCAGAGGATTTGGATTAGAAGACTGTGGTCAACTGTGCCAAAAGCAGCAGAGAGATCCAGAAGAAGCAGAATAGAAAAGTGATCATTTGACTTGGCGGGAAGCAAGTCATTGGAGACTTTTGTGAGAGCTGTCTCCTGTGGAAGTCATATTGGGAGATGTAAAAAAGGGCGTTAGAGTATAAGCCGAGGGTGGGAAATGTGCTGCCCCCTGTGTCCCTCTTGTGCCCTCTGTGTCCCTCTCTCTCCTATGTCTCTTCTCCCCTCTCCCTTCCCTGTGTCTCTTCCTCCCTTCTCATCCTCAACCCCCTCCTCATCCTCAACCTCCCTCCTCATCCTCAACTCCCCAATCCTCAACCCCCCTCCTCATCCTCAACCTCCCTCCTCAACCTATACCCCCCATCCTCAACCCCCTCCTCCACCTCCCTCCTCAACCCCCCATCCTCAACCCCCCCTCAACCCCCTCCTCAACCCCCGCCATCCTCAAGCCCCTCCTCAACCTAAACCCCCCTCCTCCTCAACCTCCGTCCTCATCCTCAACCTCCCTCCTCATCCTCAACCCCCGCCTCATCCTCAACCTCCCTCCTCATCCTCAACCCCCTCCTCATCCTCAACCCCCTCCTCAACCTCAACCCCCCATCCGCAACCCCCCTCCTCATCCTCAACCTACCTCCTCATCCTCAACCCCCTCCTCATCCTCAACCCCCTCCTCATCCTCAACCTCCCTCCTTATCCTCAATCCCCCTCCTCATCCTCAACCTCCCTCCTCATCCTCAACCTCCCTCCTCAACCTCAACCCCCTCCATCCTCAACCCCCCTCAACCCCCCATCCTCATCCTCAACCCCCGCCATCCTCAACCCCCTCCTCAACCTCAACCCCCTCCTCATCCTCAACCCCCTCCTCATCCTCAACCTCCCTCCTCATCCTCAACCTTCCCATCCTCAACCCCCTCCATCCTCAACTCCCCCTCAACCCCCCATCCTCATCCTCAACCCCCGCCATCCTCAACCACCTCCTCAACCTCAACCCCCTCCTCATCCTCAACCCCCTCCTCAACCTCCCTCCTCATCCTCAACCTCCCTCCTCATCCTCAACCCCCTCCTCATCCTCAACCCCCTCCTCATTCTCAACCCCCTCCTCAACCTCCCTCCTCATCCTCAACCCCCTCCTCATCCTCAACCCTCTCCTCAACCTCAACCCCCCCATCCTTAACCCCCTCCTCATCCTCAATCTCCCTCCTCATCCTCAACCCCCTCCTCATCCTCAACCCCCTCCTCAACCTCAACCCCCTTCTCAACCTCTCTCCTCAACCTCAACCCCCCCATTCTCAACCCCCTCCATCCTCAACCTCCCTCCTCATCCTCAACCCCCTCCTTAACCTCAGCACCCCCATCCTCAACCCCTCTCCTCATCCTCAACCCCTCTCCTCATCCTCAACCCCTCTCCTCATCCTTAACCTCCCTCCTCATCCTCAATCTCCCTCCTCATCCTCAACCCCCCCATCCTCAACCCCCTCCTCAACCCACCCATCCTCAACCTCCCTACTAATCCTCAACCCCCTCCTCAACCTCAACCCCCCATCATCAACCTCCCTCCTCATCCTCAACCTCCCTCCTCAACCTCAACACCCCATCATCAACCCCCTCCTCAACCTCAACCCCCCATCCTAAACCCCCTCCTCAACCTCAACCCCCCTCCTCAACCTCCCTCTTCATCCTCAACCCCCCCTCATTTTAAACCCCCCCTCCTCATTCTACCCCTCTAAATATCCCCCCCCCCTCTCTCTTTCCCCTCACTTACCTGCATCTGAAGCTTCTGCTCCGGCCTCTGCTCCTTCGGGCGTATTGACGTGGCGCGCATGTGACGACATGTCATTAGCATATACCGGGTGCCGGGTTAGAGAGACACGGGGGGAGAGTGACTCGAGTATAAGGGCTGAAAAACTCGGCTTATACTCGAGTATATACTGTAATATATATGGTAAGTTTATTGCAGATAGACTGTGTATTCCAGAGGACACAGGAGAAAGGCAAAGTAGAAGCTTTGAGACAACACATTCTGGGTGTTTGCTGCCCTTGGGGAGGAACTGGGCTCATGGCAGGTGGAAATGAGAGCATTGTCTCGGATGCCGAGGAAGCAGAGGATTTGGATTAGAAGACTGTGGTCAACTGTGCCAAAAGCAGCAGAGAGATCCAGAAGAAGCAGAATAAAAAAGTGATCATTTGACTTGGCGGGAAGCAAGTCATTGGAGACTTTTGTGAGAGCTGTCTCCTGTGGAAGTCATATTGGGAGATGTAAAAAAGGGCGTTAGAGTATAAGCCGAGGGTGGGAAATGTGCTGCCCCCTGTGTCCCTCTTGTGCCCTCTGTGTCCCTCTCTCTCCTATGTCTCTTCTCACCTCTCCCTTCCCTGTGTCTCTTCCTCCCTTCTCATCCTCAACCCCCTCCTCATCCTCAACCTCCCTCCTCATCCTCAACTCCCCAATCCTCAACCCCCCTCCTCATCCTCAACCTCCCTCCTCAACCTATACCCCCCATCCTCAACCCCCTCCTCCACCTCCCTCCTCAACCCCCCATCCTCAACCCCCCCCTCAACCCCCTCCTCAACCCCCGCCATCCTCAAGCCCCTCCTCAACCTAAACCCCCCTCCTCCTCAACCTCCCTCCTCATCCTCAACCTCCCTCCTCATCCTCAACCCCCGCCTCATCCTCAACCTCCCTCCTCATCCTCAACCCCCTCCTCATCCTCAACCCCCTCCTCAACCTCAACCCCCCATCCGCAACCCCCCTCCTCATCCTCAACCTACCTCCTCATCCTCAACCCCCTCCTCATCCTCAACCCCCTCCTCATCCTCAACCTCCCTCCTTATCCTCAATCCCCCTCCTCATCCTCAACCTCCCTCCTCATCCTCAACCTCCCTCCTCAACCTCAACCCCCTCCATCCTCAACCCCCCCTCAACCCCCCATCCTCATCCTCAACCCCCGCCATCCTCAACCTCAACCCCCTCCTCATCCTCAACCCCCTCCTCATCCTCAACCTCCCTCCTCATCCTCAACCTCCCCATCCTCAACCCCCTCCATCCTCAACTCCCCCTCAACCCCCCATCCTCATCCTCAACCCCCGCCATCCTCAACCACCTCCTCAACCTCAACCCCCTCCTCATCCTCAACCCCCTCCTCAACCTCCCTCCTCATCCTCAACCTCCCTCCTCATCCTCAACCCCCTCCTCATCCTCAACCCCCTCCTCATTCTCAACCCCCTCCTCAACCTCCCACCTCATCCTCAACCCCCTCCTCATCCTCAACCCTCTCCTCAACCTCAACCCCCCCATCCTTAACCCCCTCCTCATCCTCAATCTCCCTCCTCATCCTCAACCCCCTCCTCATCCTCAACCCCCTCCTCAACCTCAACCCCCTTCTCAACCTCTCTCCTCAACCTCAACCCCCCCATTCTCAACCCCCTCCATCCTCAACCTCCCTCCTCATCCTCAACCCCCTCCTTAACCTCAGCACCCCCATCCTCAACCCCTCTCCTCATCCTCAACCCCTCTCCTCATCCTCAACCCCTCTCCTCATCCTTAACCTCCCTCCTCATCCTCAACCTCCCTCCTCATCCTCAACCCCCCCATCCTCAACCCCCTCCTCAACCCACCCATCCTCAACCTCCCTACTAATCCTCAACCCCCTCCTCAACCTCAACCCCCCATCATCAACCTCCCTCCTCATCCTCAACCTCCCTCCTCAACCTCAACACCCCATCATCAACCCCCTCCTCAACCTCAACCCCCCATCCTAAACCCCCTCCTCAACCTCAACCCCCCTCCTCAACCTCCCTCTTCATCCTCAACCCCCCCTCATTTTAAACCCCCCCTCCTCATTCTACCCCACTAAATATCCCCCCCCCCCCCTCTCTTTCCCCTCACTTACCTGCATCTGAAGCTTCTGCTCCGGCCTCTGCTCCTTCGGGCGTATTGACGTGGCGCGCATGTGACGTCATGTCATTAGCATATACCGGGTGCCGGGTTAGAGAGACACGGGGGGAGAGTGACTCGAGTATAAGGGCTGAAAAACTCGGCTTATACTCGAGTATATACTGTAATATATATGGTAAGTTTATTGCAGATAGACTGTGTATTCCAGAGGACACAGGAGAAAGGCAAAGTAGAAGCTTTGAGACAACACATTCTGGGTGTTTGCTGCCCTTGGGGAGGAACTGGGCTCATGGCAGGTGGAAATGAGTGAGGGGCCTGGGTTAGGAGATATATCTCCAGCAGCAAGGAGAAGGAGTGAGAGCGAGAAAAGATGGGATTGGGGCTTACAGTAGTGTTTCTGCTTACGATTGTTAAGGAAGGGTTGAGATTGTGACTGCAGAGGAGCTTATGGGAGCATAGAAGAGGAGAGGAGAGCATGTAATGTAAAATTGTTATAATGTTCGGTCCATGATGTGGAGAGGCTGCATAAGAGAGTCTGAGAAAGAGACAGGAGGTTATACAGAAGAAAAAAGAGTGAGTGTACACAGTGTGTAAGCACAAGTGAAGATTGGGATAATATTATTTCCCTAAATTATGACATAATTTCAAGGGGAAATGAGTGATTGGCAGTAGTTGGCTGGAGTAAGTGATATTTTTTATCTATTTATCGTTTTAGCAGGTGATGGTGACTGAGCAAGTCATGTGTGTGTGTCAATAAATTAAGACAGAGCAGGGCAGGGAAGGCAAGCAGTACTGTAGTTACTTTCTGGGGTTTAAAATGACAGCTGAAAGAACAGTAAAACAAATGTGTTAGTGGGGGGAGAGATGAGTTGGTTGGTCCTTAAATTGTTTCATTTAGTGGATGGGCTGTCATTATGGACCCAGGAGAGTTACTCTATTTGTTGGCTATTTAGGAGATTTGAGAAGGCTGACTTTATTACATTAATCCCCAATGCATCACATACTATTTTCACATCACATACAAGTTCTAACAATCAGCTTTATTTGTATGAACAGTAATTGTATTATAACTCAATCATAAACTTGATATGTTTGACTTTTTTCTCAATCCTATTTTTTGCCTTTTATCTTCCTGATTTTTCCCTTTCCCCTTTAAATATACAAAATCTAGCAGGCTCAGGAACTTGATTATGTAAGAAGTAACAAATGTGTCAAGGATTACAGGGCATCTGCCCTATCACCAGCTCCCTAAAAGAGCATACTCCCCAGGAAAAGGACACTTTATATATATATTATTATGTGCACTGGTTTCAATGTTATTCCTACATTGCACTATTTGGTTCAATAGGGGACGGGGAGATTATAAAAGGGCAACCAGGTGCCAATCAAATGCCATATGAGCACCATGGCCAGTTTCACGTACACCAATCCTAATCTCCAATTAGGCGCCTATTGATTGTATTTATCATAGGGCAGAGATTCAGTATCTGGCCCGTTGCAAAAGTTTTACCTTTAGTTAATGGCTGGCAGTGCTGGTTTGTGAGGCTTTTGGTCCTCGTTGGTTGTATTTTCAAAGTCCTACGTGTCTGGCGTGATTAGTGTAAGTGTTACTGTTTGCACTGTTGTGTATTTTCTAAGTTCTGCGTGCCTGGCGTTGCAGAGCCTCGTTTTCATCCTGTTTCCGAATTTTTACATTTTTTGTCCGCCCTTTTTTTTCTCACTTAGTCGATTTTCGAGTGACGGAAAACGCCAAATATGGCTCAAAATCCCTTGCATCCTCACTCCCAGGCTTCCTGGCTCTCCCCCTGTGCTGTGTGTGTGTTTTTTTTATTTTTTATTATTATTTTGGTTGTTTTTCGTGTTACACGCTATATGCTTCAACTGCTCGCCTCGCTCGGCGAGGCTCGCAGTGCAATGAGCGCCTTCAGCGCTTATTGCAGCCTAAGAGCTACGCGGCTGCTTTGCCTCACTTCACAATGCTCGCATGTGTGATGGCGGTACTGGCTCGCCCCGCTTTGCGAGGCTCGCGGTTGCGCCCTCACTTCACGAGAGATGCAACTGCGTTACCAACATCGCAAACGTTACTAACATTGCAAGATCCACAACTATATATGTGATGATATTATAAGTTTGCCCCATATTACTATGCTGACTGCTCAGAATACTATTATACCCCAACTCTGAATGTTAAAGGTACATGAAAGATTCTGGATTTCACTAGGAATATAATATGTATCTATTAGTTTTATGTTATTTTATTTGTATATTATTAAGAAGTGCTTAAAAGCTTTGTTTTGTTTTTGCCAAAAATCATACAGTTTTTACCTATTTGGGCTTGACTTCTATAGTTCATGCAGCCCATGAATACATAGTGGAAAGTGCAGAGTTTCAAATTAGACTGTGAGTGACCCCTCAAAAGGGGTATCTTGCAGAATGTTGCCAGTGATTGTTTACTATAAGACTATGAAATCCCTGTTCTTAAGCATACTGTCTTCATGAGCTGCAGATGGGAAAACCATTTAGGAACTATTTGTACGATTTTAGGTAGAAAAAAAACAGAGCTTCTAAATAAAAAAAAAAGGTGAAAACTAGAAACTTTCTATGTCCTTTTAATTCTCCCATGGAATTTAAACAGGAAATGAAACTTGCAGTGAGTACTGTTTAAGTTTTCTATATTCATGAATATTGCATGACAGCATTAATTCATGGGTTTAACAATGTGGAAATAAACACAAGTTAAATTAAATATTTCTAATGCTTTACTTTGCATAATTTATACATTTGCATACTTTGACCAAAGTCAAAATCCTCTTTTGTTCTCTGGTCATTGAGCCCGATTCAATTGCGTTTTCACATGTTACTGTAGCTCGTAAGTGAGGTCGCAAGATAATTTGCTATTCAATTTGCTTTTTTTTGCGGGCTCAAAACGCGTTACAAGTTACAGCCTTGAAAAATTTGCGATGCTTAAAACCGTAACTTACAATTAAATTGCTCATTTACCACAAGCCCGAAAATGTGTTCACACCCGTAAATGGCAAAAAAAGGGGAAAATCCTATGAGACCTAGAGAGGACCCGCAAGGGGGTTAAACACCTATTCGTAGCACTGTAAATGTAAATAAAAAAATCAATACTGCACTGTAAATAATGGGGAAAGCAATCAAAGACATTAGAATGAATTGCACCACAGTCTTAAGCCCTGAAATAGGCAGTATGTAAGATTTATTTGTATGTTAAATTTCGGGGTTAAATCAATCTCGGGTATCAATGAGTTAATACATATCAGGCCACTCATATGGACTAGAACAGTATTGGCATTTATTTTCATAATTCATTAGTTTGCGGTTTGCATATCGGACACCCAAACCTAATTGATTGACATGTAACCTCCATGTTTTACTGTCGTAATAATGACGGTCTCATTTACTATTGGCTGATTCGAAATAGGAGGTTACGGGCTCGCTTAATTGATCATTTTCCTGAACTGCTACGAACCAGTGCATGGTTTACGGTTTCGGCTTTGGGCCAGTAACTTGGGGGCTTAAGCAATTGAATAGCATCATAATCAGAGTCGAATGGGAGCCCACAACACACCCACAGACATAAGGCCAACAATTATTGAGTTGACGACTTGCAATTGAATCGGGTCCATCGCCTGGACACACCAGCGGGGAATTGTTACTGGGGAATATGGAGACAGACTGTCTAGGTCTGTGTGTTGGAATTTAACCTGATGTCAAGACAAGTCTTCAGCCTATATGGTGCTGATGGTCCTGAGGAGTATAGCCTCCTCTGATCGGGAAACTTAGCGAAGGGTAGTGTACTTAAATTAGTGCAGTGTTTTCTTTCCTGTGCTCTGTAATCAGGGTCCAGGTGACAGTGGGTGTGGTTTGGCCTGTGTAAAGGTTTATCTGTGTGCATTTTGTTGTGTTCTGTTGGATCAGTTCTGAGGCAGGGCATTGTTTTCTGTCCTGTGCTCATTTATCATTGTACAGGTGAGTAGGCAGGGTCTATTTACACAAGAGAAGAGCGAGCTTATGAGCTTGCAATCATTTCTAGTGTAAGTGTAGTTAGTGTGGAGATTGAATAAAAGGAGGGAATTCAAAGGAAAGGGGTATTATAAGAAAAAATAGAAAACAAACATATATTTTTTTTTCTGTTTTGTTTGGGTTAAGGTGTAGAAAAGCAATCTTTATACAAATACATTGATTTGTTTTCTCACTGTACTTTTGTAACTGATAATCATGAGTCAGCCCAGTGGCAACCTCACTCAGTGTACATCCTGCCACATGTATGCACTACTGGAACAGATGATCCAGGGTCCATACCTCTGTGACAGGTGTGAGCATGTGGCCTCTCTGGAAGCTCATATTGGAGAACTGGAGAGGAGAATTGCAGCACTTAGTGATATTGCTCCACTGGAAAGGGGGTTGGTGCTCACTGAGCACAGTTTAGCTGGGCCTAGCGTGGAGGGAGGAGCTGGGGCTAGTGAGGATGTCCGGGGAGGTAGCTGGGTTACAGTCAGAAGGGGAATCAGGGAGAACTGGAGGAGGCAGGCCAGTTCTGAGTTGGCAAACACCAACAGATTTGCCAGATTCAGTGAAACTGTTGGGGATGTCAGGAATGGCAATGCCAGATAGAGATGTTCCCTCTAACAGCTGGGAGATCAGTTCTACTGGAGGAGTGGGATGGAAGAATAGGCAGAGCAACAGACAGGTTTTGGTGGTAGGGGACTTATTAGGAAGGTAGACAGGGTGATTTGTCACCCAGATCCCAGGAATCGGACAGTTTGCTGTCTCCCGGGTGCTCGGGTTCGGCATGTTGTGGATTGGGTGGTTAAATTATTGGGAGGGGCTGGTAATGAACCCGCGGTCTTGATACATATTGCTACCAATGACAAAGTAAGTGGAAGATGGAGTGCTCTAAAGAATGATTTTAAAGAACTATGGAATAAGCTGAAGGCAAGGACCTCCAAGGTAGTATTTTCTGAGATACTACCAATGCCATGTGCTAGCCCAGGGAGGCAGAAGGAGCTTAGAAATAGTCTGCATTAATTTTCACAGTATCCCACATAAAAGGCATAGGTTATATCCGTATTATTGTATGAGATATAAGCTGCTTGGTCTTTTTTTGATTTACATAATTCACAATTATACAGTTTATTGCGTGTACAATCCAGATTTTATTCTATATCTACAAATCGTTACACAGAAAAGATCTCCAATAGTGTAAGGAATCTAGATTAGAACTGTATAGGTTTGATCCAGACAAGCAATTTTGCTGCTTACCAACCTTAAGTATGGATGGTGTTTATCAGAGTCTCCTTTGTTCTGGTTCAGCAGCAAATCTCAGAAGAAAAAGTTTCCAAACTTGATTTTTAAAACCAGCTGGGTCCTCCTGTGCACAATCCTGGTTCCAATTCAATTTGTTGATAGATAAGTCACTTTATATATGATCGTATATGTTTTTTCAGCTCATGCAGCACACATCCTCTTTCCTTGAATGTTAGCTCTGCCCCTATTTCAACATTTGATACCATATCAATATTATTTGTGATAACTAAATCCAATATAGCCTCATTTCTAGTAGGTTCTTGTATAACCTTGGCCAAATAATCTCTGAGTGTACTCAGGAACCTGCTCCCCTTAGCTGAACTGCTGGTCCCATCTTATTAGAACTTGCCTGTGCTTAGCTGCATTTCCAATCTGTAACAATAATTGCATTTCCTCACTTTCAGCTGTATTTGGGGGTTTATAACATACTCCAACTAATATTCTTTTGGAATTTGCTCCTCCGCTATTTAACTCTACCCACAAACATTCAACATTACGCTAGTTCCACCATAAATATCTTTTCTGACGATAGGCTTAAATTCAGGCTTAACATACAGACAAATCCCTCTTCCTATTTTACCATTTCTCCTATCTTTCCTAAATAGGATATAACCATTCCACCATGAGATTCATCCCACCATGTTTCAGTAATGCCTATTAAATCCCATTTTTACATTAACTGCTAATAATTCTAACTCGCCCATTTTTCCTTCTGGCTTCTGGCACTAGCAAGCATACACCTTATGTTATGAGTTTGTTATATTATGGTTTATACAAATTGTAATTGTGGCTAGAACTGTTATTGTGGGTCACTGGCTGCAAAGGCAAACACCAAGCATTAACCGACTAGAAAATTATTTTAGAAAACATTTTCAATGAAGAAAATCCCTTATGCTATGTTGAAGCAGGAAGACCAATTGGAAACATTGGGCATAATATAATAATTTAAGTATAACAATATTTTGGTAATATTCCTCCCCTTTCATATATGGTTAAAAAAAAGATTGAGCCATGACTTTATAATCTAATATAATTTGACCATGTAATGGAAAGGAACAGTCTGGATATTTAGGAGATGGCAACATCCCAGAGAGCCAGACCTACCAAATCCACCAAACAAACATGACTAGATGAGAATCATGCAATAAACCACAACATGTTCATGGAAACCACATACTGATACTCATTCCAGGGCAGAATATATTCTTGAAATTGGCTTGAAGCAGCAAGTAAGGGGTTAGGTTATCTAAAGGACCACTATAGCAGTTATACAATAGGATATACAATTTGCTTATTCAGTTAATGACTATAAATAATAAAAAAAAAACTGTGTTAACAGACAAAATAATGTATTTGTAGGTTTTAAACGAGAACTGTCTTTCTCCAACCTCTGTTCGTGGAACACAGAACACAGTTGTTTTATTTTCTTCAAGCATTTGAAAGCAAGCACGTTTTAAACATTACAAAAATATATTTTTTTGCATGAAAAATATTAAGTAAAACTAGTTTAAACTTCATGGAAACCAACACAGAGAGCATATTTTAGTCTGTGGATCGTATTACCTTGCAGATGAAAAGCAATTAAACTGCTGAATATATGTATGTGCACTGATATCTTTATTTGAAAGAAGAAAAGAAAACACAGTGGCAAATTATCAAATACACTTGTCCTGATGCAAAAAAGAAACCCACAAATATACCCATGTCCCTTTAAGTGTCAAGGATTGAAATAAAAAATGCTCAAGGATATTGTGCAACATTTCTTAGACTGGTGTAGGTATCCCTGAAATAGCCACTACAGGGAAAGGGGCAAATTATGGGATCTTTCCTATGGCTGCCAAGATCATAATGGGGGAGCTGAGGGGGGTTTGGGTGGCCCTGGGGTGTAGAAGATCATAAGGGGGGAGCTGAGGGGGGTTTGGGTGGCCCTGGGGTTGTAGGCCTTCATAATGGGGGAGCTGAGGTGGGGGTTGGGGGGCACTGGAGGGTGCAGGAGATCATAATGGGGGAGCTGAGGGGGGGGTTTGGGGGGCACTGAAGGGTGTAGGAGATCATAATGGGGTAGCTGAGGGGGGTTTGGGGGGCACTGGAGGGTGTAGGAGATCATAATGGGGGATCTGAGGGGGGTTTGGGGGGCCCTGGAGGGTGTAGATCATAATGGTGGAGCTGAGGGGGGGTTCGAGGGCACTGGAGGGTGAATGAGATCATAATGGGGGAGCTGAGGGGGGTTTGGGGGGGAGCTGGAGGGTGTAGGAGATCATAATAGGGGAGCTGAGAGAGGGGGGGTTGGGTGGCTCTGGGGGTGTAGATCATAAGGGGGGTGCTGCCGCCCCCCTTATGATCTCCTACACCCCCAGAGACAGCACCCAACTCCCCCAGCACCCCCTTATGATCTCCTACACCCCCAGTGCCCCCCAAACTCCCCTCAGCTCCTCCCTTTATTTCTGATCTTCTAACCGCGTCTGTATAACACTCTTTCTGCTTTCTCTTTTTCCTCTGGCCCCCATGCCTGTGTCCCTCCCCAGCTGTCTCTCTGCCCCCCCTTATCTCTCTACCCCGTGTTGCTCAGTCTGTCCCTCTTTCTCCCCCCTGGCAGTCCCCCTCCCCAGCTGTCTCTCTGCCCCCTTATCTATCTACCCCCTGTACTCAGTCTCTCCCTCTTTCTCCCCCCCCCCCCCCCCCTGGCAGTCCACCTCCCCAGCTGTCTCTCTGCCCCCTTATCTATCTACCCTTTCTCCCTCTCTACCCCCTGTTGCTCAGTCTCTCCCTCTTTCTTCCTCCCCAGCTGTCTCTCTTCCTCCTTATCTATCTACCCTTTCTCCCTCTCTACCACCTGTTGCTCAGTCTCTCCATCTTTCTTCCTCCCCAGCTGTCTCTCTGACTCCTTATCTATCTACCCTTTCTCTCTCTCTACCCCCTGTTGTTCAGTCTCTCCCTCCTATTGTTCAGCCTCTCCCTCTTACCTCCTTCCCATGCCTGACCCCCTCCCCAGCTGTCTCTCTGACCCCTTACCTCTCTACCCTTTCTGTCTCTCTCCCGATGTCACTATAATGCCGGTGTGTGCATGGTCTGCTCTGCACTCCCACCACTAGATGCCGCTGTGCATAATCATAACTATGTGCAGTCATCACACTTGGTTGCAATAAAACATAATTCGCTTTTTATTCTTATACTAGTCTAATAAGACCAGTTATAAAAAATAATCAAACATATACTTAATTCAAGCCGAAACGAACTATATATATATATATGTATAAAAAAAAAAAAGTAATCCTATGTTGTGTAATCCAGTGTTTGGCTGCTGTCCGGAATGATAAACTGCACGGCTGGCTTCATTTTCTACCGGAAGTAATGCAGTGTTTCCGGTTCGCGGCAAGTTTGAATTTGTTTGCTGTAGAGCTGATTTTGTTTTCGGCATCTGTGGATTGATGGCTGCGGAGTGTCAAAGTTTGCTGGACAGGGTGTCTGCCCGCCTGGGCTGGAGGGAAGCTGGGGAGCCGGTGAGGGAATGATTTTTAGGGGACACCAGGCAATCTGTTCGTTGTACACACAATGCATGGCAATGATGTTTTTATGTAATGTGTAATCACTGAGAAACACGGATACTGTTCATAACCTACAGAGAGTAAGGGAGGTAATACACCACTATACTGCAGGGAAACAGAAGGAACTGTTGCTAAAGCAATCTGGTTTATATTAGCCTGATCATGTAATGTAAGTTAATGGGAAGACAATGAGTTATGTTTATAAGGAGTCGGGCCTGGAACATAAGTAATATATTATTAATGTTATATGTGAAACTCTCAAATGAGTGTTGTTGGGATAAAAAATACAATTGTATGAATAGAAAAAAATAATGTAATATCGCATAAAGTAATCGAAATAAAATTGGTTAGAAGTCCAGACTCAAAGATTTTGTAATTGATCTTTTTTTACAATAAAATGCTAACTACCTTTTTATACAATGTCTTGAAACTCTGCAGGAATTGCCACATATGCTGCAGCATGTGTTTTGTCTTCTCATAGTTACATAACAATGAAGGTTAAAAAAATACTTAAGTCTACCAAGTTCAACCTTTTTAAATCTCCTCTGATCTGCAATATGAAGGCAAACGAAAAAAAAAAACTGTGAATATTGCCAATTGTCTCATAAAGTGGGGGGAAACATTCCTTCCTGACCCCAGATACTGGCGATCGGACTCCTCCCTGGATCAATACTCCCTCTCATTATACAGAATAACTATTGATGCCCCTTTTTATTTAAAAATATATCCAATTTTTTTTAGCCCTGCAATCAGAGGACTACCTGTATAAAAATATTACAGCCAGAAAGACAATGTCATATATTAATGGTCATTGCAATCTATTAGGTTATTAGAAGTATTAATGTGCAATGCTATATATATATATATATATATATATATATATATATATATATATATATATATATATATATATATATCTATATCTATATCTATCTATGGATTGAAGAGCAAGGCATTTGTGGGCACATTTTCATGTCCCAGCTTAGCTTCCCAGAATGCAGTGTAATACCTGTTTGTTTTTCTCAGAATTCTGAGCTGGAAGCAGTTTTTTTAACTTATTTTAGACATTCAAATGTCAACACTGATGTACTATTTATTTACTAAGGAAAAAAAGGAGACCTAAAAAGGTTGAACTTGATGGATATATCTTGTATGTGCTTTTTAAGAATTTGGCAAAGAGTTTTTAGACATAAAAAATACATCCTATAATATTTTACTATTAGGAACTTGCCCAACAACAATGACTGGAGCCCCTTCGGCACTCATCCCGTGGCTCGCAATAAGTGCCCATGTGTCTCTTTGCAGCATCTCCCCCTGTCCCTTCCCAGTGTGTATGTGGTGAATGTGTGCTTGCAGCGCGGTGACTGACGTTGGTTTTATTTTTAAAGTCCCCCTTGCTTGGCGTTGTTCGGATGTTCAGTGTCGTGTATTTTCAAAGTCTCCTTGTGAAACAGTGCAACTAAAATAGAAAATGAAAAATATTCTCCACTTAGCTTGCACTGCTAGAACTTATTACTGCACTTACGTGTGTGTGTGTGGTGGGTACAAACACTCAAAATCCTTAACTAAAAATGCTCAAAAATCAATGACTTTATCAGCATTTTAAAAAAGGAGAATATCATGTCATTAATGCTTTTCAACCCTCTATCTAATGGTCTAGAGCAGATGTGATCACTTTAGAGGCCATCTAATCTCAATGTAATGTCAATAATATATTTCATTTACAGCTTAGAAAGCAGCTGTTGCCAGATGTGAAGCCATGCGATTTGCTGAGCCCAGAGTATGAGCAAAGAGAGAGCCCCGTGTTGCCAGCCTGTGCTCAGAAGCTGCTTCTTTCAGATTCAGATGCTGATGATTATACAGTGGGTCGTCATCACAAACGGGATTTGCACCAACTGGGTAAGTTGTTTCAAATGACCACTGGAAAATACTTCTCCACTGTGTAGTATAAACTATCTAACAACATTAGCAGCTATGTAAGCCATTGGTGGGTTTATTCTGCATCCTTTCCTTTAATCTTAAAGGACCATAGGAGAAGTGCAGATCTGTAATATCTGTTGGCTTTGTCATGGGGAAAAAATGCATCATTATAGTGATGTTAGTTCAAAGTTTAGACAAAATGCATCAGGACTCCACCGACCAATATAAGCTCAAAAGTTGCATAATGCAGCTAATGCGATTCCTTATAGCTGTGGAATTTATCAACCTGTCACTAATGCATATCGGGGACATATTTCCATTTTTATATCTTCACGTTTAAAATATTAGTATTCCCCCCCAAATTGATTTTTCACTATCTGATAGAAAAAAAAACTCATAATTTATTATCTTCTGTTCGTGAGCTATGATTTCTCTTTCAGATATTGACAGCAAATCTGTGAATTCAAACTTCAAAACTGCACAGAAATCCAGGTAAATATGCTAAATGAACACAAATGTAACTTTTATTTCCCATAATTGCAGTGACTTCATACTGGTATTTATTTTTGCTTGTCTAGATCTAAAGTGCTCCAGTTATGTCTAAGTTTTTTTTTTTTTTTTTTTTTTAAAGAGCATTAAACCTTTTATATAACCTAACCATTTGCTTTAAAAATGATTCTAAAAAATATGCAGACTTCTCTGTATAGAGTAGTGTGTCCAATAGTGTCACAATGTGCTAGTTAGTGGGGTAGTCTCATTATTATTGATACATAACTGCTTGAACACCTACATTATCTCCCTCTTTGCATTGTGCCAACATATTACCTAGAGCTATAGTTTTTGTGATGAGCACAAATTATCTATTTCAGATGCTTTCACAAATTAGCATGCTGTGAAGTTAGTGAACTAATTAACCATTCGGAGGGAGCTGCATTTTTAAACATTGATCTGTTGTGTGTTTTATTAAACCCCCCCCCCCCCCCCCCCCCCCCCCCCAAAAAAAAAGCTTATCTCCAGATTTTATTGCTCCTTTGCAAATATCAAATCTCACACATAACAGGACCACTTTAAGTTTAAGTGTGAAATTAGAATTTGTGTATGTGACGCAATAAAAAGTGAGGTAGCCGTGAGCAACCAGTAATCTAGATGGATAATCGGAGTATTGCAGTATATAGTGATACCTTTTTTTTATTGGACAAACATTTTAGTTATGGTGACAAGCTTTCAAAAGTACTAGCTCTCTTTATTAAATCAGAAGCTTTTGACATGATAAAGAGAGGCACTACTCTCTAAAGCTGGTCACTATAACTAAAATGGTTGTCTAATAAAAAAGGTATCCCTATATACTGCAATACTCTGATTATTCTTTTGCGATAACCAAAAAACGTTTCTGATTTATAAGCCATGTATTGTTACGCTAAAATTCTCTCAAAATATAAACGTGATCAAGACCGTAAATAGCTGGTGTGAAGCTTTGTGTTTTACTCCCATCAAAGTTAAGTGAAACTAATAGTTACGAAGGTGTACATATAGGACTGTTTGAAAAATACAAATATGCAAATAAATACGCATACACGTTGATCAACGACTTAGAATTAATATAAGGAGGCTGATTAAACTAATTTCTCCCTTGGACTTGCACTTACTCAGTCTTTTCAATTTCCTATGGCTTTAGACTGAAAACCATACAGACTTCATGGGGTAATTAGATAAGCATTTATTGACAATAACCCATTAGAATAAGATGCCAGACTATGTTTGGTGACTGGATCAGAAATGTTGATTGACAGGTAAAAATGTCAAACTTCATTGTAGTTTACTGTAGAAAAATACACTTCTTAATAACAATCAAATAGTACTTAATACCTATTGTTTTGAATTGCAGCATATTTGGGAGTTCTACTTAACAGCGACACAGCAATGTAAACTCGTAATAATAGAACGCATGTTTGTCTACCAAAAAACAAACAAAACAAAAACATGCTTCTCCACACATTTGGTATCCTGTTTAATATTTATGAAAGCAGGCTTGAATTGTCTACTGATTTTTTTATATTGGGAGTGGAGATGGGAGGGGGATGTCAAGTATTTGAAAGTTAAAGTTTCTCACCCTAACTTCAAAATATAGGCTGACATCTTAAAGATCATTACAAGCTTTGTATTAGTTGTTTTTCTTTACAGTAAATCATCATTCCTGAAATAATCAGTTGATGTTATGCTAATTTGTGGATCTATAATGTGTGGCTCAGTGTGTTTTTGGTAAGTAATGCAATTTAACTGCATGATAATATTGGAGTTTGCCACCAGAGAAACAAGCACACTGTTAAATATGAGCAAATTGAACTAGAAATATTGATATTGGCTGCACATCAGCAAAATAGTGCCCAAACAATGATGAATATCTCAAGAATGCTTTGCTTTACTTTTTAATGCTCCTTAAGAATAATCTAAAACAGTCAGTTGATTTTAAAGTGCTAATTTCCCGTATCTCCACCTCTATTCTTTTTCCTGTAAACCAGCTAGTTCAATCTTCAGTGACTTCCCGCAACTATTAGAATGGTGTGTCCAATTTTTTTCTTTTATAAGAAAGGAGTTTTATTAATATGTAAGAAGAGTGGTTGGAAAGCTGTGGGCAGGATTGGTAGGGATGGGTTAGAGTGGAGCTATAGCGGATGAAAAACTGGGACTTAAGGCACTAAGCCATTATATCTATACATATGCTTGTTGGTTGAGGGAATAATTATTTTTTTAACAAGGATAGAGCAGGCCTTCAACTCGGGGTGTTTTCCTGGAGTAGGGTAACAAACCCAATTGTAGAGGCAGTAGCTTAAGGAGCAATATGAAATCTGTGAATTACGTATTGCTGCACAAACCGTCTTCTGTTGGTGAAATACTTATTGATAGCTGGGTAAAACATTTAAGTGCATTAGCAGACTCTGGGTTGGCTTTTATTGTGTCTCCATGTGAGCACAATAGCAACCCCTTATTTCTCATGGTTAACAACATAAAGATAAATCGGGCAAATTTGTAAATTTTGTTGAGTCTATCAATTTTTTTCATGGTTCAAATGATAGTGACGACATGGTCTAGTTTGGCAGTCAAAGTAATAAAGCTATTTTTTTAGCCGATGTTCTGTTTGGGTTGTGTAGCCAGTAACTGGTTGAACAGTTTGTTGGGTTTGCGCTTCTCAAGTTGAGTGTCTCTCTGATGTATAGTAACAGTAAACAAGAGTTAAACCCCTAAATAGGTCTGTTGTATAGGCCTGGTTACTTACTCAGTCGCCTCTATTAGCTCACTTGTGCCCTTCACAGGGAGAAATATATTGCAGTAGATCAGCCTGGTCTCACTCGAGTGATCCAGCCCTTAAATACCAGGCATTCAACCCTAGACAGAAGAAACCGCAAACCGCAGATGTAGGTTTCTTCCTCTCTTGGGTCTCGTCGGGGAGATGTAGCTGCACTCCATAAGGCACAGAGAGCAAGGAGTCTACTCCTGGAGCCCTTAGGGTGAGAAAAATGAAACAAAAATAGTCTGTGAAACCAGACTGATATAATACAGGATTTCTTCATGTGAGGGGCACAAGTGAGCTAGTTACATACTCTCGGAGTATGTAACCAGGACTATTGAAAAAACCTACTTTTGCTGGTGTTTGTTCTCAGTTTGAAAGCCTCTGACTCACTTTGTTAAGTAAAGAAACTGTGCAGACCTCTTTCTAAAAAAACACATTGGAATACTAGTATCCAGAAGTTATTGAGGTTTGTTTGGGGAGACTATGATGCATATATGGGGAATATATTTAGGTCCTAATCTCACATGGTTATTGTTTCGACATTCTCACAGAAATCATTCAAATAGGGTAAGGCAGAGTTTGGTAAATCCAGGGAACCACTGATCCAAAATGTTATTGCTGGCTCCTAACATTTTGCTTATTATACATGTATTTCTATGTTCATATTCATAATCTGACCTATACATATATTTTAGTTTATATTCAAAAAATATGTGGCTGGCTCCTAAGTTTTTTTTTTTTTTTTTTTTTTAAAGATACATTTGTCAACTACTGGGTTAAGGTTTTCCAGCTTTGCCAAATGGAAAATAGTTAGATGTAGGGATATCCACATATCAAATTGGTGAGACATAAGCATTAGATAAAGACCATTCACCATATTTTCACCATTGTGGCATCTCAAACTAATAAACCACCTCATTCATTGAATGGAAAGCAGATACAAAGTTGATTACTTTAACCATTGAGTGTTGGCACATATCTCTGGTTGATTTCCTTCATCTAGAGGTCAAACCCATGAACTCTGTGATGACTGCCATCAGATGTCCACTGTGGAAATAATTTCAAATTGGTGGATACGGTTAATGCCTTAAAGAATAAATGCATGTCTGAGAATTGCTTTTTTAACCTAATAAAAACCATGTTGTGTCTTGCAGATCTGTTTTGGTGATATCTGATTCCAGTGATGATGACTTTGAAAACTGTAAGTAAAGGTTTTTGGTTAAGAGAGTGTCCTTTCTAAACTTTCCCATGCTTGTTCTATGTATTTGTGTTATGATGGAAATCTCAATGTTACTCTGAAGCCTCAAATTGTGTTCATACTGTGACAACTTCTTTCCCCCATATATAGCAGGCCTGTATAAAGAAACTTAACTTTTTGAATCTGTCAAATTACATGGTGAAAAATTTAGAAATGTTCTAAAGTTATATAAAATGTGGATTTTCCAGGGTGTTGTGGCTTGAAGGAAGGAAACATGTTGTAGCAAGGCTATTGCTGAGTGGGGGAAATTACATAAAAAAAAGAAAAGAAAATGTGCATGCTTTTCTTATAAAGAAAATAGGATTTCTTCATCTAACAGAGGATCATTTGATGTATTATATAATTTGCCTAAAAAAATCCACATGCCGATAAGCCACAAAGAGACTCATAAAATACCGGTTAGAGATGTGCTGGTCATTCATTCGAGCCAGACTCTCTGTGACTTTATGGCTTTGGCCTCTCTGAGCTCCAACAAGCTCATGTGCATTGCTTCACTGACCACATCTATCCATCTTCGTCTCTGCTGACCCCTTCTTTGTGTGCCTTCAGTCTTTGCCAGCATCAGTGTATTTTCTAGGAAATTCTCTCTTCTCATAATTTGAACAAAACATATGACCTTTAACCTCACGATTGTACCTTTCGTTCAACAGTTTGGCTTCATTTACTGTAGTATGGATTGATTGGATCTTCTTACAATCCAAGGAGCTCAATATATACAATTATGCTTGAACACTATTTTTGAATGATTAAGAATGTTCTTATATTACCTGACTAGACTGCAGTGTTTTTTCTTGATATATTAATAAAGCAAAAAAGAAAAAGTTTATTTTTAAAAATATGCTTTCATCTACTTTATTAAAGCAAAGTATAGCTGACTTTGTAGAATGTTACAAAAATTATCAAGATAATTGGTGAAATATGCCTACTCAAAAGCCCTGTAGAACAATGTATTCAGGCTTTTCTGCCATAATTAGGTTAGATGTTAACGCTTCTCTACTTTTCTGAACTGAGATTAGCACAAGCAGTTCAAACTATGTTATTGATAATAAGAGGGTACATTCAAGGCTTAGAACTGCCTTGACACTCAAGTTGATAGCACCTCCTTGCTCTCTTTCTCCTGTTTTTATGATTGTTAATTGTATTTTGCAAATTGGGTACTCCCACGCTCCTAAAGACTGAACTAAGTTTTTTTTTTTTATAGGTGCAGTCAAAAAGTTAACTTGATCTTTGAACTGGCTTTAATTCCCAATAACCTGTTGCGTTTCTCACTGATAGTCTTACTGGACTTTAATATCTTGCCAAGCTTCCCCATCTTATCTATTCAATCTCCCTATTGCTTTTCTAATACAGAACAATAACAATTGCTGAATTAAAATCATATTGGAAAATACATATGGACTTAATGTCCCACAACAAAGCAGGCTAGCCATCAAAGATTTTAAGACTAAAAGCTGATATAAAGTTCCTATAAGAAACTCACTTTAAGAGAGCTGAAGTTCCAAATATTATATGGAGGCATTTCTCACAGACTTATAATACCTTTCAAACAAAGCATAATGGTTTTTCTATCGCTATTAATAAAAACTGTTTATTCACATGTATCTCTAAAGCTACGGATCAGAATGAGTTAATTTAATATTAAACAGACATTTAGGATCACATTACTTAATATGTGTGTGTACCCATTCAACCAACCCCAAAATGTTGGCACTCTTTATATTTAAAGGGCCAGTTAATGCAGCCCAATTTGACCATTTCACAGTAAAGATCTCCTAAAAGCAAGCTGAAATACTTAAATAAAAAAATAAAAATATGTACATCTTTTCATTGAGAAATAAAATTAAATCAAATCTGTTTGCGTGTGCAAGTCTTTCCGCATGCTGTGGCAAGCAGATTCCAGGGGTGTGTGTCATATTAAAGTCAGTTGTAAGACTGCTTACATTTCCAGTTTTCTTACATTCCTTGTAATTTTTGTAATGTCTTATGGCAGAAAATTCATGTTTCTGCCCTCTTAACACTCTGGAATTTGAACAAAATGCAATGAAGCAAACCAAACAGAAATATTAGGAAAAGGCTAATAAAACGGATGCTGTTAGTCAACAAATGAAAGCATCAAACTAAGTGCAAAATAACTGAAAGGGGGGGGGGGGGGGACTTTTATTAAACCAAAATGAGAGGCAACAAACTTTTGAGCATATTATACTACTCTATATAGCCACTGAAATTAACTTGTTGATAAACCAAAATTATAAGCGTACCCAAGGATTCAGATTGAGTAGGTTTTGTACCCCCCAAGACAAGCAGAGGATAATGTTGGACGTAACACTGATCTTCTATAGCTTCCTAATATTCAAAAGGAATATATTGTCTTCTATTCTCTTGAAGCTGAAAAAGCATTTTGACAGCAGGTTTTAAAATTTTTTTTTTTAAACATCAGTTACTGTCTTCATTGTCATTTCTGATAGATAGTCTGTGCAGATTCATCCCTAAAGGGATATGAACGTTTCATGGATTAATACATTTCTGCACTCTGTAGGCAAAAAGCAGCCTATTTGTATGCAGCACACCTCCTAAAACATTTTATTTTTAATATCTAAAAACCCCTCTAATGATTATGTTGACACCTCCAGGGGGTGTCTAGTTTGCAAGTCTTGTGTCAGTGCCTTGGAAACAAGCTCTATGTACATTTGATTTTATGCTCAAAAACAGGGCCATCCATTCTTAAGGTGTTAAGTTTTTTTTTTGCCATGTACTCAACCCCTGTACAGCGCTACGGAATACGTTGGCTTGATATAAACAAAGATAATAATCTGCCCCCCCCCCCCCACCAATTAGCATGCAGCATCAGGGGAGCAATATTAACCCACTATTTACCTGCTGTTGCTTGTTCAGCCAATCTTCTTGCAGCTTCAGGGATACCCTACATATCCCAGGCTGCTTTTCAGCACAAACAGGAACCCAGCGTTAATTCAAAAGTTTCAGCTAACCTGATTGGCCAGAACAAATCATTTTAAATTTGATGCCAATTTAGCCTGGCTTTGGAAGGTGTTAACCCTAATGGTCAACTGTCAGAAATTACAAGAGATTTAGCTGACTTCAATGTAAGTGTTTAAATGTCTATTGGGATTTTTTCATGCAAATTTTTTTTGCATTCACTACACATTTTACTCTATTAGATGCTTCATGATCCAGCATACTTACATATAGTTACATAGTAATTGAGGTTGAAAAAATACTTTTAGCCCATCAAGTTCAACCTTTTAAGATCTCCTCTGATCTGCAATATGCTGATTAGTTGTTAATTAATCCAGAGGAAGGAAAACAAAAAACCCCAGGGAAAACAATGAATTCCTTCCTGACCCCAGATACTGGCGATCAAATTTCTCTCTAGATCAATACTCCCTCTCTAATTAACCAGGATAACCCTGAATGCCCTTTTTTAATACAGTATTTACTCTAGTATAAGCCGAAGCACCTATTAGTTTACCGCAAAATACTGGGACAACTTAGTGACTTGAGTATAAGCCGAGGGTGGGAAATATGCTGCCCCCTGTGTCCCTTTATTGTGTCCCCCCCCCCCCCCCCCTCCCCTGTGTCTCTTTCCCCCTATCCCTTAAAATACATGTTGGCTCCTACTTATAATGCTGTTTGAATAGACATACTCTTGTATATTCTCACTTATTAACCCTTCTAAAAGCTTTCCCATTACAGAAGTGAGGCTTACTGGTCTATACTTCCCTGGATTTGCTCTTTACCCTTTTTAAATATAGGTATCACATCTGCTTTTCTCCAGTCATCTGGTAGAGACCCTGTGTTGAGGGAATCTTGAAAAATTAAATATAATGTTTTAGCTATTGCAGAACTCAGATCCCTCAGTACCCGTGGATGTATTCCATCAGGACACAGGGCTTTATTGACATTTATTTTTTCTAACCTTTTGGATTTCTTCCTGCGTTAACCAGTTATGTGGTGAAAGTAGTTTAACTCCATTATGGTGAAGTGACCCAACCACTGGTACCTCCCTTGTATATACAGAAGAAAAGAACATATTTAGTTCATCTGCCTTTTCCTGGTCACTAATTGTCACACGGCCTGTGTCACATTCTAATGTTCCTATAGCTTCCTTCCTGGGCTTCTTCACATTTATATACTTTTAGATACTTTAAATATTTTAGGATTAGTCTTACTCTTTTGCAATTCATTTTTCATTTTCTATTTTAGCCAGTCTGATGGCCCTTTTGCAATCCTTGCAAGTCTCTGTCCCCTCATTTTTGTATAATTGAAATGCCTGTTTTTTACTCTGTATCTTGATCTTTAAATCATTGTTAAGCCACATTGGATGTAATTTACTCCTTTTACTTTTATTCCCACATAGTATATGCCAATGTGTATGTACAGTGGATATAAAAAGTCTACACACCCTTGTTAAAATGTCAGGTTTCTGTGCTGTAAAAAAAATGAGCCAAAGATAAATCATTTCAAAACTTTTTCCACCTTTAATGTGACCTATAAACTGTACAACTCAATTAAAAAAACAAACCAAAATCTTTTAGGTAGAGGGAAGAAAAAATATAAAAATAAAATAATATGGTTGCATAGGTATGCACACCCTTAAATTAATACTTTGTTGAAGCACCTTTTGATTTTATTACATCACTCAGTCTTTTTGGGTATGAGTCTATCAGCATGGCACATTTTGACTTGGCTAGATTTGCCCACTCTTCTTTGCAAAAACACTCCAAATCTGTCAGATTGCGAGGGCATCTCCTGTGCACAGCCCTCTTCAGATCACTCCATAGATTTTCAATCTGATTCAGGTCTGGGCTCTGGCTCGCCATTCCAAAACTTTAATCTTCTTCTGGTGAAGCCATTCCTTTGTTGATTTGGATGTATGCTTTGGGTCATTGTCATGCTGAAAGATGAAGTTCCTCTTCATGTTCAGCTTTCTAGCAGAAGCCTGAAGGCTTTGTGCCATTATTGACTGGCATTGGGAACTGTTCATAATTCCCTCTATCTTAACTAAGGCCCCAGTTCCAGCTGAAGAAAAACAGCCCCAAAGCATGATGCTGCCACCACCATGCTTCACTGTGGGTATGGTGTTCTTTTGGTGATGGGCAGTGTTGTTTTTGCGCCAAACCTATCTTTTGGAATTATGGCCAAAAAGTTCAACCTTGGTTTCATCAGACCATAACACCTTTTCCCACATGCTTTTGGGAGACTTCAGATGTGTTTTTGCAAAATGTAGCCTGGCTTGGATGTTTTTCTTCGTAAGAAAAGGCTTTAGTCTTGCCACTCTACCCCATAGCCCAGACATATGAAGAATACAGGAGATTGTTGTACCACACAGCCAGTACTTGCCAGATATTCCTGCAGCTCCTTTAATGTTGCTGTAGGCCTCTTGGTAGCCTCCCAGACCAATTTTCTTCTCGTCTTTTCATCCATTTTAGAGGGAGCTCCAGTTCCCTGTAATGTCACTGTTGTGCCATATTTTCTCCACTTGATGATGACTGTCTTCACTGTGTTCCATGGTATATCTAATGCCTTGGAAATTCTTTTGTACCCTTCTCCTGACTGATACCTTTTAACAATGAGATCCCTCTGATGCTTTGGAAGCTCTCTGTGGACCATGGCTTTTGCTGTGGGATGCCACTAAGAAAATTTGAGGAAAGACCAACTAGAGCAGCTGAACTTTATTTGGTGTTAATCAGAGGCACTTTAAATTATGGCAGGTGTATGCTGACTCCTATTTAACACGATTTGGAATGTGATTGCTTAATTCTGAACACCGCTACATCCCCAGTTATAAGAGGATGTGCAGACTTATGCAACCACATTATTTTTTTTTCTTCCCTCCACCTAAAAGATTTTGGTTTGTTTTTCAATTGAGTTGTACAGTTTATAGGTCACATTAAAGGTGGAAAAAGTTCTGAAATTATTTATCCTTGTCATTTTTTTACAGCACAGAAACCTGACATTTTTTAACAGGGGTGTGTAGACTTTTTATATCCACTGTATATTTAGTACAGATTTAAATGTTGTCCATTTATGTTCAGTATATTTACCTGCCAGTTCTCTGTCCCAGTCTATATTTTGTATTGCTGCCCTTTTTTTAAATTAAGAGTTTTTTTTTTTTTTTTTTTTTAATTCAATCTCAAATGAGACTGTATTGTGATCACAGTTTCCCAAAGGTTGCCCTATTTCAACATTTAATACCATATCATAACCAAGATGGCCTCATTTTTAGTAGGCTCTTGTAAAACCTGGGACAGATAATGATCCCTGAGTGTACTCAAGAACCTGCTCCCTTTGCCCGTACTGCTGGTCTCATTCATCCAGTTTATTTCAGGTTAGTTAAAATCTCCTATTAGAACTCGCCCATGCTTACCTGCATTTCCAATCTGTAACAATAATTGTATTTCCTCACTTTCAGCTATATTTGAGAGTTTATAGCATACTCCAACCAATATTATTTTGGAATTTGCTGCTCTGCTATTTAACTCTACCCACAAACATTCAACATTACCGCCAGTTCCAGCATAAATATCTTCTCTGACTATAGGCTTAAATTCAGGCTTAACATACAGACCTATCCCTCCTCCTCCTCTTTTACCATTGCCCCTATCTTTCTTAAATAAGTTATACCCATCCAGATTAACAGTCCAGTCATGAGATTCATCCCGCCGTGTTTTGGTAATGCCTATTAAATCACAATTTGATTAATTGCAAATAATTAACTAGCTCTCCCATTTTTCCTGGCAAGCTTCTGGCATTAAGAAGCATACATCTTATGTTATGAGTTTGTAGTTTTGAGGTGCCTGCCTTTGTACTTGAATTACTTGGTACTACCTCCCTATTAACTATACTAACCCTCCCCTATGAGTAGTTATTTCATCCCTTATAACCTCTACACTTTCTACCCTATTACTTCTATCTAGTCCCTCCCCCCCCCCCCCCCCCCCCACCTATTAGTTTAAAAACTCCCCCAGCCGTTCTACCATCCTTTCCCCTAACACAAAAGCTCCCTCATCCCTAAGGTGCAATCCATCCCTCCTATAGAGATCGTACCCAAGTGAGAAGTCAGCCCAGTGCTCTAAAAACACAAACCCCTCCTTTGTGCACCACATCTTTAGCCATGCATTAACCTCCCTAAGCTCCTTCTGTCTCCCTGGGCTAGCACGTGGCCCTGGTAGTATCTCTCAGAAAATACTACCTTGGAGGTCCTTCCCTTAAGCTTATTGACGAATTCTCTAAAATCATTCTTTAGGACACTCAATCTTCCCCTACCTTTGTCATTGGGACCAATATGTACCAAGACCGCTGGTTCATTTTCAGCCCGCCCAAAAATTAATCTACCCGATACACAACATGCCGAAACCGAGCACCCAGGAGACCGCAAGCTGTTCGATTGCTGGGATCTGGGTGACAAATCACCCTGTCTACCTTCCTAATAGAGTCCCCTACCACCAAAACCTTTATGTTGCTCTGCCTAAACTGCCCTCCCACTGTTCCAGTAGAACTGTTCTACCGGCTGTTAGAGGGAACAGCTCTATCTGGCATTGTTGGGGATGTCCATTTAGGAAGGGCAGTTTCACTCAATCTGGCAGTTCTGTTGGTGCTTGCCAACTCAGTATTGGCCTGCCTCCTGCTCCTGGCCCCCCTGCTTCCCCTTGTAACTGTAACCCAGCTACCTTCCTGGACATCCTCACTCGCCCCAGCTCCACCGTCCATGCTAGGCCCACCTAGTCTGTGCTCAGTGAGCACCAAACCCTTTTTTCCAGTGGAATATCAGTAAGTGCTGCAATTCTCCTCTCCAGTTCTCCAATCTGAGCTTCCAAAGAGGCCACATGCTCACACCTCTCACAGAGGTATTAACTCAGGATCATCTGTTCCAGTAGTGCATACATATGACAGGCTGTACATGGGGTGAGGTCGCCACTGGACTACCTTATATTTACAACAAAAAATAAATAAATTACTACAATTTGACCCTTTTTCTTTGAACTCCCTCCTGTAAAGAGTCACACACAAGGCCCAAACGTATATGCAATTTTAACCCAGGTAAAAACACTCCCCTCTCACCTGTACCAAATAACTGCACACAGGGAATAAACACACTTTACTTGTCTGAGCAAATTAAATGTAGTTTCTGGCTGGTTTCTCCAATGTAGCATCCCCTCTCATATACAGTGCATTGCATCATGTAGACTACATTGGAAGATGTGCATGAATATGACCCTCGGATGCTAAAGCTGTTGTGATGCATGGCTGTGTCCTCTTTGGAGATGTGTTGACATAATTTGCCGCCATTTCTGTTTTTTTTTTTTGCAAGGTTTGGTGCCATTCTTTCTGAGGTGCTGTTCATTGGTTTATTTATTTTTCTATTTTTGGTTACTTTCTGGTCGGTTTGTTTTATGGCACCTCACTCCGTATGACCTGCAAATATTTAAGACCCGGTTTATTTTCTCTGATCTACACTCATGGAGTCTTCTTCACCGCTGACCGAACAGAACATTCTTCTTCTTTTTTTTTTTTTAAATAATATAAAACGCCTGTCATTTCTATGTTTCAATGGGAATCGAATATCAGTATAGCTCTGGACTTGAGAAAGAGAGGAAGCTCTCAAAAGCTTGTCATATTTTTGATTAACCAGGGAGTTGGAGTGTGCCTTTTTTTAATTTACTGAACATGACCGAATACCTGGCTAACTTCACTGACTTCTCAGTCTCTTGACTATATTCCTGTTAATTGTGCTAGAATGAAGCCCCTCTTGTCACTCCAGTGGCCTCCTCCTGCAGTTAGGAGTATATTCCTCCCGGCACCTATTTTTGTTTGGGATGCCCTTGTGCTATAAAGGTATCCCTTTACAGAAAGGATAGAAGAAAAGTGGAGCAGCCTTCCAGTGGACTTGTTGGGATAAACACAGTAAGGGAATTCAAGCATGCTTGAGAATAAAGCCAAATATTTATAGGTAGATAGATGCAATGGTCAGACTAGGTGGACCTTGTTGTTCTTAGCTGCTGCTAAAGAACTCTCTTGTTAAATTTTTGTATTCTGCTAATTTTAAAGAACTGGTCTTGATAATGGGCAAAAACATTAAGTTATAAAAACAAAAATGTTTAGCATATTCCCCATTTATCCAACTTCATTCCATCCTGGCCATTCCCATGTTTGCCTTTTAATAAATGCCCCTTTCTGCTAGTATGTGTTTGTCAAGTAAGTTGGAACCTTGAAGGCTGAAATTATTCACTTAATTCCAGTGAACTATTTGCACTTTTAGAACAAACCGCTAACTTTGCATATCTGCACTTTAAGCTGAGAGTAGTTGTCAAAGAAATCTATTTTGATGGCCATGCCTGCTCGTAATTGCATATAACAGGTGGTAAATTAATGATTTTTTTTTTTGTTATTAATATTAATACTACCGCTAATATGTTTATATGTATGTTTTACATATTTTAATTATTCCAGTGACCCTTTTTATTTTGTGCTTTTCATTTGGTGTTCAATTTCTTTACTACAGTATATATATTAATTAATTTTTTACCTCTCCTAGTTTTAATACAGCTAAAAACGCCCAAACAAGGAGTAAGTAAAACTTCAAGACCTAAAAACGACAGGTGAGTGTGGCAAGACCAACATTTTAAAAATGTTAAATTATTTTTGTAAATGTATATCTCTGCAGTATATTCCTAATATATAATATTAGGAATTTATATTGTGTGAATGTATGTATGTGTATATCCTTTCCATTAGAACCAGTGATTTTTTAACACACTAACAATCTTACACAGGACACTTTTTTTATACAAAGTACTTTGTAAGACTGAGAGCTTGCAAATTGACAGAAATGATTAATTACATAGGTCCTCATTCAATAGCAATTTTGACAATTGAATAGGGGTCTAAATAAGCACATCACATATATTTTTTAAAGAAGTTTTTAGTTATTAAGCATCTATCCAAAAGCAAGTTTTTCACTAACGAAAAACGTCTTTAAAAAATATATGTTATGTGATTATTTTGATCCCTATTGAATTGGCAAAATCGCAATTGAATAAGGGCCATAGTATTTAAGGTTGAAAAAAAGACTCAGTCCATAAAGTTCAACATTTTAAGATCTCCTCTGATCTGCAATATGCGGATTAGTTATTAATTAGTTGTTAATTATTAATAAACTATTAAAAAACATTTTTTTAATTATTAATCCAGAGGAAGGCAAACAGAAAAAAAAAAAACCCAAGTGAAACTTAGCCAACCATGTCAAAGGGGAAAAAAAAATGATTCCTTCCTGACCACAGATACTACCGATCAGATTTCTCCCTGGATCAATACTCTCTCTAATTATCCAGGATAACCCTGAATTCCCTTTTTAATTTAGAAATAAATCCAGTCTCTTTTTGTAAACGTATCTATCGACTGCGCTGTCCCCACCTCCTCTGGTAGAGAATTCTAGAGATTAACCACCCTTACTGTGAAGAACCCTTTTGTTTCTTTAAGGTGGAATCTTTTTACTTCTAACCTCAAGGGATGACCTCTTGTCAGTTGAAAACCTCTTGGCACAAAAAGCTCCCTTGACAAATCTTTATAATGACCCTGGATGTATTTATATAAGGTAATCATATCTCCTCTTAGGCGGCTTCTTTCTAGAGAAACTAAGTTTAATTTGGTTAGTCTTTCTTCATAACTTAGCACCTCCATTCCCATTATTAGTTTTGTTGCCCTCCTCAGTAACTTTTCTAGCTCTAAAATGTCCTTTTTATGAAATGGTGCCCAAAATTGTACTCCATATCCAAATGAGGGTGTATTCGAGTTTTGTATAGTGGCAGAATTATATTTTTTCTTCCTTTGCTTCTATACCCTTAATACATGCTAATAATTTATTTGCCTTTGCAGCTGCTGCTTGGCTTTGAGCACTGTTACCTAGGTGGTTGTCAACAAGCACTCCCAAATACCTTTCAATATCTGAAAAAGGAAAAATAGCCATGCAATTTATAATCTTACCAGATGCATAATCTTACATTTATTCATATTAAATCTCATCTGCCATTTAGATGCCCATAAGTCATTAAGAAATATGTTAAAAAGGAGAGGACCTAATACTGAACCCTGAAGAACCTCACTTACTCCATTAGTTCAATCGGAGTATATTCCATTTACAACAACCCTTTGCTTCCTGTCTTTTAGCCAGCTCTCAATCCATGAGCAGATATTTACTGCAATTACTGTATCTCTTAGTTTGCACAATAGTCTCCCATGTGGCACTGTATCAAAAGCCTTTGCAAAAACCCCAAAAGACTACATCCACTGAGTTGCCTTGATCCAGGTTCATACTAACCTCCTCATAGAAACTAATTAGATTTGTTTGACATGACCTATGTCTCATAACTCCATGTAGATTCCTACTTCTAATCTTGTTTAAATACAGACATATTCTTCAATATTATCCCTTATTAACCCTTCTAAAAGGTTTCCCACTACAGAAGTGAGGCTCGCTAGTCAGGGTCTCTACCAGATGACTGGAGAAAAGCAGATAATTAAGTGAATCATGAAAAATTAAATATAATGGTTTGGCTATTGCAGAACCCAGTTCCCTCAGTACCCATGGATGTATTCCATCAGGACCCGTGGCTTTTATTAACATTTTATTTTTTCCAACCTCTTTTGGATTACTTCCTGCGTTAACAAATTATTCTGCAAAGGTAGTGTAGTCCCATTATATTGCAGTATTCCAAACACTGGTACCTCCCTTGTGTATACCAAAGAAAATAACCAATTTAGCTCATCTGCCTTTTCTTGGTCACTAATTATCAGACGGCCTGTGTCACATTGTAATGTTCCTATAGCTTCCTTCCTCGCCTTCTTCCCATTAATATACTTAAAAAATATTTTAGGGTTTGTCTTGCTCTCCTTTGCAATTAATTGTTCATGTTCTATTTTAGCCAGTCTAATCACGCTTTGCAAGCCTTATTGATTTCCTTGTTCATCAGTAAAGCAGTCTCTGTCCTCTCCTGTTCGTATAATTTAAATGCCTGTTTTTTACTCTGTATCTTCATCTTTAAATCATTGTTAAGCCACATTGGATGGGATTTACTCCTTTTACTTTTATTCCCACTTGGTATATGCCGATGTGTACGTATATTTAGTTAGGATTTAGAGGTTGCCCATTTATGTTCAGTATTTTTACCTGTCAGTCCTTTGTCCCAGTCTATAAGTTGTATTTCTGCCCTTAGACCATTTAAAATCTTCCCTTTTTTTAAATTAATTAATGAAACAGAAGATTAAAGAATTCAAAAGCTGTTAAAACTTCATGAGTTATAATCAGTTGTGTTTATTTTAAAGCTTGAAGGAATTCATTATTGACTCAGACGAAGACGACTTTGCTTCCATTTTCCCAAGTAGTAGAAAAAATGGAGGCAGCAATGGTAAGTGAAGCTTAATTGTAGGTCCAAACAAGCTAATATTGTACTGTACTTCCAACACACATTTTATGGAAAAATTAGTTTCAAATTGTTTGCTTCACCTGACTATATTTAGGAATGCTTGTATTACTGGATAGATTTGTGCATATCAAGCTCAGTTATATTAAAAAAAATACCAAATAGACAACACTTGAAAACAAAAAATAAACTTAACGTTCTCATATAATATATATATATATATATATATATATATATATATATATATATAATAAAAAGTACATCTGTGTTCACATTTGAATGTCTAAAGCAAGTTAAAAAACCTGCTTCCAGCTCAGAGTTCCGAGAAAAACAGTTTTTACACTGCATTCTGGGAAGCTAAGCTGGGACGTGCAAATGTGCCCACAAATGCCTCGTTCTTCAATCCTAGCCATTATCAAGCATGGCTTCCTTAAAGCTTATATATGCTGTATTACACAGCTTTAATGCAAAGCCAAGGTTGGAATAATCACAGGCTGAGTATCCAATCCATGTACAGCTGTTTCAAGCTTACTGGCTATCATCCGCATGGAGTGGGATCTCAGCCTGTGTTGTGAAAATTATGAGTAGGTAGTTCACCACAACAATCATTTATAATATGGTGGGCAATAGAGCGATAGAAGCCCTCCACCGTACAGAAGTACAGTAAATAAATAGTACATCTGTGTTCACATTTGAACGTCTAAAGCAAGTTAAAAAAACCTGATTTATATATATTACTGGAAAGTATGGAACCATAATATGTATAAAACATAGAGAATGTATGAGATTTGATTCCTGGCCTCAGAATAATTTCTTAGATAGTCTAACTAAAGAGCCACCAGAGTCTATAAATGAATGAAGGGAGGAGAAAGGTAGATGCGATTAGCACGGTTTACTTCTATAAGCTAATGGTAGGAGGTTTTCTCCTGTGGTTCCTGTAGGGGCTGTATTAAGCTAAACCAATCTTCTTAAACGGTTTAAACATTTTCCTACTAATTCATGATTATTATTATAGGCTCCGACAGGTTGATGTACCATTGAAAACTTAGTTGATGACCCTTAAACATGTGTATCTGTTAATATCATGGTGTATCTATTCTTCTTGCAAATCTTCATTTAAAAAAAAGAAAATTGGATTCAAATATTTATCCTCTGTACATGCCCCTGTCAAAGCCAATGACCAGTAATATGCATGAGTCATACTTGTCTGCCAGTGAGACCCAAATGCTACAGTAATGTCTGTGCACTTCTTGTTGGTGTAAATATATGTGTAATTACATTTGTTTTACATAATATCGTGCATGCTATTAAAAACCTCTCTAAAATGCATTTCAAGTTGTTCTGTGTACATGGGCCTCTTACTCAAGCTGAGCAGCCAGCTGATAGTATCTCGGGCAATCCAGTCAAGACCCCCTTATTGACGGCACAATAAGGTACCTTTGGTTAGGGCTCTGTTCACTAGCTCTGCACAGTGGAAAGGGAGGTCAGAGGAAAAATGTTCATAAATTTTGCAGACCCATTGAGGCTCTGTTAATCTCTGATGTTTTATTTTTTCACAGTTGTGAAGAATTCTAAAAAGAATGAAGTTTCAACGTTTTCTCCAGGTTTGAGCACTCCAGTGTTTATAAGTGATACGGACGATGGCGATTCACCTTTTATAAAAAGCACCTGGCAGGATAGGGTTAAAGAAAGAAGAAATCTGAAAACCGGTCATGAAAAAAAGCCGAAGTCAAAGAGCAGCTGCACTGACCGCAGTCTAAAAAAAGAGAAAGCAAACGTTTCAGAGCCACTAAATAACCTCTGCTTGGGATGGAAAGAGAAGGATGATAGCTCTGAAATGCCTCAGCCCAAGTTTAACACTCCCGTTAGTTCAGATGAGGAGTTCAGTTGTCTGATGGAAAGAATCAAAAACAGAGTGAAGACTCCAAACTCCACTGCCAATAAAATCAGCCGTCCAAAAACTGCTGTAACAGGTTAGATTATATATGTTGTAAATCAATAAATAATGTTACTTCCCAACAGGATATGGAGGTTCATGATCAGTCAGGTACATTCACACAATGGTGGCATTTAAATGGAAGTGTCCAGCTCTGCTTGTGAAATAAAATATATATTTTTTGCAAACAAAGCTTTTTTGTTATGTATAAAACAGGATTTTTTAAATCCAATAATTTTTAATCCTCTGTTATAGTAAAAAGATCACTGCAGGGGTCATAATCTGGGGTTTCATCGCTTTTATTTAGTAAAGATTATGAATAAAATCAGTATGTTGAGATAAACATTTTGCAGATTTTACACCATTAAACCTTAGTGTTGGAGTCACAAGCAGGTTTTCTTCACACCACCCGCTATTAGGTGTCCAGGAGTGAGAGCATCTGGTGCTGTCCTAAATGTCTAGAGCGCCTATTACCCAGTCTCCTGGACAGAACATCTCCATTACATGGACTCCTGAAGGGGGTCGGGAGAAATAAGATTTACAATGATTAAGTTCATTTGCAAGTTTCAAGATATAGATATATATATATCTTTATTTTTTTATTAATCTGTTAATAAATAAATGGAGAGACCCATATTGCATTGTTACCACTTCTGCAATAATGCATATCTAGCCACATTAACTCATCTTTATAATTTGCCATGGAGGTTATTTATATAGTGGTAGTACAGTTTTTCTCTTTTGTTAATACCAAAACATGATATTTAAGAGCTTGAATTACAGGGGTCAGTGGGAGTTGAGTAAACCTAGAAGAAAAAAAGCTGAAATAACATTGATATGTATTCATAGCGGCCATAGGGCTATCACAAAAGCCCATACTCACGCTGGCTCCATGTTTCTGGGTTATTGATGAGTTGTGCTCCCACATTTAAGGATGTCCTCAGCTGTTTGGTCTAGAGCCATATGGGTGAAGATTGTTTTATCCTATATAAGATAATGTGACTTCTTATACAAATTATACTTTTTCTTTGGTGACAGAACCCACAAAACTTCCTTGCGTTGATTTAACAAACCGAAAGGAGAGCGGCCCAGTGCGCAAACCTAAATCCCAGAGTGAGCTGTCATCCAATCCACGCGGGGCTTCAGAAAAAGCTTTTAAAGTACCAGATCATCCGAAAGAGACATTGCATCCAGACAATGTGTAAGTGGGCATTTTGTAAACTAATCGTTTATACAAATGAGTAACATCTGAGCCTTTATGTGAATTTCTATCATGCATACAATGATTGATTTTCTTAACATTTCCTGTATTTTTTTTAGACTTTTTTATATTTTTCAAACGAACAGCAGCTGAAACCTGAACATAAAAAGCATTTTGGAGAAAATCTTAATTTTAGCAGCCTCAGCTTGTTTCTGGAAGTTCATCTTCCATATCTTATAGAGTTACTTAGTAATTGAGGTGGAAAAAATACTTTTTTTTTTTTTTAGTCCATCAAGTTTAAACTTTTAAGATCTCCTCTGATCTGCAATATGCGGTTTAGTTGTTACTTGATCTAGAGGAAGGCAAACAGAAAAAAAAAAAAAGTGATACATAGCAAATGGTCTCAAAAGGGGGGGGGAGAAACATATTCCTTCCTGACCCCAGATACTGGCGATCAGATTCCTCCCTGGATCGATACTCTCTCTAATTAACCAGGATAACCCTGAATATCCTTTTTAATTAAAAAGATATCCAATCCCTTTATCTATCAAATCTGCTGTCACCACCTCCTTTGGTAGAGAATTATACAGATTAACCACCTTTACTGTGAAGAACCATTTTCTTTCTTTAAGGTGGAGGAATCTTTTTACTTTTAACCTCAAGGGATGTTCTCTTGTCAGTTGAAATTATAGACCAGTGAGTCTTACTTCTGTAGTGGGGAAGCTTTTAGAAGGGTTAATAAGGGATAATATGTATATTTGAACAGGATTATAAGTAGGAGTCAACATGGATTTATGAGGGATTAGGTCATGTAAAACAAATCAAATTCGTTTCTATGAGGAGGTTAGTAGGAACCTGGGTCAAGGCAACTCGGTGGATGTAGTCTTTTTGGATTTTGCAAAGGCTTTTGATACAGTGCCACATGGGAGACTATTGTGCAAACCTAGAGATACAGGAATTGCAGTAAACATCTGCTCATGGATTGAGAGCTGGCTAAAAGACAGGAAGCAAAGGGTTGTTGTAATGGAACATACTCCGATTGGACTAATATGGTAAGTGGGGTTCCTCAGGTTTCAGTATTAGGTCCTCTCCTTTTTAACATATTTATTAATGACTTAGAGGTGGGATTGGAGTGCGGTGTCTCCATTTTCGCTGATGACACAAAGTTGTGCAAGGTAATTAAATCAGATAATGATGTTCTTTACCTCCAAAGGGATTTACATAAAATTGAGGAATGGGCATCTAAATGGCAGATGAGATTTAATACGAATAAATGTAAAGTTATGCATCTGGGATGGAAAAATAGCCATGCAATTTATAATCCTAATGGAGGAAATCTAGGTGTATCGTATATTGAAAGGGATTTGGGAGTGCTTGTGGACAACCACCTAGGTAACAGTGCTGAAAGCCAAGCAGCAACTGCAATGGAAATTAAAATCTCTAGTACGCCCTCGTTTGGAATATGGAGTACAATTTTGGGCACCACTTCATAAAAAGGATATTTTAGAGATGGAAAAAGTACAGAGAAGGGCAACAAAACGAATAAGAGGAATGGAGGGGCTAACAAATTAAACGTGTATTCTCTTGAAAAAAGGTGTCTAAGAGGAGATATGATTACCTTATATAAATACAACCAGGGTCAGTATAAAGATTTGTCAAGGGACCTTTTTGTGCCAAGAGGTTTTCAACTGACAAGAGGACATCCCTTGAGGTTAGAAGTAAAACGATTCCATCTTAAAGAAAGAAAAGGTTTCTTCACAGTAAGGGTGGTTAATCTCTAGAATTCTCTACCAGAGGTGGTGACAGCGGATTTAATAGATAACTTTAAAAGGAGACTGGATTTATTTCTAATTAAAAAGGGCATTCAGGGTTATCCTGGATAATTAGAGAGAGAGTATTGACAGGAAGGAATTCATTTTTTTTCTTCCCCTTAGAGACGATTGGCTAAGTTTTTTTTTTTTTTTTTTTTTTTTTTTCTGTTTGCCTTCCACTGGATTAATTAATAAAAATAAATTAAATTGATTAATGATTAATTAACGAATTAATATAACTAATCCGCATATTGCAGATCAGAGGAGATCTTAAAAGATTGAACTTGATGGACTGAAAGTCTTTTTCAACCTTCATTACTATGTAACTATATGAAAACCTCTTGGCACAAACCGCTCAATTGACGACAAAGCCTTGTATTGACCCTGGATATATTTATATAATGTAATTCTTTCTTCATAACTTAGCCCTCCATTCCCCTTATTAGTTTAGTTGCCCTTCACTGTGCTTTTTCCAGCTCTAAAATGTCCTTTTTATGAAGTGGTGCCCAAAATTCTACTCCACATTCCAAATGAGGGTGTACTAGGGCTTTGTATAGTGGCAGAATTATATTTGCTTTCCTTGTTTCTATACCCTTCTTAATAAATGGTAATATTTTATTTGCTTTTGCAGATGCTGCTTGGCATTGAGCACTGTTACCTAGGTGGTTGTCCACAAGTACTCCCAAATCCCTTTTAATATCTAAAACCCCTAGATTTGCTCCATTAAGATTGTACATTGCATGGATATTTTTCCTTCCCGAATGTATAACTTTACATTTATTTGTATTAAATCTCATCTTCCATTTAGTTGCCCATTTGTCTAATGTATGTAAATCTATTTTTAGGGAAAGTACATCATTATCTAATTTTATTACCTTGCACAACTTCATGTAATCCCACGTAGTTGCCTTGATCTTGTTGGCCTGTAGTTCAGTTATAGTACTGGGAGTTAATATTCCAAATATTCCATTTAATCCTATCGCCAATTGTCACAACAATGTGGCAAGGTTTCAACTTAACTGAATATAAATCTTATCTGCATCCAAGGTTCACATATCTTATTAGAAGAGCACTAAACATATTGAAGTAGTTTATGTACTGCTTATAACTACAAACTTTTTAGTTGAAAATTTGACACTCAAAACTAAATACTTTTTTTTTTTTTTTTTGTGTTTTCAGGAAATTTACATGTAGGGTACCTGACTGTTTCTTGCAAGATCTCTCCCACCCAAAATCTGTGTATGTGAAAAATTTCAAGCAGAATAAAGAGCAGCTGACACAGAGACTATACAGTCTATACAACCAAACCATTTTTGATCAGAAGGTGAGTTGGTGCAAGAGATAGGACTTGTAGGATTACTGTACATAATTTTGATGAACCATTACCCTCATTTTGTAAAAGTCGTACGTGCCTGGAAGTGTTTCTCGCCGTTTGGGGTAGTGTATCCTTGTTTTAATTTTCTAGTGCCGAACCTCTACAAATTCGGCTTAAATTCGTGTGGAACCTTACTCTCAGACGTCCTGGCTGTCCCCCCTGCTGTGTGTTACGTTTGTTTGTTGTGTTTTTCGATTTGCGCGTTTCGGCCGTTAACTTTGTATTTTTGCGACCTTGTAATTTTTTTTCCCCCTTAAGTCCCGCGTTCCTCAACTGCTTGCAGCCTAAAGCAATCCCGCGTTTCCTAACTGCTTGAAGGCTAAGTCTTGCGTGTTTCAATGCCTCAACTGCTCGCCTCGCTACCGATGAGCGCCTTTGACGACGAATCGCAGTTTGACAATTATAATATGTGTAAATATAGTAAATAAATAGTACATTTGTGTTCACATTTGAATGTCTAAAACAAGTTAAAAAAAAAAACCTGCTCCCAATTCCGAGAGAAACTGTTATTACACTGCATTCTGGGAAGCTGAACCGGGACCTGCAAATGTGCCCACAAATGCCTCGCTCTTCAATCCATAAACCATTTTAAACATGGCTCCTTTTAAGCTTATGCCTGCTGCATCACTCAGCTTTTATGCAAAGCCAAGATTCTATTTTGTATTGCTAGATTTCCTGAGGAGGATTGTTATTCTTCTATTGAGTTACTTTTCAAGTGCACACGGGATACCTTCCCAGAGACTGGATCTCTGGGGCAACACGATCACTGAGGGAGCTGTCCGTGAACTGCGGAACGGGTTGGACGTGTACTTTATCATTGCTATATCGAATCGGATAGCATTCAACATATATATATTTTTTGAGATCGTCTGTTTTTTCATTAGACGGTCCACATTGCATATAGTCGCTAACCGATACAGTGTATATTGTGTATCTTATCTATATGTTTTCTATCTATAAACATATATGTTTCTTTCAAAAGTCCCATCTCCTTGAATTTCCTATGCGTGGAGGACTACTTTACATAGACGAGTAACAAATCCTTCCATACACTCCGTCATCCAGTTGGCAAAATACAGTGTTCTTCCAACACCCAATCACCGAGATACGGATCTTAGCGGGAGTCGATCGCGACTCCACAGAAAACCACCAACACTAGAGGGACCACTATCGATTGGTTCAGGCTCCATCATCACCCCATGTTATTAGTTACCTAAAGGAGATTGTGCGCTTTTTCAAACCCATCCCTACTATGATGCTTTGGCTCCAATTTTGGGCACTGATGTGAACAGAGCCCAACTAAAAGCAGCAGATCACCATCGACCCCAAGGAAAGGGGATAGTCTTTCAGTTTCTGAAGCAAAGAGTCTGCACACTGTTGATATTTTGTTTGACTCCCGTAACCAGGAAGGAGGGAACACTGGTGGACCCTACACAAGGCCCAACAGTCAGTCTGTACCTCCAAACTGCCACACCTAACTTGCGCTACGCCTAAGTTGGTGTCATCAACCCAACGTCACTATCCAAGTGCACATGTAGTTCTTATCTGAATCTACAGTTCCCATTCCTCCTATAATTCAACAACATGCCTTTTTGTCATTCAAGTGAAATTTTGAATTAAATTTTAAAAATTTAAGGTGAAATGTAAAATCATTTTGGATGCTATCTGGTTGAGTTCCTGAAAAGAGCATTTTACAAATATGACACTTTGGTGGCTTTTTAATATTAAGGCTGGAAAATCCTTTCTGTCACATTCAAACACCACGACTACAATCTGAAGGACCTCTAAGAGAGCTTAACATTGTCCACTTGTGTAAATCTAGTGAGAAACCGTTGTTCAATAAAGTTTACTGTTACACATTTTAAAATATGTTTTATACATAAGAAGTTACTGTATATACTAGAGTATAAGCAGAGGCACCTATTTTACCACAAAATACTGGGAAAACTTAGTGACTCGAGTATAAGCCGAGGGTGGGAAAAGTGCTGCCCCCTATGTCCCTCTTGTGCCCACTGTGTCCCTTTCTTGTGGCAAGTAGGAGGATGCAGTGGGGGGGGGGGGGCTGGCAAGTAGGAGGATGCAGAGGTAGGCAAAGAGACAGGGTGACTTGAGTATAAGTCGAGGGGGGACTTTTTCAGCCTTAAAAAAAGGTCTGAAAAACTCTGCTTATACGTGAGTACATACGGTAACATTGAAGCAACACTGAAAATTTTTAAATGTTTGCTCTGTTAGGCTCACTGTAATCCTTAGAGATTATCTCCATTTAAGTAATTTCCTGTTCAGAAATAGAACTGTTATCTTCATTATTTTTGGTCTAACTTTTCATTCAAAACTATGTATAACAGACAATGCACAGTATTTGAATGTGATCTGTTAATAAGTGATGTTTAACAAATCCTCCCATATGTCCTCCTATCCCCCTCAGCTGCCTGAAAATATGGAAATAATCTGGAATAAAAAGATGCGGAAAACAGCTGGTTACTGTGTGACTGGCCAGAAGAGATGCCCTGATCTGCAGCGCTATGCCAGAATCGAGCTGTCTGAGAAAGTCTGTGACTCTGCAGGTAAGAAAACATGCACTAAAGTTACACATTTAGCAGCAATTATGCAGCTGTCAAAATTTTTAATTTCCTGCAGATGCTTTATAAGTCCCTTGAGAACAAGCTACAACTAATGGATACAGTGCCACATGGGAGACTATTGTGCAAACTAAGAGATACAGGAGTTGCAGTAAATATCTGCTCATGGATTGAGAGCTGGCTAAAAGACAGGAAGCAAAGGGTTGTTGTAAATGGAACATACTCCGATTGGACTAATGTGGTAAGTGGGGTTCCTCAGGGTTCAGTATTGTGTCCTCTCCTTTTTAACATATTTATTAATGACTTATAGGTAGGATTGGAGTGTGGTGTCTCCAATTTCACTGATGAGACGAAGTTGTGCAAGGTAATTAAATCGGATAGTGATGTGTTTTCTCTCCAAAGGGATTTACATAAAATTGAGGATTGGGCATCTAAATGGCATATGAGATTAAATACAAATAAATGTAAAGTTATGCATCTGGGAAGGAAAAATAGCCATGCAATTTATAATCTTAATGGAGCAAATCTAGATGTATCCGATATTAAAAGGGATTTGGGAGTACTTGTGGACAACCACCTAGGTAACAGCGCTCAATGCCAAGCAGCATCTGCAAAAGCAAATAAAATATTACCATTTATTAAGAAGGGTATAGACACAAGGAAAGCAAATATAATTCTGCCACTATACAAAGCCCTAGTACACCCTCATTTGGAATGTGGAGTAGAATTTTGGGCACCACTTCATAAAAAGGACATTTTAGAGCTGGAAAAGGTATAGAGGAGGGCAACAAAACTAATAAGGGGAATGGAGGGGCTAAGTTATGAAGAAAGACTAACCAAATTAAACTTATTTTCTCTAGAAAAAAGGCATCTAAGAGGAGATATGATTACCTTATATAAATACATGCAGGGTCAGTATAAAGATTTGTCAAGGGAGCTTTTTGTTCCAACTGGTTTTCAACTGACAAGAGGATATCCCTTGAGGTTAGAAGTAAAAAGATTCCACCTTAAAGAAAGAAAAGGGTTCTTCACAGTAAGGGGGGTTAATCTGTGGAATTCTCTAAAGGGGACTAGATTTATTTCTAATTAAAAAGGGAATTCAGTATAATCATGGATAATTACAGTATTGATCCAGGGAGAAGTCCAGTCGCCGGTGTCTGGTATCAGGAGGGAATTGTTTTTTTGTTTTTTTTTCCTTTGGGGCGATTGGCTAAGTTTTTTTTTTTTTTTGTTTTTTTTTTTTTTTTTCTGTTTGCCTTCCTCTGGATTAATTAATAATAATTAAAAAAAATTATAATTAAATAATTGATTCATAATTAACAACTAATTAATAGTTAATCCGCATATTGCCGATCAGAGGAGATCTTAAAAGGTTTAACTTGATGGACTGAAAGTCTTTTTTCTACCTTAAATACTATGTAACTATGTAATAGTGTACAGGATGTTATGTGCAATGAGCGTCTTCATTTGTGCCATTTATAGAGGAAAATGCAATACACAAAAAGTCAGATTAATATCTGCCATGAAATTGTTGACATAGCTTAACTCCAAACCTTTTACATTTCCGCTTCTGTGCTCCTTAAATGGAAGATGGGTATAGCTTATAATATGATGGTAAACTAGATAATACTCTTCTGGATCATTACCTTGTCGTGGTGAACGGGCTTGTGTACCACCGTGAAGCTGTGAGCTATAGCATGTAGGGCCACCCAAGATGGGCAGGTCACTGCAGAGAGATCAGACAATTTGTGGTCCACCGGAGAAGGTATTGGTAACCCACTACAGTATCTTTGCCATGAAAACATTATGGATGAGCACAACCAGACACAAGATGTTCTCAGTGTGATTCTGTCTATAGGTTCACGAAAAGTCGGAGACTAGTGAACAACAGAACAAGATAATAGGAGACCCAATCCCAAACCCCTAAAAATATGCTCTCTGCATATTTGCATGACTTTTGGTTAATATAACATAGGTTTACATGCCCACTGCTTCCTAACCTGATGTTTTACCTGTTTGTCAGCACCCAGACAAGATTTACATAAAGACTCCAACGTTTTTGTTTTCATTCATGGCATGATAGTTGCATAGTAATTTAGGTTGAAAGACTTTTAGTCCATCAAGTTCAACCACTTGAGATCTCTGAGCTGCAGTATTAAGATTAATTGTTAATTGATCCAGAGGAAGGCAAAAAGAAAACAAAAAAGCTCTCGCACTCGCTTTCTCTCGCTCGCTGAGAAATTCTTTATACTGACCCTGGGTGTATTTAAATAAGGTAATCATATCCCCTTGTAGACGCCTTTTATCTAGGGAAAATAAGCTTTTCTTCATAACTTAGCCCCTCCATTCCCCTTATTAGTTTTGTAGCTCTTCTATATCCCTTTTACAGCTCTAAAATGCCCTTTTTATGAAGTGGTGCCCAAAATTGTACTCCATATTTCAAATGAGGGCATACTAAGGGTTTGTACAATGACAGAATTATATCTGCTCCCCTTTCTTCTATACCCTTCTTAATACATGCTAATATTTTACCTGGTTGTCCACTAGTACTCCCAAATCCCTTTCAATATCTGATACCCCTAGACTTACTACATTAAGTTTATAAATTGCATGGCTATTTTTCCATCCCAGATGCATAACCTTACATTTATTTGTATTAAATCTCATATGCCATTTAGCTGCCCATTTCTCTAATTTATGCAAATCCCTTTTTTAGGGAAAGTAAATCATTATCTGATTTTATTACCTTGCACAACTTAGTGTCATCAGCAAAAATGGAGACACTACTTTTGAGTCCTACTTCTACGTCATTAATAAATATGTTAAAAAGGAGAGGACCTAATACTGAATGTTGAGGAACCCCACTTACCACATTAATCCAATCGGAGTATGTTCCATTTACAACAACCCTTTGCTTCCTGTCTTTTAGCCAGCTTTCAATCCATGAGCAGATATTTACTGCAATTCCTGTATCCCTTAGTTTGCTCAATAGTCTCCCATGTGGCACTGTATCAAAATCCTTTGTAAAATGTACAAGACTACATCCACTGAGTTAACCTGATCCAAGTTCCTACTAACCTCTTCATAGAAACGAATTAGATTGATCTGACATGAATCTGTGTTGACTCCTACTTATGATCTTGTTCAAATAGACATATTCTTGTTTACTGTCCCTTATTTACCCTTCTAAAAGCTTCTCAACTACAGATGTGAGGGTTACAGGTCTATAATTCCCTGGATTTGCTCTTGCTCCCTTCTTAAATATAGGTATCACCTCTGCTTTTCTTCAGTCATCTGCTAGCGACCCTGTGGTGAGTGAGTCTTGAAAAATTAGATAGATATAATGGTTTGGCTATTACAGAACTCTGTTCCCTCCGTACAATTGGATGTATGCCATCAGGACCTGGGGATTTTTATTTTTATTTTGTTACCCCTTTACAGTTTTGTTTTTTTAATTCAATCTCAAATAAGACTGTGTTGATCACTGTTCCCCCAAGGGTTCCCCTATTTTAACATTTGATATAGCAATATTACTTATGATGACTAAATCCAAGATAGCCTCATTTCTGGTAGGTTTTTGTATAACCTGGATCAGATAATGATCCCTGAGTGTACTCAAGAACCTGCTCCCCTTTGCTGAACTACTGGTCTCATTTATCCAGTTTTTCAGGGTAGTTTACATTCTCCCATTATTAGAACTTGCTCATGATTGGCTGCATTATCTATCTGCAGCAAAAGTTGCAGTTAATCACCCTCAAATATATTTGGGGGTTTATAGCATATTCTTACCAATATGTGTTTATAATTCGCTCCAACACTATTTTAACTCCACCCACAAAGATTCAATGTTGTCGTTCGTTCCACTATAAATATCTTCTCTAACTACAGGTTTAAAACCAGGCTTACCATACAGACAAATCCTTCCTCCTCTTCTACCATTACTCCTATCTTTTCTAAATAAGTTAGAACCATCCAAATTAACTGTCCAGTCATGAGATTCATCCCACCATGTTTCAGTAATGCCTATTAAGTCCCATTTTCCTTGTATCGATAATAATTCTAGCTCACCCATTTTCCCAGACAAAGTGTATTCTTGCTAATGCAAGAAGTTTTTGTTGCCATGGCTCTTCCATTGTGAAGTGCTTGCCACTGTATTTGAGTCACCTAGTAATACCTCCCTACTGTCAATTGTAACCCCCCTTCCTCCCCATGGGTAGATAATTCATACTTTTTCTCATCTACCCTTTCTACCCCCAATACTTCTATTTAGTCCCTACCCCCCCACCTACTAGTCTAAAAATTCTCATAGCCTTTCTACCATCCTATCCCCTAGCACAAAAGCTCCCTCATCATTAAGGTGCAATCCATCCCTGCTATGGAGATTGTACCCAAGTGAGAAGTCAGCCCAGTGCTCTAAAAACCCCAAACCCTCTGTCCTGCACTGGTAGTATCTTGGAAAATACTTCCTTGGAAGTCCTTGCTTTAAACTTAGTTATTTAAAATAATTATTTAAGATACTCCACTTACTTTGTCATTGGTACCAATATTTACCAAGACCGCTGGTTCTTTTCCAGCCCCTCCCAATAATTTATCCACCTGATCCACAAGCACCCGGGAGACAGAAAACTGTTCCATTGCTGGTTTCTGGGTTACAAATCACCCTGTCTACCTTCCTAATAATAGAGTCCCCTACCACCAAAACCTTTCTCTCTGCCTATCCTGCCCTCCCTCTCCTCCAGTAAAACTGTTCTCCCGGCTGTTAGAGGGAACATCTCTATCTGGCATTGTCATTCCTGAATGGACATCCCCAATAGTTTTGCCCAATCTTGCAAATGTGTTGGTTTTTGTCAACTCAGAACTGGCCTGCCTTCTCCTGATCCCCCTGCTTCCCCTTGTAACTGTAACCCAGCTACCTCCCTGGACATCCTCACTAGCCCCAGCGCCACCCTAAACTGTGCTCCCTTTCCATTGGAGCAATATCACTCAGTGCTTTCATTCTGCTCTCTAGTTCTCCAATTTGAGCCTCCAGAGAGGCAACATGCTCACACCTGTCAGAGTTAAGGACACTGGTTCATCTGTTCCAGCAGTGCATACATGTGGCAGGATGTACACTCCGTGAGGTTGCCACTGGACTGACTCATGATTACCAGTTAAATACAGTGAGAAAATTATACAAATACATTGATTTAAGATTGCTTTTCTGCACCTTTATGTGCACACAGATATACCTTTACCCAGGCCAAACCACAACCACTCTCACCTGGACACAGATTACAGAGCATCCCTTTAGCTTTCTGCACTGATTCACAGATCCGATTCAAAAATATTTTCTTTAAACTCCCTCCTTTTTATTTAAACTCCTGCACTTACACGAGAACCAAACTCAATGCTAGAAATGTTCGCAAGCTCTCAAGTTGCCCCTAACCCTCTTTGAATGAGATTCTGACTACTCACCTGCACCAAATCACTGCACACACAAATAAACACTTTACTTGCAAGAAGTGAATCCCAGTTGCAATCAGCCCCAGACAAATCGCAAACCTTTATTTATTGATTTTCAGATGTATACAAAAAGTCAAGATATCAAAGACACACCATCAAATCAGTATAAAATATAAAAAACATTTTTACAATACATACATACCAATATTGAGAATTGTATTATCGTAAGTAGCTATTGCTCTAGGATTAGGGTAGGGTAGGGAAATTTACTATATAGATAATTTAGTAGGGGTTAACATTAAAGCGAATTAGTCGTTTATAGTCAAGCTAAATATATATCCCAAGGTTGCCACTTTCTAGACAGATGTTTGCCTTTTATAATTTGTTACTAGCCAGTCTTTCTCCAGTTGCCCTAATGTAGGTCTCTAGAAGTAGGGATCGGTCCAAGAAAGCAATTTATTTGACTTCCAATATTTGTCTCTGTACCATTTTGCCACCAATAAAATATGGTTTATCGGATGTATATTTTGTGGAAAGTTTTTGTCTATCTCTAATGTAATACGGCAAAATGGGGATATAAAGTTATCTCTCTCTCTTTTTTTTTTGTTTAACTTTTTATGCAAGTTTAACGCAGGAGAAACCACTCCCCTCTCAACTGGACAAAATTAGTGCAACCAGGAAATAATCACACTTTACTTGCAAGAAGTAAATCCCATTTTTCCAATTTGGTTAGTCTTTCTTCATAGCCCCTCCATTCCCCTTATTAGTTTTGTTACACTGCTCTATATTCCAAGTGAGGGTGTACTAGGGATTTGTATAGTGGTAAAATTATATTTGTTTCCCTTGCTTCTATACCCTTCTTAATACATGCTAATATTTTATTTGCCTTTGCTGCTTCTGGTTTGTATTGAGCACTGTTACTTAGCCCCTTTTTTAATATCTGATACCCTGAGATTTACTGCATTAAGATTATAAATTGCATGGCTATTTTTCCTTCCCAGATGCATAACTTTAAATGTATTCGTATTAAATCTCATCTAACATTTAGTCGCCTGCAATTTCTCTAATTTTATGCAAATTCCTTTGGAGGGAAAGTACATCATTATTTGATTTGATTACCTGCACAACTTTGTGTCATCAGCAAAAATTGAGACGCTACTTTCTAGTCCCCCCTCTAAGTCATTAATAAATATGTTAAAAAGGAGAGGACCTAATACTGATAATATGATTGGAAGACTATGGATATTTCTATTGCATACAGACTGTTCTCCGTAACCCTATGCCCCACAACATGCCAGGTCAGCCACTGCCCTTCTGAACTTCATCAAGCTCACGTTCATTGCTTCAATTACCTCTTCTATCCATCTCTGCCTCTGCCATTCCTTCATTTGCCTTTATTGTTTCTGAGCATCAGGTTTTTTTCTAGGGAATCATGTCTTCTCGTGATATGTCCAAAATATTTGAGCTTTAGCCTCATGATCATACCTTCCAGTGAACTGTTTGTCTTGATTTCCTGAAGTATCGCTTTATTGAATCTTCTTGCAGTCCAAGGTAGTATAAGTAGTTTCTTCTTGATTATATAATATTTATTTCTGTAATTGATATTATTAATTTTTCTATTCAGATCGTCTAAGAGACACATTAATCCATGAGATATGTCATGCGGCCACATGGCTAATTAATGGTGTTCGAGATGGTCATGGTCAGTTCTGGAGGCTTTATGCCAAAAAATCTACGATTACCCATCCTGAGCTGCCAATGGTGACTCGATGCCACACCTACGAGATAAACTACAAGTACACCTATGAATGCTCTCGCTGCAAGAATACGTGAGTGATCACTTTTTAGCTTGACTTTTAGTGAACTATGTATAATACATCATTTTAGTTGCATAGTATTTAAGGTTGAAAAAAGACTTTCAGTCCATCAAGTTCAACGTTTTAAGATCTCCTCTGATCTGCAATATGCAGATTAATTATTAATCAATTATTTATTTATTTTTAATTTTATTTTTAATTATCAATTAATCCAGAGGAAGGCAAACAGAAAAAAAAAAAAACAAGCGAGACTTAGCCAATCGTCTCTTAGCCAGTACTGTATATGTAACCAAAATTATATCTTAACAAATAGTCCACATATTAAAAAGATCAGAAGAGATCTAAAAAGGTTGAACTTGATGGACTAACCGTCTTTATTCAACCTCAAATACTATGTAACTAAATGCAGTCGTTTAGTTGTCTGACTCTCTGTGACCCTACTCACTGCAGCATGCCGCCCACATCTGTGAGTCAGTGCTCCCCTTTGAGCTCCATCAATACATGCATAGATACATGCATAGATACATGCATGCATACACTGGGAAGATTAAAGGCACACGAAGGGGGCAACCAAGGCCTAGAGAGGTAAATGAGGTCATTGAAGCAATGGACATGAGTTTGATGGAGCTCAGAGGGGCAGTGGCTGACAGATGTTCCCAGCGTGCTGTGGTCCATAGGGTCTCTGAGCACTGGACATGACTGACTTTAATCTGATTTGCTCAAGACAAGTAAAGTGTGTTATTCCCTGTGTTCAGTAATTTGGTACAGGCGAGAGGGGAGTGTTTTTACCTGGGTTAAAATTACATATACGTTTGGGCCTTGTGTGCGACTGTTTACAGAAGGGAGTTCAAAGAAAAGGGTCAAATTGTAATATGTCTTCTTTTTTTTTTATTGAGTCAGTCCAGTGGCGACCTCCCTCAGTGTACATCCGGTCATATGTATGCACTACTGGAACAGATGATCCAGAGTCCATACCTCTGTGAGAGGTGTGAGCATGTTGCCTCTCTGGAAGCTCAAATTGGAGATCTGGAGAGGAGAATTGCAGCACTTAGTGATATTCCACTGGAAAGGGGGTTGGTGCTCACAGAGCACAGTTTAGCTGGGCTTAGCATGGAGGGAGGTAGCTGGTTTACAGCTAGAAGGGGAAGCAGCGGGAACAGGAGCAGGAGGCAGGACAATACGGAGTTGGCAAGCCCCAACAGATTTGCCAGATTGAGTGATACTGTTGGGGATGTCCATTCAGGAATGGTAATGCCAGATAGAGCTGTTCCCTCTAACAGCCGGGAGAAGATAACTTTAAAAAGGGATTGGATATATTTTTAATTAAAAAGGGCATTCAGGGTTATCCTGGTTAGAGAGAGAGTATTGATCCAGGGAGAAATTCGATCGCCAATATCTGGGGTCAGGAAGGAATTCATTTTTTTCCCCTTTTTGAGACAAATGGCAAAGTTTCGCTGTTTTTTTTTCTTTCTGTTTGCCTTCCTCTGGATCAATTAACAACTAATCTGCATATTGCAGATCAGATGGGCTAAAAGTCTTTTCAACCTCAATTACTATGTAACAGTACATCTACTGGAGGAGTAGGAGGGCAGTTTAGGTAGAGCAACAGACAGGTTTTGGTGGTAGGGGACTCTATTATTAGGAAGCTAGACAGGGTGATTTGTCACCCAGATCCCAGCAATTGAACAGTTTGCAGTCTCCTGGGTGCTCTGCTTCGGCATGTTGTGGATTGGGTAGATAAATTATTGGGAGGGGCTGGAAATGAACCAGCGGTCTTGGTACATATTGGTACCAATGAAAGTTAGGGGAAGATGGAGTGTCCTAAAGAATGATTTTAGAAAATTCGGCAATAAGCTTACGGGAACGAACTCCCAAGGTAGTATTTTTGTTAGATACTACCAGTGCCACATGCTAGCCCAGGGAGGCAGAAGGAGCTTAGGGAGGTTTTAATGCATGGCTAAAGATGTGGTGCACTAAGGAGGGATTTGGGTTTTTAGAGCACTGGGCTGACTTCTCACTTGGGTACAAACTCTTTTCACTTTTGTGCTAGGGGAAAGGATGGTAGAATGGCTGAAGGAGTTTTTAAACTAATAGGTGGGTGGAGGGACTAGATAGAAGTAATGGGGCAGAAAGTGTAGAGGGGATAAGGGATGAATGAACTACGCATGGGGGAGGAGATGGATGGAGGATTAGTATAGTCAATAGGGAAGTATTACGAAGTAATTCAAGTACAGAGGCAGGCACCTCAAAACTACAAACTCATAACATAAGATGTAGGCTTACTAATGCCAGAAGCTTGTCAGGAAAATTGGGAGAGCTACAATTATTTGCAAGTAACGAAAAATGGCATTTAATAGGCATTACTGAAACATGGTGGGATGAATCTCATACCTGGACTGTTAATCTGGATGGTTATAACCTATTTAGTAAAGATAGGGACAATGGTTAAAGGGGAGGAGGGATTTGTCTGTATGTTAAGCCTGAATTTAAGCCTTTAGTCAGAGAAGATTTATGCTGGAACTAGCTGTAATGTTGAATGTTTGTGGGTAGAGTTAAATAGCGGAGCAGCAAATTCCAAAATAATATTGGTTGGAGTATGCTATAAACCCCCAAATATAATTGAAAGTGTATCAATAAATTGTATTTCCTCAGATTAGAAATGCAGTGAAGCATGGGCAAGTTCTAATAATGGGATATTTTAATTACCCTGAAATAAACTGGATAAATGAGACCAGCAGCTCAGCTAAGGGAAGCAGGTTCTTGAGTACATTCAGGGATCATTATCTGGCCCAGGTTGTACAAGAGCCTAATAGAAATGAAGCTATCTTAGATTTATTCATCACAAATAATATTGATATAGTATCAAATGTTGGAATAGGGCAACCTTTGGGAAACCGTGATCACAACACTGAATTAAAAAAAACACATTTTTAAGGGGCCAACGAAAATTCTTACTTTAAAAAGGGCAGATTTTAATGGTCTAAGGGCAGCAATACAAAGTATAGACAGGGACAGAGAACTGGCAGGTAAAAATACTGATCATAAATGGACAACATTTTAAATCTGTACTAAATTTACTTTTATTCCCACATGGTATATGCATGTATAAGGAGTAAATTACATCCAATGAGGCTTAACCATGATTTAAAGATCAAGATACGGAGTAAAAAACAGGCATTTAAATTATACAAGCAAGAGGGGGCAGAGACTGCTTTACAGGAGTACAAGGAAATCAACAAGGCTTGCAAAAGGGCTATTAGACTGGCTAAATAGAAAATGAAAATAGTTGCAAAAGAGAGTGACTAACGCTAAAATATTTTTTAAGTGTATAAATGGGAAGAGGGCCAGGATGGAAGCTATAGGAGCATTACAATGTGAAACAGGCCGTCTGACAATTAGGGACCAAAAAAAGGCAGATGAGCTAAATAGGTTATTTTCTGCGGTATACACAAGGTAGGTACTAATAACATAATGGGGCTACTCTACCTTCACCAAATATTTGGTTAACGCAGGAAGAAATTCAAAAGGGGTTGGAAAAAATAAATGTCAATAAAGCCCCAGGTCCTGAAGGGTACTGAGGGAACTGAATGATGTAATAGCCAAACCATTATATCTAATTTTTCAACATTCACTCAACACTTCATAAAAAGGACATTTTAGAGCTGGAAAAGGTACAGAGAAGGGCAACCAAACTAATAAGGGGAATGGAGGGGCTAAGTTATGAAGAAAGACTAACCAAATTAAACTTATTTTCTCTAGAAAAACGGCGTCTAAGAAAAGATATGATTACCTTATATAAATACATCCAGGGTCAGTATAAAGATTTGTCGGGGGAGCTTTTTGTGCCAAGAGGCTTTCAACTGACAAGAGGACATCCCTTGAGGTTAGAAGTAAAAAGATTCCACCTCAAAGAAAGAAAAGGGTTCTTCACAGTAAGGGTGGTTAATCTGTGGAATTCTCTACCAGAGGAGGTGGTGACAGCGGATTCGATAGATAACTTTAAAAGGGGACTAGATTTATTTCTAATTAAAAAGGGTATTTAGGGTTATCATGGATAATTAGAGAGACCGTAATGATCCAAATTTAACATTTCCCCTTTAGACAATTGGCTAAGTCTCGCTTCTTTTTTTTTTTTTTTTCTATTTGCCTTCCTCTGGACTAATTAATAATAATAAAAAAAAAAAAAAAAAAACATTAAATAATTGATTAATAATTAATTAACAACTAATGAATTAATAGTTAATCCGCATATTGCAGATCAAAGGAGATCTTAAAAGGTTGAACTTGATGGACTGAAAGTCTTTTTTCAACCTTAAATACTATGTAACTATGTAACTGGGTCCCTACCAGGCTGTTGGTTGTTGTATTTTTTTTTTCCTGATAGGCGCTGTTTGGTCGGCGCTGATCTGCTGTTTGCACTTATTGCAAGGCATTGTGTGCTATGAGCAGCATTGGGGCTGGTTGTCAGGTGCGAGGTGAATAACTTTTGTGTTTATTGCAAGTGTGTTTTTTTTGCAGGGGGTATATGTATTTTTGTATGCTAATTAAATAATTAATACATGAATATACTTTAGCTATTTGGAAGTAATATATGCAGGAAGCATTGTGCTGAAGAGCTGACGATCTGTTTTGATGTTCCCGCAGCATACAATGTCGGTTTGCAGTGTTGTGGAGCTGAGGTGTAAGTGTCAGTAATGTGTGCAGTGTAAATAGGCTGCGTGCGCGAGGGAAAGCCATTAGGGTAGCTGTGTACTTCCGCATTGTGTAAGTTAGTGTTGTAAAATGGCGGCGAATGTGTATGTTGTATGCGGCTGTGGATGATTTGGCGTCCTTGCTAAAAGTGTATCTTGTACCCCGTATGGCTTTTTTGCAAAGCCGTATGTGCTTGTTGGGGTTTTGCGTCTTTAGGGTCCTGTAGCCTCGTTGTCGTTTTTTTCGGCGGCCATTTTTTCTCTCGCTTAGGGGATTTTCGTGTGTCTAAACTCTGGAATTTGAACTTAAAATGAGGTGTAACTTCAGTTTCAGAGGTCCCGGGTGACCCCCCCCCCCCCCTTGCTGTGGGTAAGCCTTTTATGTCTTTTTTGTGTGTATTTATTGTGTCTTTTATTTTTTCAGGCGTGCGCTGTTCGGCCATTAAGGTCATATTTTTGCGAGGTCATAATGTTTTTTTTTTCTAAGTCCTGCAGTTCGTATTTTTTGGTGTTCATATTTAGTGATTTGTGTGTTAGATCTATTTTGTTAAAGTGCCGCTTGTGTGGGTGTTTGTAACCGCGTGTGAGGTGCCATAGAACCTCCACCTCCGCAAATAGCGGCCCCTCTTTGCGGCCTGCAATGAGCCAAAGGCTCATTGCAGCCGACGTTGGAGCCTCCACCTTCCACAAATGTGGCCCTTCCAAATTGCGTCCCTCTCTTTGCGTGACGACTATTCGTAGTTTAACAACTATTATATGTGATCCTGGAGATTGCTTGCCTGCTTTTGAGTCAATGAGGGGTGTGGTGCCAAACTCAGTCATATCAAATAATTTATGAAAGCCTTCACTCCTCCCCCTATTCCCTTCTTCAGTCCCTCCGTCCACTGATGGATAAGAAACACAAAATTGATTATTCTACTTACTTAAAAAAGTCGGATTTAATTGTAACCCCCCCCCCCCCCCTCCCCCCAACTGCTGTGGTCTTTTAATATTAGATTACAATCCTTTATCTAAACATGTTGCCCAGATACTCTTTTCTTAATATGTAGCCTTTTGGTAATTTTCAAGTGGTATCACCTTTTATTGCAAGAGAGTGCAATGGGGCAGGGAGAGAAACAGCACTGTTTATAAGCACAAGATAACTTTAAATGTCTAGTGTTGATTAGTGCCAAATTCTAAGCTAGAGGGGTAGAGAAGTCCACTTTGGACAAAATAATTCCAAATGTTATTACGTTTCCGTATACAATAACATTTATTAATTTCTTTACATCCCAATAACATTACAAACATAATCACCTTGTCTTTTTTCTCTCTTGGGTACAGAATTGGACGCCATTCAAAGTCACTGGACACTGCAAAATTTGTCTGTGCCTTGTGCCAGGGAAATCTGGTACTGTTGGGTTCGTCTCGAAAAGATGGAACTCCTTCAAACAACCAACTCAACCCATTTGCCAAGTATGTGAAGGATAATTATGGTTCAACCAAGAAAGAAATGACTGGGATGAGTCATGCAGAGGTCATGCGGAAACTTAGTGCTGATTTTGCTACCAAAGCAAAAATTGGAAATTAATAATCACTATTAAAAATGGTGGCATTAAAACTGCCAATAAAGATTTAAGCAAATGCCAACACAACTGTGAACACACTTTAATATCAATAATGTGCGAAATGTAGCATTCCAACGCAAAACATTTTTTATAAGCCATTGTATTAAGTTTATTACATTTTAGGGAATAATAGTGACAGAGCTGGCTCCACACTGCAGACATTACTGTGGTTCGAGATTCTGAAATTCCTGAGCCTTAGACAGATGACATCCAAGGAGGCATCCTGTCATTGGCAGATATTCGAGCAATGAAATCATGAGGGAGGAGTCTGTGCATTGTCTATGCTTCCTGCTGAGACATTAGAATTTAGGAAAAGCTTAATAAACTGGTAACCAAGATAAGCTGTATTTGTATAGGATTGTAAAGTGCTCGTTAAGGTTTCCTTGCACAAATATGATCTTCTATACTATTATTAAATTGCCAACACGTTGATTATTACTGTACAAAATAAGTTGGGCCAACACAAAATATGATCTTTTTAGAGTTTTAAAATGACTGATGTGAATTAAGGAATTTGTGTACAAATTATATGGATTTTTAGTGATTCCTCATTTAGCAGCAAAATATATTTAAAGTCTCAGTTCATTGTTAACATGTAAACCAAGATAGAAGTGTTTTTATGTAATATTAAAAACACTTCACTTCACAAATTCTTTAAACTTACAGTAATACTGACACACACTGAATATGTGCTGCTTTCTCTTTAAATCATCACTGAATACATGTATCCTCCTTCAACTAATAGTAGCCCATTTTGGGAAAAGACATTCCGGGGTCTGGCCTATGAATGAGGATTTAACATGATAGCGTAAAGGAGGTTTGCTGAGGGTGGGGGATGCTACTTCCTAGTAGGGTGACTAAAGAATGTATTTTGTTTTACATGCTCATGATGACTAAGCAAACCAAACGATTGTTTGTCTGCAAAGCCAGACCCTTTACTCTTCGCTGTGACTGTACCAACATCTAGTTTACTGTGCTCTACTGAAGTTATGTTATAATGTGAAAGCAGTGCAGTCCTATTTGTCTGTGTAATCGTCTTATAATATTTGACTGAAAAAAGCCAAATGATATTATTACTTGAATGTCTCTTTTTTATGTATAGTTTATATGTAGTAAAATGTTCTACTTTTTGCTTAAAATAAAGAGTATTTTTTGTATGTGCTTTTTTTTATCTTGACTTCTATAAAGGGGCACAGAAGAACTGCATAGTAGAAAGTATTTTTATTCTCTTTCTCAATTTTTGTTATTTAGAGCGATATGTCAGAAATTGCAATTCATTATTTTTAAATACACAATTGGTGATCTACAGCAACTAAATGGTAAAACAGATAATAGTGTATATGCAATATTTGAAAATTCTTGACTATTTTTGCACCACTTGGAGTTGGAATTTATAACACTCTAGAGCTAGGGATAATGGTAACAGCGATAGGAAGAGGCTATATATGAGGAAATAGAGGATTATGGTAGTAACATAATAACATAGCGATTCAGAAGAGTGAATTAGAAGAAGAGTGAATTAGTCAATCTTGCTCATTCTTTTTAGTTCAACCTCTGATATTTGTAGATCAGGTTGGAGGAAGAAAAACTCATTGAATCAATGCAAAATGTCTCATGAGGTGTGACGATTCGAGAGTAGGGGCTATACAAGCTATAGACTACAGGTTATCTACCCACAAGGACTGTTGTTGTTTTTTTTAAATCTCTACACCAGTACCCTGATATCTGGCTTCTGTATCAGTCAGTCTCTCCATCAGCATTTCCAGAAGTTCCAGTAACCTTCCTGTGGTAGTGATCAGGACAGGTTACTTGTAGGGTGGAGATAGGTTCAGTATCGCTGCCACCAGGAACATAATCAGAGATACACGATTTATATATCTATATCTAGCTCCAAGTGAACGGATTTATTTTTTAAAATTACAGCTGTATTTATAGGGGATAGATACAGAGGGGGTGTACACCATGTAACATTGAGAGGGGGTGGCAGACAATCACAAGAGATAAACTCCACATGGGGTCTAACATTAGCTTCCTGAGATCAATGGGCTTAATCGCCTATACACATCTTGCCGTCTCTAGCATATATCAGATGGGATTAATTTAATCCGGCAAACAATAGGACAAAACAAACTTACAAAGACGGTACATGTTGGCATTCATGGTTCCCTCAATGAACTGTAGCTCCCCAGTGCCGGCAGCACTCCTGCAGGCCCAGACCAAACCTATATACACATATGTCTATATGTGTGTATATGTTTTCTATAATATGTTGTGCTGATTCCTCCTATATGCATTTACCTGATGTCAGATGCTGCCTCCACTCTGCATTACTGTTTACGTTCAAACTGAGGGTTTAATCTCATATCAGTGTTTTGTGTTATTTGTGCCTTATCCGTTTATTTGTCATTTAGGGATTATTTAAACTACCTTTCCTCCGTATATATGTATACAAAGGCGCTCAGCGCAAGGATCAAAAGTTACAAGGCCTGCAATGAGCACCAAAGGCGCTCATTGTGAGGCCCGTAAACTAGACGGTGGGAGAGGCTGGCGATTAGTGCCAAAGGCGCTCATTGCAAGGCCCGCAAGTTAGAGGGGAGAGAGCTTTGCATCGTGTGCCAAACAGCATTGCCAGCCTTCAAATTGTATTGCCGTCATTTTTGACGGGCAAGTCGCTAATAGGTTATAATCCTCAAAACTGACTAGTCAAAAGAGTAATATCATATTTCAGTTGTGCTTTTCAAATGATTTCTTATTTACCATGGAAGGACCACAACATAATGAAAAAAAATATTTTGAAAACTTGAAGTTGGATTACCATCAAGCAGGAAAAATGTCATACATCTGGTATTTAATTTGAATAATATTAACGTTGATGCCTCTGCTGGACCCTGGAGGGACCCATGATAGGTGGATGTTCTGTGTGTGTGCGCGCACCTCTGCATTTCTGGAGAGTTATTGCCGCAGTAAATGATGCAAGTTGTGAAGAAAGCTTTGCTTTGATGGGGTAGAATTTTGAGGTAGAAACTGATTATGCAGGTTGCCATAGCAACAGTGACAGCTTTAAACACCCTCATGTTTCAGCTCTGAGGAAGTAATGAATTCTTGTAGACAGATAATTCAAAAATTTAGATTTTTCCCCAAAAATACTTTATACCTATAGCCTGTCTTGCAAAAAAGAGATCTGGTAGAGAAAACCTGAGAAACGGAAGACCCAGCGACTGTGTTTTAGAGAGATGTAGACTACCCAATGAAGCAATCAATGTGCAAGAGAAGAACATAGGACAAATTGATAGACTGAAGTCCAAGGATGATATGGAGTAGGAGATGCAAAGGAATAAATCAGAAGTTGAGGAAGAGACTGTCATAAAGCGAAAGAGGACCAGGTCTAAAACACAAAACCATGAGATGTCAAATCAGCAGGGAAAGGGTGATGAAAAGGAAAAGGATTGCAACCATCAGAAAAGGAGGAGAAAGAGATCAGCTTGTATAGAAAGAAAACGAAGTACAAGGAAAATGGACAAAGAGATTGAATAGTTAGGCAGGGAGCAGAGGAGAAAACATTTAAAAAAGTAAATGAAGAGTAAATAAAGAAAACAAAAACTGAAGAGAAAGTGGAAAAGAAGTCATGTGACACTCAACAGGGAAAGAAACTGAAGAGATCCAAGGCTCAAGAGAAAGGAGGTGTAATAAACAAAAAAATTGACTGAAGAGGCAAAAAGGACAAATGATGTGAAACGGGAAAGAAAAGGAAGAGGTCTGAAATTAAAAAAGGGAAAAAAGCATCAGTAAAGAAAAGATTTACTGAAGAGGAAAAGATTACAAGGGTCCCAGAACAGGGAAACAAATCGAAAGTGAGGAGCAGGTAGCCGGTAAATACATGATACATTTACATTGCTTGTTATTGATTGTTTAGAGAAAAAATTAAATTTAATCACATGGCAGATGTCCCATATCATGAAGAATTATAGGTAATAACATCAATGGTACATAATGGTCTATATTTACGAAAGTTCTCAATGCTCCCAATTTCAGTGTATTTACAATTGCTAGTGTATTTAAATGCAGCCACACCCATTTATTTTAAACTACTGTTAACCCCCCACTCCTGGGGATAAATCTTGCACTGCTTTCTTATGACCTCTGGGGGCACACCATCACACATCCACCTCCCCAGCTCAACACTATGCGTTTGAGTGCCCAACACCATGAGGTTGTGTATGCAAGGCAACGCATCCTCTGTACCATCTGACTTCTCTCTGCACTCTTTCTTGGCACCATTGAGACTCTCATTCGCTGAAGCTACTGTTCAGGAAGCAGCAGCTGGGAAGAAATTGAATAAATACTATATGGATCTGAGGCTATGAGTGACTGAGGTAAAAAGTTATTGTGGTTTGTATATAACTTTTTCCACAAAAAATAAAATAAAGTCATCAACTTAGATGGAATATGAGGATGCCTAAACCCCATAATTCATTATTATGTATTATGTACAAATACTATTGGTAGCCTGGGCATATTTGTTTCACTGCATATGATGTTAAATGTAATATGTGTTATGTATCACATATATAGTTGTCAGTTCTAGGACGTTGGTCACGTTTGCGGCTTTGTCACGATTTGTGGCCCTTGACTGATGCCTGACTGCGAGGCCCGTGCCCGCAATGAGCGCCGAGCAGTTGAGGGCCAGTCTGCATTGAGGGCGGCAATCCTCCTCCCTCCTAACCCCCTTATCCTCCCTCCTTCCCCCCTCTCCAATAACCTCTCTATCCCCTCTCTCCTCTCTTCTTACTTTAATAAGCTGAGCTCCTGCTGCTGTCCCCTCCCCTGCAGCGTGTCTTCTTGCTGTGACCAGACCAGCATATGCTAACGACGTGACATCACATGCGCATCACGTCATTGGCATATGCCGGTTCTGGACACAGGCAGAAGACGCGATGCAGGGAAGGGAACAGCAGCAGGAGCTCAGCGAATCAAAGTAAGGAGAGAGGGGAAAGTGGATAGGGAGGTTATTGGAGAGGAGGGAAGGAGGGAGGATAATGGGAGAATAGGGAAGAGGAGGAGAAGGGAAATGGAGGAGGAGCATACATGGGGGAGAGACGGAGATGGGGGGAAGGATACACAAGGGAAGGGAGAGGGGGGGGGGGGAGACGGAGATGGGGGATAAGTTACACAAGGGAGGGGGGGGGAAGAGACAGAAGAGGGAGGAAATGACACGAGGAGGGGGAAAAGGAGACGGGAGGGAGAGGAGGGGGAAAAGGAGACACAAGGGAGGCATAGGAGGGGGAAAAGGGGGGAAGAGATGGGGAAGGATACACAGGGGAGGGAAAGACACAGGGGAGGGGGGGAAGAGACACAGGGGAGGGAGAGGAGGGGGGATGCTAAATAGGAAAATAAAAGGAAGATGTTAGAAGTTGAGGAGGAGACTGTGAAAAGAGAGCAGATTTTTGCTACCCAGGGGAGTCGGATATCAGAATTACAGAGAGCACCAATGCAAAGAACAACAGAGATGGAGATTACAACCATAAGTCTAAGTTGTAAGGATATTAGCTCCTCTGCATCCACACCGGATGGAAGAAGGTAAAAGAGAGCAACAAGAGTTTGAGGCACTGATGAAACCCATACTAAAGATACAGGTCCTCTGTGTGAGTCTAGAGAGAGTAAAAGTTCATCAGCAATCTTTCCTAAATCAAGAATTGGATAAAGGAGTAAATCCCTTCCAGATAGTCTTGGTAAACTTACAATTTCCACAGAAACCACAACAAAAGATTGAGGAGGATCAGAGGAAACCTATGAAACGGAAGACCCAGCAACTGTGTTTAGTGAGACATAGACAAATTGATAGACTGAAGTCCAAGGGTAAACTTATTAAGAGGGATACTGGGGAAAGGGATGGGCACCATCAAAAAAGAAGAAACAAAGGGAGGTGTGGCTAGCAGCAAACAGGAAGCAAAATAACAGAGCTCCCTGCAATAAGGCTTTAAAACAACATGAAATTACCAAGCAATTTGGATTATTTTTGATCTACAAGACCAGTGACTGAACAGTCTGGATTGCTCTGGCACTGTGCAGCAACTTTTGGACTTCACTTTAACACAGATCTACTGGACTGAAAGACACTGGATGGGGCACAATCAACAACTATTGGGAAGGTGTCTGGTGAGTCTAAACCCCAAAGGGGACCCTCTTATGTCATCCTACCCCAGCTAGACCCCAGCTCACCTACCCAGGGAAGGGCCTCTTGATGGGAGATATAAAGTAGAGCACAACATATAATTTTTCACTTCATATTTGAAGGAAAATTAACAAGCACTCTATATGGGTTACTACTGAAAGCGAACACAGGGTAAAGCTAGCAATAGCCCTGCAACTATACACAGACACTGGTGGACATAGAAAAAATGGGATTGAAGTGCATTCAATGAACTTCTACACCAATCTGGGTTCATAAGGAGCAAGTGAAGTTGTACTCCCACACCCCAGGGACTGTACCTTTACAGCATCTCATTGCTGGGACTCATATGTTTGCAACCATCATTAAAAGCTCTGTTTATTAAATCCTAATTGGTGCTGGACTCTAATCAGCAAAGCAATTGAAGCAAAACTGCCACAGCCAAATGTAACGAACTGTTTAAGACAAGGAATTTACTTTTTTTTCCTCAATCCCTTATCATCTTAACTTGTTTATGTTATATGAGATAAAGGGAGCGGCTCCACTAGTGACTGTTGTATAAGTTTGCTGATGACTACACCCTGTATAAAAGACAGCTCAACACTACCACCAAGTGGCAGCTTACGAAAATTACATGCTCAGGCTTAAAAATGCAAATCAGGAATGCAATATATATATCAGTGCTTCTGAAATCCACTACAACTGACAAGCCTATCAGTGCTTCTGAAATCCACTACAACTGACAAGCCTACTTAGGCCTCTACAACCCAGTGTCCTTTGATTTTGTTGCTATTGTCTACTGAAGTTTGTTAAGTGTGTGACTAGAGCCTGATTTGCATTCTTATGTTCTAGTCTTATTTCAAACGACAGCTAAGCCCTGATTTTTTGTTGTCAATATTTACAGCTGTGACAAAGAATCCAACTATCATTGCCTTGGAACTGTGACACACAACTCTGCAAGTTCTTATGCCTCACTCCCCTGTGATAGGGGGCATTTTGTGACTTGTGGTCTCTATGCTGTAACAAGGGCAGGGCTAGGCCCAGTGACTGACCACCATTCTGATTTCACTAAGTGCATGCAGCTGCCTGACACCAAAGGCAGGTGGATTCAATTGTTATCTGTCAAAGTAGAAAAGGGGCACCATCTACCCTACATTGGAAGTTCACAGATTCTCATGTGCACAATAAAAGTATTTTATTCCTTCTTTGGCGGATCAAGCTACAATGTGGCTGGTGCTGAGCAGAGCACACTACATTACAGCCGCCCGATGGTCAAAGTGACAATTCCTGAAGCACTCTGGTAACTTACTATATCTTGGGGTCTAATGGGATGCACATATATTCAGTTTACTGCAATAAAGATATACAACACTACCACCCATAGAAATTTCAGGAATATAACATCAGTGATCTTTAAACTACATTAACTTACTACTACAAGAAATTAAGACTATCAATTACATCTGATACTTCCCTGGTCTGCCACTGCCACAAAGGGACTTCCTGATAGCACAAAGCTTATGGAGCATATGTTTCACATGAGAGACTTGATATTCTCCAGGATGTAACTTCCTATTCACATATGCCCGTTACATGGGGACACTTACAAACGCAAAAGTGACAAAATACCTTATCTTATGTCATGGCTGGAGTAGCTACGAGAAAAAGTAGCAAGAATATACAATCTTATTACTTGCCTAGAACGTCACCCCCTGCATCTAAAAAAAAACAGCCTAACTCGAAAACCACGGCAGCAACAATGATGGAGCATACAGCGCCAAGCACTAAGGGTGATATCCAAGACCTCAAAGACCTGATCCTCACATTCAGGGAGGACATCAGAGCAGACATCCAAAAAGTCTCAGCAGACTTGACGTCCAAGATAAAAAGAGTGGACGCTAAAACGGACTCGCTTGAAGAGAAATATAACAAACTAAAACAATCTCATGTCAAGATTGAGGAAGAAATCTCCATGCTAAAGGAGGAGCAAGCCCGCCACTTAACATTTCAGGAAGACCTAGAAAATAGATCTCGGAGACAGAATATCAGACTGAGAAACGTACCCGAATCAGTAACTGACCTCGATCTATACATGTCAGAGCTCTGTGAGTTTCTGCTACCAAATCTGGACTCTGAGCAATATAGACTGGACCGGATCCATAGAGCACTGGGAGGTTATTCCACCATGTCTGAACGCCCCAGAGATATCATCGCCCACTTCCATTACTTTACAACTAAGGAAATGTTCATGAGAGCATCCAGGGGGCGTGGGGGGTATCCCTGACATCGAAGGGCACAGACCAAGTGTCTTTGCGGACCTCGCTCAACAAACGTTATTCAAGAGGAAAATGATGAAACCACTCCAGGACAACATCCTGGCCCATGGCTGGAAATACTCTTGGGGCTTTCCATTTCGCCTACTGATTGCCAGGGACGGCAAGTTCTTTACCATCAGAACCCTAGAGGAGGGGACGGCCCTTCTAGCTACCTGGGGCATTACTTTAACAGATGCTCCTGGAGTTTCTGGCGACAGCCAACCCATCAGGGAGTTGACAGAGGGTCCCCGAGGAAGAACAGTTGGCCTTAATTCTCGTGGTAGAGGTTCCAACCTCCCCTTCAGAAGACATCAAAACAGGGCCCCTGACCAGCCAGATGTGCCATAGATCCAATAACACTGTGATGTATTGTTATATGATATGTTATAGTTAGGTTCTACCTCTTATTTTGATCTTCTAAAACTTGTGACCAACATATGAACAGACATGACTAGTTAAACTCTTGCATAACTATCTGTCACTTTAGAAGAATATTTCTTCTTTTTTTTTTATATAGATATTGATAGTGTCCCTTAAGGGCTTCACCATATACACACCCCCCGGCGAATCCAGTCAGTATTGGAGTCTAATACTACTGGACTCACCAATTTAATTAAAAGGACAGTGCTCGCTCTCCTTGAAGTAGTGTTATACTACGTTCCTAGTTTTGTTATATTTTATTAGTATAATTTTATTTTTAGAATAAAAAAAAAGTTTTTTTTTGTTTTTTTTATAAATTTGTGTCAACAAATTTGACGCCGGATTACTTGACAAGCAGTTTCAACCACTGTATATAGCTGTGTTCTCCTCATCCGTTCTACCCTAACATTTTACTTTACGTTTACATCAATTTGCACAGTGAAGTGACGCAGGTGGTTTCTGGACGGAGTGCCAGCGGGAGGCTCATCAGACTAGATACTCGAAGGCGGCTATAACCCTTCGTGTTCTACCATGCTTGGCCTTGAGCCCCAGACAAACGGTGAGTCATGAATATTAATATCATTTCACATAATGCTCAGGGCCTGAATGAACCGATTAAGAAAGGGGTTGCCTTAAAAGAGTATCAGAGACTAGGGGGAGATGTAATATTTGTGCAAGAAACACATTTTAAGAAACTAGCGGTCCCCAAATACTGGGGGAAAGCATATAAACAAACTTTCCACTCCACCGCAACAGAAAAGAAAAGAGGGGTGACACTCTTTATTCATAATAGGCTTACATTTCGCCACACCCGGACTCAGACAGACCCAGAGGGTAGATACATGGCACCATTCATGACCAGAAAATTACCTTCCTTAACATATATGAGCCAAACACTGATCAGAAGCAATTCTTCACTAAGATTTCAGATCTGATTATGGGCTGGGAGCACTCCCTCCTGATCATAGGCGGGGACATGAACACAGTCCTAGATCCATCTACAGACAAATCAACTGCTACCACTAATCTCACACCTCCCACGGCTACCAGAGCTCTTAAACATATTCTCAGATCTAATTGCCTGATAGACAGTTGGAGGATAATGAACCCCACTGATCGAGAGTATACTTTTTACTCCCCCAGACATCTGTCACACTCCAGAATTGATTACCTGTTCATTCAACAACACCTATCACTAAACTTAGAAGCAGCTTCCATTCGACCCATTTCGTGGTCAGATCATGACCTGGTTCTGATCTCCCTGTCTGGACTTCTACCAGCGGGACGGTCCCCCTCGTGGGCACTAAATCCCTGTCTATTAAACAATTTAACAATCAGCAGCGCAATTGTGAAATACTTCGGGATCAATAGTGGGGGTGAGGTAGACGGGGGAGGAGTGTGGGCAGCCCATAAGGCAGTGATTAGAGGAGTTTGTATTCAGCTAGGAGCAGCAGCGAAAAAAGCAGATAGAGCGCAAATTAGTGACCTTAATAGCAAGATCACAGAGTTACAATCACTATTTGCCAGGCATCATGATCCTAAGATCTACAATGAAATTCTGAAATACAAACACACCTTAAACACAGTGCTCAGGAAGAAGGTGGTCTCCATGCTACAACGTACGCAGGCCATCTTCTTTAGGAGCACCAATTAACCTGACAGTATGTTGGTCAGAAAGCTTAAAGCACAGAGGGTGGACTCATTCATCCCAAAGATATTTACTAAAGGGAAAGGCCCGGTCTCTAAACTAGACCAGATTGCTGATGTCTTTCGACAATTTTATACAGAACTGTATTCCGCCCCCTCCCACTCAGAATCCTACTCTCACAAATCACAAATTGATGAATTTCTTTCTGGGATTCAGCTGCCACAAATTGAGGAATCACAGGCAGAGACACTAGCAGACCCTATAACTGCTGAGGAAATTAAACAGGCTATTAAGGCCACGAGATCACATGCAGCACATGGTCCGGATGGATTCACAAATTTTTATTATAAACAATACATTGATCTCTTGCTACCGCACCTCCAAGAATTATTTAACAGTTTCCTCTCTGGTTCTTCAATCAGACCAGAATTTCTAGAGGCTAAAATTATCGTAATACCCAAAGTGGGGAAAGACCCAGCACAGTGCGGTAGTTATAGACCGATCTCGTTGATCAACACAGACCTCAAATTATATTCCAAAATAATGGCAAACAGATTGGCCCCATTGTTGCCGGACGTGATCCATCCGGACCAGGTAGGCTTCATCTCAGGTAGAGAAGCACCCGACAACACCAGGAGAATCTTTAACCTGATAGACTTGGCTACCAGAGAGGATATCCCGCTAATGCTCCTATCTTTAGACGCCGAAAAGGCATTTGATAGGATAGACTGGACTTTTATGTGGAAAACATTGGCAAAGTTTGGTCTGGGGGACGGCTTTTTGAAGGGCCTTATGCCTTTATACAGCGATCCCAGAGCATGTATTATATATCGGGGATTTGTGTCCAAACAATTTAATATTACTAGGGGAACTAGACAGGGCTGCCCACTCTCCCCCTTGCTCTTCGCCCTTAGTCTTGAACCATTGGCAGCGGCAGTTAGAAATTGTCCAAACATTAAAGGAGTGCAGATTGGCCCTAATGCCAACCTTTTTGCAGACAATATCATGCTGTCACTTACAGATCCAATACCAAGCCTGCCTAATTTATTCCAATTGCTCACAGACTTTGGCAGAGTGTCAGTGTTCAAAATCAACATTAACAAGAGCATAGCCCTCAACATTACACTACCCCAAACGATGAAACAGAACTTAGAAAACAGCTTTCCCATAAAATGGGCCCCCAAACAGATAACTTATTTGGGTATTCATATTCCGCGGTCTATAGTGTTGGTATATGAGGCAAATTTTCCTCCTGTCTTTAACAGAATCAAGGCAGATATTTCCAAGTGGTCCTTCCTTAACATCTCATGGTTGGGCAGAATAAATTCCATCAAGATGAACGTGATTCCCAAATTATTATACCTATTTAGGACAATCCCAACACCGATCAGGTTACCCGACCTTAGAGTGATGCAAAAAACACTTTTTAAGTTCGCCTTGAAATAACAAGAAACCAAGAATCAATAGAACCACAATGTGTGCGCCTAAACAGAAAGGGGGGCTAGCCTTCCCTGATCTAATCAAGTATTATAAGGCCACTAGATTAGCTCAAACCACGACCTGGTTTAAAAAAGAGGCCATACCGGTGTGGGCAGACATAGAGAGGCAACTTCTAGAAGACAAGCATTGGGTACTATCGCAGGTTTTATGACTTAGCTTAGGTCGGGACCTACGAACAGGAGAGTTACCGATTTGTATTAGCCACTCTTTGAAATTATGGAAAGACCTAAACAGAAGGGTGGATCTCCTGAGCGTGGGTTCTGGCTTGATTCCACTATGGCAATCTCACAAAGGTCAGCACCTCAATAAATTTACCCAGATGAAATGGTGGATAAAGAACAAAATAACAATTGTGGCAGATACCTGGGTGACCTCACAAAGCAACACATCGTCAATTATCACTGACATAATTCAGGTGCAACATAGAGATTGGCTTAATCTAATGGCAATTAATGAGACACTAACACACTCTATGAAAATCAACAAATATCATACCAAATCTCCCTTCGAGAAATGCTGTATCAACAATCCCGGAGGTAAGGCCAATATAGCCAACATTTACAATCAGGTGGTGTCTCTCACCAACAGGGTTAAACCACATTACCAAACTGCATGGGAGGCTGACTTGCAGGTAACCAGACGACAGCCAATGGAATAAGATCCTCAAACAAGCCAATACCTCTTCACTAAACGTGACACTAAAAGAAAACTCTTTTAAGAGAATAATGAGGTGGTACCTTACACCAGCAAGACTCCATCTTCTGAACAAAACACACCCTGACACATGTTTTAGGGGCTGCACAGACACTGGTACACTGATTCACATGCTGTGGGAGTGTCCGAAAATAAGACCCATATGGACAGCAACATACGACCTATTAGAAACACTTTTGGGGACAACAGTAACAGAAGAGCCTGAGGAAGCTTTGCTAGGCCTTCCAACTACGGGGCTATTCAAATCAGAACAATGTTTAACAACACAGATATTTTTGGCCATGAGATGCATCCTAGCTAAACACTGGAAACTTACCTCCCCTCCTCACATTGAAGTACTTCACAAAATCAGGTTCATTCGGGCTATGAGCTCACTTTCAGCTGAAATTGATGAAAGATACTGTCGATGGGCCTCCTGCTGGGACTTATGGACTCTACGAGGGCCACAATAAGGTTTGTGTGAAATACTTTTATGGGTTGACCTGATGTTTGATCTATGGTTTCACCTTACTGTACCTCCTGGACACATGTCTGCTTTGAGCAATGTATATATGTTCAAGACCTTGTGTGACTTTATATATATGTTTTACATGGTCATGTGTTATTCTAACCAAAAAAGAAAAACTTTGAAAGAAACTTTTTGATATATCTTGTTGATACTTGAGAGATTTGTTATATGATTTGCTGAACTTACAATGTTATATTTGTTTATTCTTTCAATAAAAAAGTTAATTATAAAAAAAAAAAAAAAAGAAGAAACAAAGAACCACTGTGTACAAAAAGAAAGCAAATGGAAGAAACATGGAGGAAGACTTTGAGAAAATTGGGTAGGAATAGAAAATATGAGAGCAAGGAAACGAAAGAAGGCGTAATATAAAGAAAAGGGCAACTGAAGTGAAAGGAAAAAAGAGGACAAGTGACATGGAGCAGGAGATGCAAAGGAATAAATTAGAATTTGAGCAGGAGACTGTCATAGAGAGAATGAGGACCAGGGCTGAAAAACAAAACAATGAGATGGCAAATCAGCAGGGAACAGGTGAGAAAAAGGATGGGAACCATCAGAAAAACTCCAAACGAGGAAAATGGAGAAATATATTGAAAAGTTAAGCAGGAAGCAGAGGAGAAAATATAAAAAGAAGAAGGTAACTGAAGAAAAAAGGTCAAGTGACACTAAACAGAGAAAGAAACGGAAGAGATCCAAGGCGCAAGAAAAAGAAGGGGTAATAAACAAAGAAATGACCAAAGAATATAAGGGAAAAAAGGACAAATGAGGTGAAATGGGGGAAAGAAAAGGAAGAGTCTGAAATTAAAAAGGGAAAAAAGCAGCAGTAAAGAAAAGATTTACTGAAGAGGAAGAGGAAAATATTACAAGGGAACCAGAACAGGGAAACAAATCAGAAGTTGAGGACAGGTAGCCGGTTAATATATGATACATTTACCTCACAATTATGCTGGGATTGTATAGGGAAATATGTAAATTAAATTACATGGCAGATGTTACATTTTATGAAAAAGTATAGGTAATAACATACTAATCAATAGTACTTAAGGGTCTATATTTACAAAATTTTTCAATTCTCAATGCTCCCAATTTCAGTGAGGGAGACTCATCAACACTTTGTCAGGTTATTGTTTACAATGTACCCAATATAAAAATAAGATCCATGAATACACATTTTATTATAATGCTATTCTCCTGACAACTGCATGTTCCATAAGTTAATATTATGATATATATGATTTATTGGCAAAAAACTGCATTAAAGTATAGTTAAGGTTGCAGTGCAGGATAGGGTACCTTAAGGCTGAAAAAAATAATAATAATAAAAAAAAAAAATATATATATATATATATATAGTGACAGAGCAACTGCCACTGTTAGTGTTAATGCCCTAGTTTCTGGCATAATTGAGAAGCTCAGGAGGCCTTTAATTGTGTTTTCAGTCTTTTACTGAATCTTGTGCAACACAGGTAAATAAGCAAAACACAAATGGTCTAGCTTCTTTGAATCGCTAACTAAACCATAACCACAGTTCACTCACTGACAAACTATAGTCCAAATACATAATTCAATATCAGGTGCTCATAATACATGCCTGTATGATTTGCTGCTTCAGCAGTTCAATCTTGCTGTGAGTCTGCCTTCAGGGTGCCGAGGTGCTGTCTCTCTCTCAACTCTCAGTTCAGACTGATCTCTTCCAGGCCCTGTCTCTCAGGCTCTTTATCCCAGCTTCTCACACTCCTCTTCTTCTCACACGGTGTAAATACAAATGAGACACAGTATGCAGGTGCAGCATCAGGATATTATGTAGTGTTAGTATAGGAACAGTAGTGTTCATACTGTCTATATGAAGGTGCAGTATCCAGATGCTGTATTTTTTGTCAGTACAGGAATGGCAGAGCTCACACTGCCTGTATGAAGGTGCAGTATACAGATGATGTGTGTAGTATAAATAACCAGGTGTTAACCTGGGAGTTGTTGAAGGAAACTTCTCTCCTCCCCTATATAAACCCCTCCCTTAACCTACATCCTCACCTGAAAATATTCACTTTTCAGGTTGCACGTCGTCCGTTTGCAACCGCCGGCTCCCCTGCTGTTCCTCTGCTTCTCGCAGGTTCATACAATGCCTGCCGTTTCTCCCTTACCTTTTTGGGCTCCCCCGTCTCCCCGGCCGGCCTCCTTCCATGCTGCTTCCCTAGCCGTTCGTACACTCTCCTGCATCTCCTGTTCCTCCTCACTACTGCCCTGCTACCCGTTTCTCCCCTCCTCCTAGCCCCTGACCCGTCTTACCTCTGCGTCCCGATGGGCCCCCTCCTGTCGCTCCGCCGTCTCCGGTCTCATCCTGCGTCCCGCCACGCTGTTTTCGGGTGTCCCGGCACGTCCCTCTCTCGGCCCGGCTCCTCCTCCTTGCTCCGCCGCTTCCCATGCCTCCTCCGCTGCTGCCCGGCTCCCCTCCTCCAGACACTTCCGCCGCAGCTCGCGGCATGCCCCTCTTTTGGCGGCACGCCCCTCTTTCTGCGGCACGCCCCTCTTTCGGCGGCCCGCCTCTCTTTGTCCGGGTTCGCTGCTGGCGCTTGCGCCGCGCCCCTCCTTCGGCGGCCCCGCCCTTCTTTTTGTTCCGTCCCTCCTCCGTCCCATGCCGCGGCTCCTTTTTCTTTTCTCCCCTTCCTGCCCTCCCCTGGCCTGGCTCCTTTGCCTCGGGCGCCCTGCTGGTGCTCGTGCCACGCCCCCCTCTCGTCGACTCCACCTCCTCCTGCCTCCTTCCCTGGCTTGGCTCTTTTGCCTCCGCGCCCCGGTGGCGCTCGCGGTTCGCCCATCTCTTGCCGGCTCCGCCTTCTCCTGCGCTCTCCCTCGGTGGCGCTCACGCCACGCCCCTCTTCCGGCAGCCCCACCTGCTTTTCGTTGTACCTTCCCTCGCTCTGCGCTTCCGCTTCTCTTGCGCCTCCTGTTCGCCCAGCGCTCCCTGCTTCGCCTCTCTTGGCCAGTTGTTCCCCCTATCATTGCCTTTTTTTTTTGGCCTCTACTCTATTCTCACACTCGGATCACGCTAGCACCAAATACTGCCATGTTATTGTGCTGGCAGACTCAAATCAATCCTTTTAGTTACCAGCCATACACCTATCGTATCACTAAACGTACCCCATACACCATTCAGTAATTAAAATCTACATGTGCAAATCAGTCCTGCCAGAGCACATGTCCTTCATGCTCCATCTGTCAGTCCAATTCACCCCCCTTTTTACCTGAGACCAAGTCTCTAGCTGAATCTAATCACAGGCTCACCTTCATATTGCATTACAATCTAGTAAATACATAACTACTATACTTCACGAACAACTTTTTCGTTTACCATGCACCCACAGTTACGCTTCGAACAGTCGCTTCCCTACGTCATACGCGTCATTGCCATCACGCATTCGGCTCAGTACCATACGCCCAAATGGACTTTGCTCTAACCTCGTCCCCTCATCGAAACCATTCATTTCAATCCCTACACGTACGCCATGCCATATACCAGTCGCTCACCTCAAACTGCTTCTTTCTTTCAAACCGACAAATCAATCATATCATCGCATCAAATCATTTCTCAGAGGCCTACAGCACAGAGCACCCCCCTCCAAACTACAACGTCATCCCATAGATGGCACACTTTTCAAAAGGTTGACAACCCTGCTTTCCACGAACCCATTCGGCCCCGACACATCCAGGACGATCCGAGGGGCCATCATGCTTGCTTTCTACGGCTTCCTGCGTCCAGGTGAGTTTACCACTTCGCAAAACAACCCTCACTATCTCACCAAGCAGGACATAACTTTACATCCAGATCACTTCACGCTCACACTCCAGCGCACCAAAACAAGTCGCAAACCCATACTCATAACATACTACCCATCACACAACGACTGGTGTCCAGTCTCCACTATTAAATCCCATTTAATTTCAATATCTTCCAAACCAACCACTCAGCCTCTCCTGAGATTATCAAGCCAACCCTTGTCCACCACCTCCTTCATACACTACATTAGACTGCTGCTACTCAACCTCGGCCTAGACCCTTACAGCTATTCAGGACACTCTTTTCGCATTGGAGCCGCCTCTTCAGCCTCCAAAGCCAACATTCCCACGCACATTATTCAATCCATGGGTCGATGGAAGTCAAATTGCTACACCCGCTACATACCTTTTCCCATTGCAGAAACTAATCAGGCTTTTCAAACCATCACTCATTAACCTTCTCTCTAAAATTCTGCTCACTTTTTGGCCTCTAAGCAGACTAAAATGGGTCTAGTAGCAATTGCCACACACCAGCTACTACCCAAGAGAAGGTCACAACCACAAATAACCAGGTGTTAACCTGGGAGTTGTGGGAGGGAACTTCTCTCCTCCCCTATATAAACCTCTCCCTTAACCTACATCCTCACCTGAAAATATTCACTTTTCCCTCCTACCTCACCCCAATTTAGACCTTCTCCTCTACCCCTAAGCCCTCTAAGCAGACTAAAATGGGTCTAGTAGCAATTGCCACACACCAGCTACTACCCAAGAAAAGGTCACGACCACAAGTACAGGGATGTCAGAGCTCACAATGTCTGTATGAAGGTGCAGTATCCAGATGATGTGCGTTGTGCCAGTACAGGAATAGCAGTGCTCATATTAACTTTATGAAGGTAGAGTATACAGAGATCCTCCTCTCTCTTTCACTCTTTCAAATGACTAAAAACATCATCTGATCATAATTTACCAATCACAATGCATGGAACATGGCAGTTGCTCATTTGTAACTGAGCATGCCCATTACATGTTTTTCCACTATTATATCTCAAAAACAGCTGAAGCTATCTAAAAAGTTCCAAAAAGGCATGGAGGCAAATACATTCAGCCATTTTTTTTATACAAGTGAGCAAAAATTCCTATGGAAAAAAACATGTGATGACGCAAAAATTTAGCATAAATCAGCTTTTTTTGTTCAGGACAGAAATTAATTAAAATTGTCAAAAAATTCAAACCCCCAATGCCTCCTAAAATACAACATTTTAAACAGAAACCAAAATTCAGACCAACTAAAAGTTTTAAGCTCATGAAAAATGAGTTTATAATGAAACTCTTGAGAGAATCTTATTTAATAGAGTATGATTTGGAGAATCAAGTTATTATGACCAGTTGATGAACTGGAGATGAGGCACTTGAGAAAATCATGATAAATTAGTGATTATAATGGGTGATGTGTTGGGGATTACGACGAGTCTCACCACTCTATAGTTTAATCCTAAAAATTGGCAATCCTCTACATTTGCCATTTAATAAATCTTTGTAATGGGTTTAAAATTAATAAAGGATTTATTTCATCCACCAGGAATAAGTGGTATCCAGTCAGCTTACTCTCGAGTCTCTATTGGAAGTCTGTCATTCCACCGGGAACTAGGAAGAGGCAGCTATGGGAAGGTACAGTATGTGACTGCATCCCATTTGAATATAAATGATATTTAGATCCACCTAATAAGGTGCAAGGTAGAGACTGAGTTATGTCTGGACAATATTACAGTTTATAAATCTTTTTGTGAACATCTAACAGGTGAATATATATATAACTAGCAACTTGTCCGTCAAAAATGACGGCAATAAAATTGAAAAGCTGGCAATGATGTTTGCCACCTAATGTGAGCACCTTCTGTGCTCACCGCGATACTCTCCCCCAATCTATTTCCTCCCTTGTGTCTCCTTTCCCCCCTCCTCTCCCTCCCTTGTGTCTCCTTTCTCCCTCCTCTCCTGTGTCTCTTTTCGCCCCCTCTCCCTCCCCTGTGTCTCTTTTCCCTCCTCTCCTCCCGTGTCTCTCCCCCCTCCCCTGTGTGTCTCCATCTCCCTCCCCTGTGTCTGCTCCCCTCATCTCCTTACCCTGTGTCTGTTCCCCCCTCTCTCCCCTGTGTCTGTTCCCCCCTCTACCTCCCCTGGCTTTTCCCCCCTCTACTCCCTCTTTGTCTGTTTGCCCTGCTCTCCCTCCCCTGTGTCTCTTCCCCCCCTCTCCCTCCCCTGTGTCTCCCCGCCTCTCCCTCCCGTGTCTCTTCCCCCCCTCTCCCTTCCCTGTGTCTGTTTTCCCCGTCTACTCCCTCTGTGTCTGTTTGCCTTGCTCTTCCACTCCTGTGTCTCCCCCCTCTCCTGTGTCTCTCCCCCTCTCCCTCCCCTGTGTCTCACCCCCCTGTCTGTTTCACCCTCTCCCTACCCTGTGTCTGTGACCCCCCTCCATCCCGTGTATTTTTCCCCCTCTACTTCCTCTGTGTCTGTTTTCCCTGCTCTCTCTCTCCTGTATCTCCAACCCCTCTCCTGTGTCTCTTCCCCCTCTCCTGTGTCCCTCCCCCCCTTCCCCTGTCTCCTCCGTGTCTCTTCCCCCCTCCCCTGTGTCTCTTCCCCCTCCCGTGTCTCTTCCCTCCCCTCATCATCCTCCCTCCCTCTCTTCATCCTCCTCCCTCCCTCACCTCATCCTCCCTCCCTCTCCTCATCCTCCTTCTCCCTCCCTCCCTTCATCCTCCTCCTCCCTCCCTCCATCCTCCTCCTCCCTCCCCTCCATCCTCCTCCTCCCTCCCCTCATCCTTCTTCTCCATCCTCCTCCCTTTCCAATGACCTACCCTCTCCCCTCACTTACCTTCGCCAGCTGCTCCTGCTGATGTCCATTGCATCTTCCGGCTGTCGGGACTCGGCATATGCTAATGGCGTGACGCGCATGTGATGTCACGTCATTAGCATATGCCGGGTCCCGACACAGAAGACGCGATGGAGAGCAACGCAATGAAGGTAAGTGAGGGGAGGGGGGTTAATCGGAGAGGGGGAAAGGGAGGAGGAGGATGAGGGAAGGGATGAGAGGAAGAAGGAAGAAGACAATGGGGGTGATGCGAGCCCTGGGGCTCCTGCTGCTGTCCATCGCGTCTTCCGTCTGTGTCGGGGCCCGGCATATGCTAATGACGTGACGTGCATGTGACATCACGTCATTAGCATATGCCGGGTCACGACACAGAAGACACGATGGAGAGCAGCGCGATGAAGGTAAGTGAGGGGGGGTTAATCAGAGAGGGGGGAGGAGGAGGATGAGGGGAGGGAGGAGGATGAGGGAGGGAGGAGGATGAGGGGAGGGAGGAGGATGAAGGGAAGGGAGGGAGGAGGATGAGGGGAAGGAGGGAGGAGACATTGGGGTGATGCAAGCCCTGGGGCTCCTGCTGCTGTCCATCGCGTCTACTGGCTGTGTTGGGACCCGGCATATGCTAATGCCGTGACGCGCATGCCTAGGCTGCATTCTAGACGAAGGTAACAGCTTAAAGTGCGTTCGCACTCCATTTTCCTCGAGGACTGGATTAAACAGAAACAGAAAATGTAACAGAGATTCTTGTCAGGGTTTATAAACCCTCCAGTGTCTCTATGGGGAGCCAGGTTGAGTTCTCCCAAAAATATAATTAGTGAATGTTGGCTCAACAGCAAAGCCATGCCAGCTTCCAAATATAGCAAAAATATGTGTCTGTTCTGAATACCTCTCCTTCCTGAGGGTCTGACAATGAGCCCATGCTAATGAGATAACACTGACCATGTTTAATCAATCCCTCTCTGTGTTTGTATATCTATATAACATACAGGTCCGTATAAATGAAAGTGTAACAGGAATCATGGGGGGTCATTGATCTGGGTTTACGTTTCGGGATTCATGGTGAATTGCTCCAGAATATTCCCCTGTGGTTGAGATTTGCTACTGCCTGTTTCCCCATCAGGAAAAACAAGTAGGATATTTTAAAGTATAGTTCAGTGGTGTTTATCAGGCAGCCCGTGGACTGCATACTGTCCAAACTGCACTTTCAATGCAGCCCCTGCCTATTCCTTGGAGTGGGGGAAATACCCCTCTTCTACAATACCAGTCCAATATATTCATCTAACATTGGCAAATAATACTCAGCTCCTTAATATTATCACATTTGTCCAATAATTTTGGCAGGTTATGGAGACTAGTTAGTGGATTTGAAATTGTTAACATAATAACAAAATAGAGACACCTTTCTTTTTATCAGTTGAGGTAGCATGAAAAATCGGAGAACATTTTCCCCCAGGGACCAAATTGCTTCTAAAGTGTGTTTCCTGCAAAAACATAATGTCGGCCCCCAACCGGTGATACTTCATGAGAGCAATTCCCATCATCACTGGCCCATTCAGCCCCTTGACATTATGGGAAACATTTTTTTTTATACAAAAGTAAAAACAAAATAAAAAAAATATGTATACATAAATATTATATACATAAATCACATAATAAAATAATATCAAGGGCATCTTTAACTTATTTAGTTATATCCTTAACTCGTTTTTATGGATTTCAGATTGGCCTTATCAATGCCATCTCTTTCGCAATATTTAACAACATAAAACAGTACAAAATTTACATCCAGTCTAAGGAGGGTGAGGGGGGTGAGGTGTAGCTGCACATCTCTGTCAGTGTTATTTTGAGCTTTTCCTTAACCAGGAAGTTCTTTTAAGGAAAAATAATTCCACAAAGATCAGTTAGCTGCCCTTGGAGGGGCAATTCCTGCCTCTGTGGTATTAGTTTCTAATAATAGTTTTTTGGAAATGTTCTCCTATACTTCAAACCAAGATGGGAGAGCGTCACTTTTCCAATGTGAAACTATTATGCCTTTGGCTGTCATTAGGCACTGAATCACAATTTCCTTGACCTCCAGGGCCACACCATCATGGAAAATATGAAATAAGACTAGTTGTGGTGTGGGCTTAATTTTACATTTACAAATTTCTGATACACGGGAAAAAGATTCTAGCCAGAGCCTATAAATCTTTGGACAGTGCCACCACATAAGTATGTTAGATCCTTTAGTTTTATAGCCTCTCCAACACCGATCTTGCTTTTCATCTTTAGATATCTGTGCTAATTTCAGAGGGGTAATATACCATCTATTTACAATTTTGAAATAAGTTTCTCTGTATGAGACATTTTTTATAATTTTGTCCGTCAATGGAAAAGCACCATGCTGTATGTCTTGTGGCCAAGAAAGTCCACTTTCCCTTTCCCAGGCTCTCCATGTATAATGTTTGCCAATTTGCAAGCTCTTTTTAAATATATTATGGCATTTTGATGCTAAATGATGTCTATCGCCAGAGATAATCAATCTTTCAAAATCTGTTAAAGGTCTATCTTTTGCTAGGTGAAAAGGAGAAGAAAGCATCATCTTTCACATCTTAATATGTTCTAACCAATAGGTTTCCAGAATACATAGTTACATAGTAATTGAGGTTGAAAAAAGACTTTCAGTGCATCAAGTTCAACCTTTTAAGATCTCCTCTGATCTGCAATATGCGTATTAGTTATTAATTAATACGTTGTTAATTAATTATTAATAGTATAGTATTTGAGGATGAATAAAGAGTTAGTCCATCAAGTTCAACCTTTTTAGATCTCTCTTGATCTTTTTACTATGTGGACTATTTGTTATTAATTGTTAATACCATATTTATCTCTTAATTTTTCATAAAGGCCTCTTAAATGCGTTACTCCCTTTCTGACCAAATATTTTAGTGAATTTGAGTCAAATATATTCGATACGGACAGTACAGGTGTTATAAGGCTAGGCAAAGGTATTAATGAGAACGATTTGTTCAATTTAGTTCACCATGAATAGTTCTTTAAATAAGATAATTGACTCTGCTTTTTTTCTTAAAATTTCACACCTTTTTAAAACAGTAAAATTGTTAGATCCTCCCTTTTCAAACCAAAATTTTCTACATGCATCCACTGATAGAAATCCTCTGGATATGTCCACATTAATACTTGAAAGGTTAAGATGGCTCGTTGGAAATTTTGTATCAGTGGATAAGCCATACCTCCCTGCTCAAATTTGGGGGCCAAATATATATTTTTTAATTCTGCTCTTTTTCATGTTATGTATGTATTTATCCAAAAGATTCTGTAATTTCTTAATCATATAACTAGGGACCCATACCGTTATGCAATACATCAGTTATGTAATCTTTGGTATTAAGCACATTATTGTAGCTGCTATCCTTCCTGACCAGGAGATATTCTTGTCTTTCCAGCCATTGATAGTATCTTTTCAATTTTGATACACCATAATTATGGTTCAAAATGTTTTGAAATCTAGCTGAAAGATAATGACCAAATGTTTAATCTTACTACACCATTTATATGGGAAGGTTTTTCCAAATGTTGTTGCTGTAGCGGGGCCACATTTATTACCAATGCCTCAGATTTTGAGACATTGACTTTAAAATTTGAAGCCTCTCCAAATCTTTCCAAATTTTCCTGAAGAGCCTCTAAAGAAGACTTAGGGTTTTCTACGGATACCACCATATCATACGCAAAGAGAGTAGATCGATGTTCTATCGTCCCTATTTTAATTCCTGATATAAGATCAGATGTTCTAATAGTTATCGCTAGGGGTTCCATTAGAAGCGAGAATATAATTGGCGACAGAAGGCAACCCTGACGGGTTCCATTTGAAATTGGGAATCTACTCGACAGGAACCCAAGGCCTCTGACAGAGGCGGAGGGAGACACATAGAGCGATTTGATGGCCCAAGAGCCAAAAAATCCAAAGCCGTACTTGTCTAATACTATCTCCATGTATCTGCATCTGACTGTGTCAAAGGCCTTCTCGTCATCTAGGGATACCAATACCGATGAAGTGCCACTTTTTTTTAGGTATGGTAAATCAGGCACGTTAGAGTTTACAGCTAAATTATAGAGGTTTTTATAGTAGTTGCCAAACACTTCAACAATATTTTCAGGGTTAGTGATAATTTGATCATTGACCATAATTTTATCAAACCTCTTATTTAATTTATTTTTCTTTAATTTATTAGCCAGGTCTCCACCAACCTTGTTGCCCCAGAGATAGCTTCTTTGTTGCATTTTCCATAGTGAATTGTCAAACTTTGTTTGTTCTTTTTTTTTTATTTGACCCTGAATTTTTCTAATTTGATCCATTAAATTTCTACTGGGATATTGCTTGTTGGCTCTATCCAATTTTTCTAGATCTATGTAAAGCTCTCTGAGAGGTTTACCATTTTGTTTGAATAGTTGAGATTTAAGGTTGATACACAACCCCCTCATAAAAGCTTTATGCGATAACCAAAGGTTGGTACTTGATTGAACAGAACCTCTGTTAATTTCAAAACATTTAACAATTTAATTTTTAATTTTATCTCTAGTTTGTGTATCCCTTATTAATGCAGGGTCTAACTTCCACTTTGATCTATTACCTCTTTGTCCTCCCGTCCCTAGAGTCATCGAGATCAGGCCATGGTCCACTCTGAGTATAGGGTTAAATTGCAATTTTATCATCTTTTTAAACGTTGTATCATTTATTAAAAAGTAATCCAATCTAACAAAAATATCGTATCTTGGGGAGAAGAAAGAATAATCCTTTTCCCCAGAATGCAGAATGCTCCAGGAGTCAAATAAACTATATTTTGCACAAATTTCCCTAAATTGTTTGGCTTTTTGGATCGTGTCATGGTCTATTATTTTGCCATGAGCTACAGTTTTGTCTTCCATCGGGTTTAGACACATATTAAAATCCCCGACAATTAGTAGATGGCCAGAAAAATATTTCTTACGTTTATTTAATGTAGATTTTAGAAATTTACACTGAGCTTTATTTGGGGCATATATGTTCAATATGTACAAATGTGTATTTAGATTTATTTATCCATCCAGACCAAAGGACATAATGTCCTTCTAAATCTGTGAGCATTATTTCTTCTTTTAGATCTAATTTTTTTATCAAAGGAAATAACGGTTCCGCTATTTTTTTTTTTTAAACTTAGAACTGCCACCTAGTATGTAGTGTTTATCATTGACTACTGTGGATTTATTTATGGCCCAATGTGTCTCCTGCAGGAAGATTACTTTTGCCTTATTTTTATAGAACATTTTAAAGAATGCATATCTTTTACCTGGTTCATTAAGACCATGCATATTCTGACTTACTACTTTAAGTAGGGTACATTTTTGCTCACAATTAAGCGTGTCTATAGAAGCTACGCCTAACCACTCCCCCACTTACCCCCCAGACTGGATGTTTACAAGCATAAAGATAATACAAAAACACAATAGACTGAAAACATTTATTCCTCTGGGTCTGCATGCACATCCACACCAAGTGTGCGATGAACATGCATATTCAGAAGGCATCAAACTAAAAAATCAGTTAGACTACAGTCGTAGCTACCACATCTTATGCAGAGTTTTAATATAACATTTCTCTTTAACATATATTACCCTATTCAGTTTTATATAGCCTTATAGTTTTATTGAGAAGAGTCATGTGCTTAAGCTTACTATGCTGTAATGGCTATCATCTTTCTCTAAATCCGCTTAAAAAGATTCATATAACCTGACAGCATATATGCTTCAGTCTTTACCTAGGAGAGAGAGTACATTTTTCTGTATCCCTAGTTCTACTTACAAATAATATCCTACGTTCATGGATTTACTAATATGTATTTTAATGTGATTAGGGGCTGTTAGCCTTCAATATTTTTACCCTGAAAATGTTATCCACAAACAGTGATTTGAACAAGTTTTGAACAGAAAGGAAAAGAAAAAAAAGGGTTGTAAAGTATACTACCTCTCTGCATTTTTAAAAAAGGCTAGCATATTCTAGCCAGCTTGTCAAAGTGAACCTATGCTCTTTCCTCAAGCTTTAAAGCTCCTACTGGGGCTACTTGTATCTTTCTAGTCTTTTTTTATATATTTTATAACTATTGATGTTAAATTATATTCAATGCCTCACCTCCCACAATATCCTAAGAATTTAAATAAAGTGTCTCAAAGTGCTACCCCACCTTTTGTCAGTTATCTAAAAAATAGAACTAAGAACATATACACAGTTCACTCTCTCTCTGCTTATATGTTGTCAGGTACACTTGATCTTAAGTGGAGTTTATCCCACTCTGTGATAAAGCTGTGTCCTTTAGCGTGATTAGTTATAATACGTTTCCTTCCATCCTGGATTACAATTATATTAGGTGGAAAGCCCCATCTGTACCTTATATTTCTTGACCTCATAGAGGAGGTTACCTCAGTGAATTCTCTACGTCTAGTTAAAGTACGGTATCTCTTGATATATCTGTAAATATCTTTAAACCTGTATACGGCTCCTCAAATTCGCTATTATCAAAATATTTTCTGAGCAGCTCTTTGTATGAAAAGTAGTGCAATTTTACAATTACATCTCTTGGTATTTCACGATTTAAGATCACTGGGGTTGGAATCCTATGGATTCTATCAAACATTAATTCTTTGGGGAATCGAGGTTTTATTAAGGATATGAAAAAATCCATTAAATAAGTAGGTAGTTCTTTATAGGAAATTTGTCGGGGGATCCCTCTTATCCTCAAACTACTTCTCCTTGATTGGTCTTCTAATCTGCTGTATTTATCTCTGATGGAGACCATTTCCTGTTTTACTTTACCTAGTTCCTCTAAAAGTTTTTGTTGTTCAGATTAATACATGTTTTGATTATGTTCTAGGTTTTGGTATTTCAGTGACATATCTTTTATTGCCCCTGTATTTTTAGAAATCTCTACCATTAAATCTTCAACTAAAGACGTTCTAAACTCAGTTAACAGTTTTTTCATTGTTTTAACTGTAAGTGGCTCATCATCACTGTTCAGCACTTGAGCTGTCTCTTGAGATATTACTTACTGAGGTTAGGGAGGATTCCAAAGGGTTAATCGGAGTAAATTCTCCTTTGAGCTAACTTGATCTACTATTTTTAGAGGAACTAGGTATTTCCAATCCTTTTGTTTTAGTGCCCTTTTTAGCTTTTGCTTTGGGAGCAGTCTGTTCTTTATTTATTTGGCTGATTTGGAGATCTCTTGCTTTCTTTTTACTCTTAACCCTTTTTGTTTAGCAAATAAATCAGAACCCACCAATATTTACAATCTATACAGGTTAAATATCCTTTTCAAGCATAAAGCTTGTACTTCCTATATTATCTGCCAAAAGAATTTCCACTATTTGTTTCTACCCTATATATTGTTAATTATTCAAAGGCATAGTGGGATATTTTAAACTCATATGGTCTTTATATTTTTACTAGAGAATTGCCTGTCAAAAAATGACGGCAATGAAATTGTAAGGTAGCTAATGCTGTTTGGTGTATAATAATGAAATATATAATACATTAATAAATGAATATACTTTACCAATTTTGAAGCATTGTGTTGAAGAGCTGGTAATCTGTTTTGATGTTGCTGCAGCATTAGTGGTGTGGAGCTGCTGTGTAAGCGTGATGAATGTGTGCAGTGTAATAGTGTGCGTGCGTGAGACCAAACCGTTAGCGTAGTTGTGTACTTCCGCATGTTCTAAAATGGCGGGTAATGTGTGGTATGCGCCTTAGCGGAATATCCATAGGTCTTTTGTGGTGTTTTGCGAGTTTCTTTTGGTTTTTTTACGTGTTTAGAGTGCTGTAGCCTCGTTTTCGTTTTGTTCGGCGGCCATTTTTTCTCTTGCTTAGAGAATTTTTTAGTGTCTAAACTCTTTTATTTTGAGTTAAATGAAGGTGTAAGTTGCTTTTTTGAGGTCCTGGATGCTCCCTCTTGCTGTAGGTAAGCTTTTTATGTATGTGTTTTGTGTATTTATTGTGTTTTTATTTTTTTCATGTTCGCGGGTTGCGGACGATTTTTGCGAGGTCGTAATGTGTGGTAACGTGTCTCGTATGTTTTTTGCGTTTTTGCGTTATGGCGTGAAGTTTGTGAGTGTCGGCGCTCCATGCCAGCAACTGAGGCCCTCGCTTCGCTACGCGAGCCCACAAGCGTTAGCAACAACTCGTATGCTCACAACTATATATGTGATATATTTAGGGCCATTTTTATGACCTCGTAAAGTCCAGAGCCCTTAAGTTTGTCCTGTGCACGTCTACTTTTCCCCCAACCTTTCCTATTGCCGTAAATTGAATAAATATCTGTGTCTCCAAGTAAATCTTAGATCTGTATCCTATCAACCAGCTAGGGCATGTTAAGTATACTGAAAGAATATCAGAGAATACATAGCATTTACAGTAACTGATTTTTAGAACTTTCTCAAAGTATTCTGTTTTAAATATTCAAATAGTCAATTAGAGGTATACTTCACCAGATCAGGCTACCTGGTAACTTCTCTGTATATACTCGGTCAAAAATGTTTTTCCTTCAAAGGTATACGTCCGTCGTTAAGCCTCCGTTAAATAAGTGTAGTCCAAATTTGTTCAGGGGCTTTCTGAGTAGGCTTATTGTTGTTTCCGATACGATATACGTTGTGCCACTCAGGTTTAGTTATCAGGTGTCTGTTTCCTCAAACAGGTCTTTTCATAAAAAAAATCAGTGCAATATAAGACCCTATGTATCCCAAGACTTGCCCATCGGGTAAAAATTATTTCCCCTTCAAAATGCAGTTCTGGTGGGACCTTGCTCTTTTCAGCGTGTCGGGAGATTGTGTTATCTGCTCCGTCTATGACGGTCCTGTCAGGTGGTCTCCCACGATGTTCTCAGGATAGTGCAGATCTCCTCTGATGTGACCCTTGTTTAATGTCACCCGAACATATTATCTGCTATCCACCTCAGCTTCCCCCTCTGCTCTACATTGGAACTCCGCTCATAGTGCAGCTCTCCTTTAGACTCGGCTCACCTCAAGGCAGGGACAGGTTAGGTACTCTGTGTTAACGGCCTGAGATTTTCTTGCTGTCCCCGGAGGGCTCTTCCACAGAAACCGCTCACCTTGATAGTCTCCACTAGGTATCAGCTTCCTCTGGGGATCGTGCTGTAGGTGTGTCTCAGCTGATGTGTAGCCAGCCAAAGGGAATGATACGAAGTCAAGCAATTCTTTTGTTGTTAGGGCACCGTGGCTGACCATTACTTCTTCTGTGTGACCGTAATATACATGGTCTTACTGTCTCCCGCTGGGCCTCTACAGGCCAGCAACAAACAGGTATAGGCAGGAGAGTGGTGGAAAATGGAGGAGCTCAGTACTGCCCAGCAACACAGACTTCTCTTGCTCTAGGCGTCTCACATCGTCAGCTTCTCTGCTTGATTTATATTTATACGTTGTTTGCTTTTTTTTCCCCTTACGTTTTTTATTGAATGCCGCTTGTGCTTATGAGTACCCCTATGCTGGGTGGGGTGGGTATATTTACATATTTAACAAATACTCAGACTACCATTAGGAATAACAAAAAGGCAAATGGCAATGCCTAGGATCCAATGATTTGCCATAGGCCAAACTATATACTAGGAAGAATTGCAAACAAACAGTGCTACATAATGAAGTGACCCAAGTGTCTGACAATATGCTATGAACACAGACACAATATAATGTGTTATTCTGTATGTAGATAATTAGATCATAACAGTGCTGTTGCTGAAGATGAACTGTGCTCTTATGCTCTATTCTTCTTCTTGTATGACAGTACCCATGAGCTTATTTTCCAGATTCTGTGACAAGAAGCAATGACACTGACCCAAGCGCTTCACAGATCCCCTAGTCTTGCTCTGAGGATATCCCTTTAATAAGGTGTCTTAAGGTAAATGTTGCACTGAACCCTATATAGCATCCAAAATGGTGTGATCTCTTATGTGAAAATATTTCCTTAACCCCTTTATATTCCACAGACTGGCCTTCTGCTTCGGATGTCCACTGAGTCTATCAGTCACTGCCTTCCCAGAATCACATTCTCAATTATTTAGCTGTAAGATTGAGTATTGTGGGCTTATTAAAATGAAGACCCTCTGTTTGCAGCAAAATGGCCTCCACCAACGAATTCCCCCCTTGTGGCTCAAAAAAATGGCTGCCCCAAAGTATATTAACCTTGTGGTCAGAGGTCAGCAATAAAAGCCACTGTGAAAATGAAGGGTCTGGGGATTATTTACCCTTGCCTCATTACACACTGGGATCAGTCTCCCCCTGATGCAGAATTCCTCCATCTAACATGCAGTCTTTTCACTTTCTCCAACTTGTCCTGCATGGAGCGGCTTCTGCAGCTTTATTTGGCCAAAAACTAAATTCAGGCCAAGCAGTTCCCTGAATCTGCATCTGGTCTCCTTGCTAGCTTGGCCACACCTCCAGGATCAGGGCATTTTTGATACCTCTGTGACTTAACACATTTTTAGCATTTTTATATTATATTCTTAAGGCCTTTTATTTTTTGCAGAAAGTCCATGAGCTTTATATGCTTTATATGAAAATATATATATTTTTTGTCAGGACAAGTTTATCTTTTCATTAATATGTAATTTGAGCAAAATCTTTAATTATCTTAAATATCAAAATATGAAAAATACATTTTCTTAAGATGTTTCCTATTTCTTCAGCAAATCTCTTCACATTTCATCCATACATCTCCTGAGTATGCAGGTTTAAAAGCCACACATGACCTATACAGTGCCCCAAATGGTGACATAGTATAACAAGTTTTATGCTCCATATCATTATTATATTTTTGCACATCTATTGCAAGGATAAAAAATACATAAAAATATTGACTCTGAACCTTGACTTTATTTTCGCAAAGACCCTGGTATATTTTGTAAAAATGAATTGACTATTCCTGACCAACAATATTTAAGAATGCTTGGAATAAGCTAGTCAGGAATTTTTTCCAAAAATGTAAGTTTTCAAGTTACAAAATAATGAAAACAAAATGTATAATTTTAAAACTTTTAGCAGATATAAATATATAAAAACAAGTATAACATAAGTAAATATAAAGATTATACATCCAATGGGCAAACAGTTACCACATTTTTCTATTATTAGCAGCGCCTGACTGTATTGTAGCATATTAAATGAGGTCGAAAGAAGACTGTTAGTCCATCAAATTCAACCTTTTTGGATTTTCTCTATATATTTGAATTTTTTAATTAAATTGTTGATTGTTACTTGATCCAGTGGAGGACAAACAAAAAACAACTGTCTCATATATGTAAGGTAATCATATCCCCTCTTATGCACCTTTTTTTCTAGAGAAAATCGGTATTATTTAGGAAGTCTGTCTTCATCGCTTAGTCCACCCATTCACCTTATAAAATGAAGCTGCACTTCTCTACCTTTTCCATCTCTACAGTGTCCTTTTTTTTCAAAGTGGTGCTCATAATTGTACTCTATATTACAATTTAGGGTTTACTAGGGATTTTGTATAGTGTTGGAGTGAAGAAACCATACTATCATTGGTGCTATATAGCTAAATTAATTTGATAAAAAAAATGTTTTTATTCACTAGCGACTTTCCCGTCAAAAAATTACGTCATGACATACTGTTATATATTGTGTCTCTCCCCCCTCCCTCTCCTGTGTTTCTTCCCCCCCTCTCCCTCCCCTGTGTCTCTTCCCCAGCCTCCCCTGTGCCTCTTACCCTCTCCCTCCCCTGTGTTTCTCCCCACTTCCCTCTCATCTCTTTCCCCCCTCCCTCACCTGTGTCTTTTCATCCCCCTCTCCCTCCCCTATCTCCTTCCTCCTAACCCTCCCCTGTGTCTCCTTGCTCCTTCCCCTCCTCTGTGTATCCTTTCCCCCTCTCCTGTGCCTCCTTTCCCCCTCTCCCTCTCCTTTCCCCCTCTCTCTCCCATGTCTCTTTCCCCCTCACCCTCCCGTGTCTCTTTCTCCCACCTCTCCCTCCCCTGTGTCTGCCCCCCCTTCCTCCCCTGTGTCTGTTCCCCCTCTCCGTCCCCTGCGTCTGTTCTCCCCTCTCCATCCCGTGTCTCTTCCCCTCTCCCTCCCCTGTGTGTCTCCCCCTCCTTCCCCTGTGTCTCTCCCCCTCCTTCCCCTGTGTCTATTTGCTCCTCTCCCCTCCCTGTGTCTCTTGCCCCTCTGCTTCCTGTGTCTCTTCTCCCTCCCCTGTGTCTCTTCACCTCTCTACCTCCCGTGTGTCTCTTCTCCCTCTCCCTCTCCTGTGCCTCCTTTCCCTCTTTCCCTCTCTTTTGTCTCCTTTGCCCCTCTCCATCTCCCATTGCGCATGCGTGGCTTACCCCGCACAATGTGCATGCGTGACACCCGCTGCTCAATGTGCATGCGCAAACCCGGGCCCAATGCGCGTGCGTGACCCTTGATGCACAATGCGCATGCAAAACTCGCAACGCAATGCGCATGCGCGGCTCACACAGTGCATTGCGTGTCCGCAATCATATAAAGTTGTCGGAATAGCTAGTTTGTCAATGCGCAATCCCGAAATTTGCAAGCGTTTCAGACAAACTCGCAATTATGACAACTATATATATGATTAGAATAAAACCACAAGATAGTAGTAACATAGTAATAACCACTGTATACAACTATATCCAAAGTACTGGTAGCGTGGTAATCTCCCCGCTCATTTATACATGTTTGCTTAAATTGCACTTTTTACCCAGAACACTGCATAAACTAAATCTAATGCAATGACATAGAGAATTTATGCACAAATAAAGCATACATATATCTAAAAGAGAGAGACCACAACACCTGCACTTCCGAAACAGAGAGAAATATGCAAGTCCACAGACGCGTTTCGTCAGTGTCGTGCTGACGTCATCTGGAGGCTGCGTAGCTACAGAGGATTTGGGTGCACTTTTAAATAGCTGAACTTGAGCCTTCCTATTTGCTGCAGTGGTAAAAAGCGCTAATATAGATAAGGAGCACACACATTAAAGGCACAATATTGTATTATAAATTGACAGATACTAATAATGTAAAATATTTACCAACACTGAGTTGAGCAGTTTATAGATTAACCTATAAAGAAATATATAAATGTTTATATAAAGACTATACCCTTAAGTCTGCACTTATAGATTGTCAATGTAATAGAGTTTCACCTATAAATAACTATATGAATATTATTCGTTGCCTATTTCGATATAGACCATACCCATTAGTATGCATGTATAAATTGTCAATATACAAAAGGTAAGTGCCAATTTTTAGATGCCCAGCCCCTCTGCAAATATAAGTCACTACACTTTGTATCAATGCAAGAATATTAAGGACCTAATAATTTAACCTTTATAATTTGAATAGACCATTGGTAGCATAATATTTACATAGTTACATAGGGCCTCATTCAATTGCTATTTGGCCAATTGAATAAGGTTCTGAATAAGCACATAACATATTTTTTTAAAGAACTTTTTAGTTAGTAAGCATCTATCCAAAAGCAAGGTTTTCACTAACTAAAAACTTCTCTAAAAAAAATATGCTATGTGCTTATTTAGAGCCCTATTCAATTGGCCAAATCGCAATTGAATGAGGGCCAAAGTATTTAAGGTTGAAAAAAGACTTTCAGTCCATCAAGTTCAACCTTTTAAGATCTCCTCTGATCTGCAATATGCGGATTAACTATTAATTCATTAGTTGTATATAAAAATAAATAAATAATCAATTCCCTCCTGATCCCAGACACTGGTGACCGGACATCTCCCTGGATCAATACTGCCTCCCTAATTATCCATAATAACCCTGAATTCCCTTTTTAATTAGAAATAAATCCAGTCCCCTTTTAAAGATATCTATCGAATCCGCTGTCACCACCTCCTCTGGTAGAGAATTCCACAGATTAACCACCCTTACTGTGAAAAAACCCTTTTCTTTCTTTAAGGTGGAATCTTTTTACTTCTAACCTCAAGGGATGTCCTCTTGTCAGGTGAAAACCTCTTGGCACAAAAAGCTCCCTTGACAAATCTTTATACTGACCCTGGATGTATTTATATAAGGTAATCATATCTCCTCTTAGACACCTTTTTTCTAGAGAAAATAAGTTTAATTTGGTTAGTCTTTCTTTATAACTTAGCCCCTCCATTCCCCTTATTAGTTTTGTTGCCCTCCTCTGCACCTTTTCCAGCTCTAAAATGTACATTTTATGAAGTGGTGCCCAAAATTGTACTCCATATTCCAAATGAGGGCGTACTAGAGATTTGTATAGTGGCAGAATTATATTTGCTTCCCTGGCTTCTATACCCTTTTTAATACATGCTAATATTTTATTTTATTTGCCTTTGCAGCTGCTGCTTGGCTTTGAGCACTGTTACCTAGGTGGTTGTCCACAAGCACGCCCAAATCCCTTTCAATATCCGATACACCTAGATTTGCTCCATTAAGATTATAAATTGCATGGCTATTTTTCCTTCCCAGATACATAACTTTACATTTATTCGTATTAAATCTCATCTGCCATTTAGATGCCCATTCCTCAATGTTATGTAAATCCCTTTGGAGGGAAAGCACATCACTATCTGATTTAATTACCTTGCACAACTTCGTGTCATCAGCGAAAATGGAGACACCACACTCCAATCCTACCCCTTTACAAGACAAAAGATCGTTTGATGTTTGCTATCTAATTAGTGAACTAGAAGAACCAGGGAAATGGCTTATGACCCAATGATTTGTATAATACAAAAATATACATTTGAAAAAATAGCCATAAATAAACGCATAAATTGACATATGGTCAGTTGTTACCCTTTGACAGAAAAATGGAGAGGAAGACATAATATCAAAAATAACGACTCAATATTATGGCTATTCACAGGAAAGCTTTAAAAGAGAAGCCTTCGTTCAGACCTGCTGGAGATTGTATATCCACCTGCATTTTCTCTGTAGGAGGATTTTTTTTAAATCTCCTTTCCTTTAATTCAGTATAATGCCATCAATGACAATTTTTTTTAGATGATGTAATTCTCTAATGTGGCAATGGAGAATGTGTCTAGATACAGGTGTATCAGCTTTTTTTCAATGCTGTACCGATGTTTTTAATCAAACTGATTTATATAGTGGCACATTTTCTTCCCTTTTATACCCTTGCTTCCCTTATTTTTCCCTTGCTTCAATACTCCTTTTAATGTATGTATTTTACTTACATCTATAGGTGCTGCACTCCCATCTGCTATTTAGCTGGCTATTTTTTTGATTGTAAGTCCCTTTGCAGTGGAATGACAATCATGTAATTACCTTGCACAACTTAGTATCATCAGCAAACATGGAGACATTATTTTCAGCCCTACTTCTAAATCATCAATAAATATGTTAAATAGGAGAAGAACTAATCCTGAGCCCGGGGAACCTCACTTACCACATTAGCCCAGCCTGGGTATGTTCCATTTACAACGAACACTTGCTTCCTCTCTGGTAGGTAGTTCTCAATCCATGTGCATATATTTACTGTAATTCCTGTATGCCATACTTTTTTACAATAGCCCTCCATGTTACACTGTATCAAAAGCCTTTGCAAAATCCAAAAAGACTACATCTACTGAGTTGCCTTGGTCCAAATTCCTACTTACCTCCTTGTGGAAAATAATTAGATTTGTTTGTTATAAATCCATTAGATGTGAGTCATAAATCTATATTGACTCGTATTATCTTGTTCATATGGATATATTCATGTATACTATCTCTTATTAACTCTTCTAAAGGCTTTCCCAATACAGAAGTGAGACTTACAGGTCTTTAATTCCCTGCATTTGCTCTTGCTCCCTTCTTCAATATAGGTATCACATCTGCTTTTCTCCAGTCATCCGGTAGCGACCCTGTGGTGAGAGTGTCTTGAAAAATCAGATATAATAGTTTGGCTATTACAGAACCCAGTTCCCTCAGTACCCTTGGATGTATTCCATCAGGACCTGGGGCTTTATTAACATTTATTCTTTCCAACTTCTTTTGGATTTCTTCCTATGTTAACCAATTATTTGGTGAAGGTAGTGTAGCCACATTTTTTTTAAGTGTCCCAACCTTTGGTAGCTCCCTTGTGTATACCGAAAACAAAAACCTACAGTATTTAGCTCATCTGCCTTTTCCTGGTTACTAATTATCAGATGGCCTGATTCACATTGTAATGGTCCTGTAGCTTCCTTCCAGTCCTCCTTCCCATTAACATATTTTTAAAAACATTTTTGGGTTAGTATTACTCTCCTTTGTAACTAACTTTTATTATTTTATTTTAGCCCTAATAGCTCTTTTACAAGCCTTGTTGATTTCCTTGTACTCCAATAAAGCAGTCTATTTTCCCTCTTTTTCGTATAATTGAAATGCCTGACAGAGAATCAGATGACTAAGTAACAACAACAATCCACAGAATTAAATTTCACTTTCCAATAATTATTTATGCTTTACAAGATAGATAAACAGTCAATTGTCTCTCTTATAGAAATCCAGATATGCACAGCTACAAAACATCTTATTGATTTATTCTTAGTATCCAAGGCTACATCTGACATAAAGATAAGATTAAGTCACCAAATGCACTTTTCATCACCATATACAAGGTATAAATCGACTGAGAAAAAATTTGATTATTATTTAAATTGTCCAATAATTGAGAAAATATGCTGTTTAGAGGTTATGGACCAGGATCTGAATGAAGGGCTTGGATTAGAGGCTATGGGTCAAGTCTGCAAAGCAGGGCTTGTTGAAAGCTGAAAAAAACATGTGGTCTGATCTTTCTCTGAGTTGGTAGCTGTCAGTTTACTGCTGCACCTTGACCCCTTTGTAGCCTGCTTAGAGGGCTAGGGTGTGCTTAGTAGATTTGGTCTGAAATTTGCAATGAAGGGCTTAAATGCGTGTCCTTGGACATTGGCCAGGAAAAGTCTTAGTAAATATGGGCTTTAAACTGCTATGAAGGGCTTGTTGAAGGCCGCATGGGGTTAAAAAAAGTGTGTATTTTGCCATGGGCAAAGAAGCAGCTTAATAGATATGGCCGGAAAAGCTGCAAATATGGGTTTGTTGAAAGGCTTAAAACATTACCCTAGATATGACAATGACACCACTTAGTAGATAGGAGACAAAAAATAGCAAACATAGGGCTTGTTGAAAGCCGAAAAATGTTACCTTGCTGTAGATTCCTTGCAGCAAGGGGTGGAAACATGGCTCTGCAGCAATGTAAATGCCCTAAGAGACTTAAAAATGGGCCAGTATCTGTACTGTGTGGCTCGTTGAAAGGGACATGGTCATGGAGAAGGTGTTATCCTGGTCATGGGCAAGGTCGTGCTTGGTAGGTAGGGGCAAATAAGCTGCAAATGTAGGGCTTGGTGGAAGCCCACCCTGCCCACCATCCAGGCACAGACTCAAAAGATAGATGAGATGTGCAAGGAAGAGGCGGGCCAGAAGAGCCTATAAAGATGGCAGAGGGCCTCTCTCACAACCATCAGGTTACACCTCTGCATTTATCATGCAGAGATGTAGTGCAGTGGGCAAAATCTTTTGTTTTAGTATAGTAGGTCCTAGGCTCAAACCCTGCTTCTTCACTTTTTTCCTTTTTTTTTAACCTTAGTTTTTTTTAGTTTCTATAATTATAGGTATGTAACAAAATAACAACATCAGCAGTTATGCAAGACATGAATTTAAAAGCTTTTCAGAGAAAATCTTATATTTAAACGATATGTTATAGTTAGAGCCATCTTAGACTGCTCATCTTTATGTAACTTTTGTCCTATAGAGCCTTATTCTACCATTGATAAGGGGCTTTCCAAAGGGGGCCTTTTTTAACAAAAGTGTGTAGAGAATCTCATCTAAGTTCATTGTTCTTCCAAATGTCTCCCAGTTTTTTAATGTTTCGAAGACAAAATAGCCATTATCACTAAAGCCAATTGGAATATAATAATAATCAAAACTTAAGGGCTACAATAATTTATTAAGTGTGTAAACACATTTTATCCATTAGTAAAGGACTTCTGAAGTCTGGAGAAAAATACATTCTTAGGAAGCATATTAGTGAAATGCATTAAATATTTTGTGCTTAATTGCTTTATTGGTTCAATACTGAGTTTCTCAATTAGCAAAACGTCCATTCCAGCAACAATCAAACCAAAATTAATCCTTACTTTAACTACTTACTGTCAGTTAGAATTGCATCCTGTTCAAAATGCTTTAAAAGGAATTAACATGTTAGTTTATTGTAGACGAGAAGTCTGAAAAATATTGCACAAAGAACCCAAAATGTCTAGTGACATATATAGAAATGTATAACTATATATTTTCTAGTTGGGGATATAGAACAATAGATGCTGTATAACACAGAGCTAATAATAAAAATGTAATTTAAAATAAAGTGACATTTCAAATGAAATTGAAACGTCATTTACAAAGAACATGTGCTTAGTAAAACATACCAGTGGTTTAATAGTATAGAAATCTGATTTTGCACATAAAAATAAACTCCATTTTCTGAGACATGTCTGCCAAGAGATCTGAGACATGCTGTGTGAATAGGCCAGGTTCTGTGAGGGTAAACTCTCCTTAGTAAGCAATTGTGTTCTCAGCCTCTATTAAACTGTTAAAACATAAACTTAATGCACAAATGTATTCACCATTTTACAGGATTTTTTTCTCTTTGCATTGTTAGATGTGCATGGGGTTAAAAATGTTTTAGATCTCCTCTAATCACTGTATTATATGAATTGTGAATTGATCCAAAGAAATGCAATAAAAAAGACAAACACCTCAAACCTAACCATCTCTTCAATCCCTCACATCTCTCTCACTGTAGTCAATGCCATCATCACTCTCACCTCCCAAGCCCATTGTCTTGGGGTTCTACTAGACCCTGCCCTTTCTTTCATTCCTCACATAGAGTCACTAACAAAATCCTGCCTGCTTCATCCTTAAAAACATCTCTAAAATACATAATCTCACACAAGACACAACTAAGATTCTAACACATTTATACAGAGAAAAAAGCACACCCAATATAAACTAGTGACCTCAATAATAGACAATTACTGAGGAATAGAGATCCATAGATCAGAATATCATAAGCCTTAAAACTTAACCTTTAATGAAAGGATAAAAGACAATAAAGAGGAAAAACACACATTTTAGCATAAAATAGAAATTGCAACGAATAAAAGAAAATCTGTTTACATAGGAAAATGACCTGCAGGGCTGCAGTCTTAGGTTTAAGTGAGACAGTGTCCTTAATAGACAATCCTGTATCTAATTAATAGTGCACGGCACCTGTATTACCTGCCACAAAGTGATAGATTGTCCTGTCAATGCAAGGACAGTCTATGTGACCACCATTACGCCAGCTAAATTAATTGTGTGGCTTGTTGAGATTGATAGCTACCTAGTGCAAGAAAAACCTTAGTTTTTTAAATAGCAGGCTTCCCTTTGGGATAAGTGCAAAGACTATTAGGGCCTGCTCTAACTAAGTATGGAGGGAGTTTACACTAATGGGCAACTACCTGCCTATGCTGTGTGCCTGGTATATATAGATTATAGCCAGAGTATAAATACTTATTCCACTCTGTAGTAATACCATACAGACAACACCAACACAAAATACCAACAGTTTCCAGGTTACACACATAGAGTATAGGTATATGTATGTTAATAGTTTTATAATGCCAGGCACATATAGCACTATCCTTAAATAGCAAAATGCCCTATCAGTGGTGGTATCTCTAGATGTAGAGTCGTTATACACCTCTATTGACCACATTAGGGGTTGTAAAGCCATCTCATATTTCCTAAGCATGGAAACAACTTTGAATTAGGAAAAAAATGCATTCTTAAATTCATATTAAGCCACAACTATTTCACCTATTTCATCCAGATAAGAGAGGGACAGCGATGGGTGCGGCTTGCACCCATGTATGCCAAGCTTTACTTAGTGAGAAAGTTGGTGGGAAAGGCAAATAGTGTTCAGTGAGACTAATAACAAGTATACAGATATGATCACCATGTGGATAAGATACATAGACGACCTTCTAATTTTATGGGAGGGTGGAATGGGTGAGTTGGAAGAGTTTATAGGGGTCCTAAACAATAACAATCTCAATCTGAAATTAACTCACCATATTGATCTGGTATCTATTAATTTTTTAGATCTAACAATCTGTAAGAACGAGAGTGGTGAAATACATACAGATTTGTACCTGAAAGCAACCGCCACGAATAACACGTTGCACTTTTGCAGCTCACACTATCCTTCAACGAAGAAGGCCATACCGACTGGGGAATTCCTTAGACTGAGGAGGAATTGTTCCGATGTGATTACTTTTAAGTCCAGAGCCATAGAACTTAAAGATAGACTAGTACTAAGAGGCTTTAGCCATACTTCCACCAAAAAAGCTCTACATCGGGCACTTTATACCAATAGAGAACAGTTGCTGATACCTAATATGAAATCTGAATCCAATGACCAAGTGCGTTTCATTGGAACTTTTAATCAGCAATGGCAACAAGTCAGTCATATTCTCAATAAACATGCTCATATATTAAGAGCAGACCCACTTGTAAAAAAAGGTATTTGGTGACCATATCTAAATGACCTGGCAAAGGTCATGAAATCTGAAGGACATTATTGTCCAGAGTCATTTTGGAAAAAGAAAGAGGAGGGGGACCCTGTCGAGGGGGACATTCCAATGTGGCCATTGCAAGTTCTGTCCACATATAATCAGGGGTGACCAGACGGTGGATAGAACTGGGAAAGTGTGGCACAAAATCTGTGATCTATTGCCTGACCTGCCCTTGTGGTCTCATGTATGCGGGCATGACAAGTAGAGAGCTAAGGTAATGCTTGGGGTAACACCTTGGCAACATTAGGAATGCTAATAGAGATCTAGAAATAGGGAAAACTCTATCCACAGTAGCACGCAATTTCCTACTAAAACATAATTCACAAACTGATTTAAAATGCTTGGGCATCGTCTTGGGCATTAGGAAGGGAAATATGGAGCAGGCCCTTTTGAAGGCTGAAAGTGGGTGGATAACCTTGTTGAATACAACAATCCCAGGGGGATTGAATTAAATGGTAAATTTTACAGTATTTCTGTGAAGCTCATGGTACTGATATTCATACATCTAGTCACATTAGAATATATTGCCCCCAGAATTATGGGCCTTAATAATAAGGCCATGCATTGAATCGTGTGTTACTTTATGATATTCACATGTATATATGTATATAAATAATTATATTTTTGTGACATCAATCCATAATTTCTCAATCCATAATATTTGCTCCATAATTTAGGGTCCTAATAATATGGTGGTGTATTGAGCTCTGTGGTACATAATCCCTATGTATATATGTATATAAACAATCTTACGTGTGTGACTATCCCTATACCTCAGAGAAGAATCCTTGCAGTACATTTATAATACACAAGTCCAAACTATATATTTGAAATGTGAGTCCGAGACAATGGTTTATTTGACTATACTCAAGTTGTCTAATATATGATTAATCAATAATTTAATTAATAACTAATCCGCATATTGCAGATCAGAGGAGATCTTAACAGGTTGAACTTGATGGACTGAAAGTCTTTTTTCAACCTTAATTACTATGTAACTATGTAACTATGTAACTATGATCTGCCCTATGGAGGATTATAATATAATCTTATATACAGGGACATCTAAGTCCCTATAAAACAAAATCTGTATCTATTATAGATTACATCCCATTGGGGTATGGGTAATTATATTCTCCAATTATAAGGGACATACATTAACCATCCGTACCAATAAAGAGACTTGGACTCTGTTTAGAAACTATAACAATATTTCAGATATATAGCTATGTACTGTATGGATAGCTATGTGCCTTTAATAAACTGTGCCAGCATAATGAAATTGATGTGAATATGTGGCTAACGTTCGGCTCTACAGCTGTGCTTGTGTTTTGTTTTGCTGGGAGTACACACCATCTCTATCATTGTATCCTCCACTTTCTCAAAGCCTTAAAAGGCAGAGTAGCCTTTTTGTCCTCCGTCAGCCTCCATAGAAGCCGATCCCACGCGAAACATCCAGGTCAGGCTGTTTGAGTTTGTCATGAGATGATGCAGGGGCTGCAGTAAAGGTTAATGTCACGGTGCCTGAGATCTGAGATGAGATTGATGTTCTATACTGGCGATCACAGGAGCTGTACATGCCGTGTTTATGATATGTGCTTCGCCAAAGGAAACCTGTTGTCTATTAGAATTCTGGATTAGGGAGTAAGGGTTTCCTAATCGCCTCTGTTCCTTCCGTTCACGTATAGGTAAAGGGTAAATAGTAGGCCCTCCTAGTATAGGTGCCACCGTTAGGGCATTCTGCTATTTAAGGATAGTGCTATATGTGCCTGGCATTATAAAAACTATTAACATACAAATACCTATACTCTATGGGCCTCATTCTATTAGCGGCCGTAAATCGGCCGTAAGGCTGCGATTCCTTGTGGGGGTTTAGTTAACTCGCAATTCTATTATACGGCCCCGCAAGGATCTCCTTTTACGGCCGGCCGCATATCTTGAAACCGGCCGTAAGCTGTGAAATATAAAAACTCAAAAATAAATTCAAGCCTGCACTGTACAGCTCTGTAAATGCTAGGGATCATATTGGGGGACATGAGGATTAAAAGGAACCCACTCTCAAGCTTGCACATCAGCCCAAACCCAAGTTCAAATTAACTGTTTATTTTCCGGCTGCGGCGTGGGCATGTCTGAGGTGCTCCAAGCACTCTGGACTTTTTACATGGATATTTTCCGGCCGTAAGGGAATAGAATAGCCGAATAGCTTGCGACCGGTCCTTGCGGCCCCGCAACGGCTGCGGCCGCTAATAGAATGAGGCCCTTTGTGTGTAACCTGGAAACCGTGGGTATTTTGTGTTGGTGTTGTCTGTATGGTATTACTACAGAGTGGAAGAAGTATTTATACTCTGGCTATAATCTATATATACCAGACACACAGCATAGGCAGGCAGTTGCCCCTTAGTGTAAACTCCCTCCATACTTAGTTAGAGCAGGCCCTAATAGTCGTTGCACTTATCCCATAGGGAAGCCTGCTATTTAAAAAAATAAGGCTTTTCTTGCACTAGGTAGCTATCAATCTCAACAAGCCACACACTTAATTTAGCTGGTCTATTGGTGGTCACATAGACCGTCCTTGCATTGACAGGACAATATATCACTTTGTGGCAGGTAATACAGGTGCCGTGCACCATTAATTAGATACAGGATTCTCTATTAAGGACACTGTATACACTGTCTCACTTAAACCTGAGACTGCAGCCCTGCGGATCATTTTCCTATGTAAACAGATTTTCTTTTATTCGTCGCAATTTCTATTTTATGCTAAAATGTGTGTTTTGTCTCCTTATTGTGATTTATCCCTTCAGTAGGTTAAGTTTTAAGGCTTATGATATTCTGCTCCATGGATCTCTATTCCCCAATAATTGTCTATTATTGAGGTCACTAGTTTATATTGGGTGTGCTTTTTTTCTCTGTATAAATATATTCTTTTACCCCACTAGTGTGCCCCTATTGCCCTATGTTATGTTGGAATCTTTTTCTGATCATACCCATGAGAGGTGATCATATGAATATAGATTAATCTAAGTATTTTATACATAGCAGGCATTGTGGTTCTCAGCTGCATATCTTGTTCTCCATTTTTGTATTGTAAGATTCTAATACACTCTCTCCTGATATCTCATCTTGGCTACTGCAACTCTCTCCTTGTTGGCCACCCCCGCTTGTCACCACTTCAATTCACAATGAACGCCTCCGCTAGACTCATCTACCATACTCAACGTTCAGTGTCTGCAGCACCTCTCTGTCAAACACTGGTTTCCTGTTCCACCCAGAACTTTTTTTAAATCATGACCCTAACTTACAAAGTCCTCAACAAAAGCGCACCCCCTTATATCTCTGTTCTCATCTCCAAATACTCCCCTACTCGGCCTCTTCGTTTTGCTAACAAACTTCTTTCCACCTCTCTTATCACCTCCTCTCATTCTCACCTTCAGGACTTTTCTTGTGCTGCCCCTATTCTCTGGAACTCCATGCTTTACTCCACTAGATTATCTCCCTGCCTCAAAACCTTCAAAGCCTCACTAAAAATATATCTGTTTCAAGAAGCCCACCACCTTCCACCTTAACTTACACAACTTATCTTTCACTCTCCTGTACCTCACTCAAACTTTTTAGACTGTAAGTTTGCAAAGTTTTTAATCTTGCAAGGTGCTTTGGAGAAAGCACTTTGGACACCAGATTCTAAGCTCAAAGACAGGGCCCTCCATCCTTTGCAATGTGTTAATACTGCTATTGTTTTGCCTTGTATAGCACAACAAAATATGTTGGCGCGTTACAAATAAATGATAATAATAATCATTTTTGTTATATGGAGAAAAATAAACTCAATCCTGTCCCCAAAAACTGACAATTAGAGTTTCCCTAGATTAGTATTGTATCTTATTTTTTAGCTAAGAATCAAACCCTTCTAACTCGTCTTTAAAGCTATCTATTACAAAGTATTAGCTTTTAAAGTCCAAAGACAATAATCACCTTTATTCACTTGTTTATATAATGAGCTTTTGGTGTATGCATGGAGAAAGCAAAAGTTAAAACTTTTGACATTTTAGTTTCAGCAAATCAAGTGCATGGACATTACTGGGAGCTTATGGTTTATAGTACTTTCAAAGACTGCATACACAGATACCAAACTTGATCTTAGCAATTGTATACACAAGCAAACTGAAAATTGAAATAGGCATCAGTTGTATAAATCAATGAAATATGCATCAATTTTACAATTTTAGTTTTTTCATTGTTCTGTTTGATAATGTAGAGCAACTTTATTTGGGCCTGGTCATAGAAGGCTATATGTTATTGTTCATTTCTGTCCCAAGATCTGTTCTTTCCTTTTATCTGTTCTCTTACTGCTATTGTCTCAAGTAAACCCTGTGTGTACTGCTCAATTTCCTCTATCATTTAACCTATTACAATCCATGGTCCTTGTATGATAGTACTAATGACCAAGCTTTTTACCTATTAATACCAATAATCCACTATCTATATGTCAGTAACAAACTCACCACTTTAATTTGCTCTCATCAAACACAGACAGATCTCACAATCTTCCTTTCAACAGAGACCAGAAGCCCGAGAACTTTCTAATTGATAGAGAAGGGCATATACAGATTGGGGATTTTGGCCTAGCTACAGAGCAAATGCACAGTAGGAAGAGATCAGTGTCCTTCGCTGGGACCCTGGGTTATATTGCACCAGAGGTGAGAAGCAAACTATCACTATATTGACAACTAATATATTGTGTGTATAAGGCAGGATAACAAAATCACCAGGAGTTCGATTCATTTGAGCTTTTGCATGTTACTGGAACCCATAAGTGAGGTCGCAAGCTAATTTGCTACTCAATTGGCGTCTTTTTACGGGCTCCAAACGGGTTACGAGTTACGGCCTTGAAAACTTTGCGATGTTTAAACCGTAACTTACAGCCTCCCGAAGCCTTTGATCTTTCACTTTCGCAAGACTTACGATGGCTACAATCTCAAAACGCTATTCAATTGCTCCAATGCCCCAAGTCCGCAAATGTTTTCACACCCGTAAATGGCAAATGAAGGAGAGGACTTGCAAGGGGGATAAACACCTATTCATAGCACAGTAAATGCAAATAGAAAAACAATACCGCACTGTAAATAACAGGGAAAGCGATGAAAGACATTAGAATTAACTGCACAACAGTCTTAAGCTCGAAAATCGGCAGTATATAAGATCCGGAAATGGACCAAGCGTCAGCGTGAGGCTGACGTTGGGGAGATTGGGACGCTGATGAGGCAGCTGTCCATTACACCAGCCAGCTAGACCTCCCCGTCAGCAAGTCTGCAAAATGGAAAATTAAGGTCAGCGACCTTGCATGAGCCATACTGGTCCTTCATTGCCCTAGAACTGGACGGTATTCGGCACAATTTGGTGGAATCAATAGGTGGGAACAGGAGTGAAGCTGCCACTTAAGTGCCGGGTGTGAGGCTAGATGCCCTGGGAAACCTGCAGCCAAGGCGGAACTCCAGTTATGCTCCGGTAAGGAAAAGAATCACTAAAAGAAGTCAGAGCAAGAATGCGACAGCAGGAGAAATTCTGAGACCTCTAGCCAACAGATTCAGGTAAATGCCTAACTCTGTCTATATATAAACAACTACTCTATCAAGGCTGATGATTTATATGGCTATATCCACAATTACTTACTGTCCGCAGAGCATATAACGTTATGTATGTTAATCATTGAACTTTAAGTCTTGGCTGTAGGCTGCAAACTCCCAGTTAAACCATCAGAATCTATATTTAATGGGCATCTTATAACTGTTGGTAGCTAAAAGCTATCCAGCTAATCATGAACCTGGTGGCAAAGAGGCTTGACTGTAATAATTTAAAATTACTCTCATGAGCCTACAGGGGCTACACAGTAGTTTGGGCCAAGCCAAATCAAAGACTGAGATACTATCTACTCACATAGCCATGTTCCAACAGGTAACAGAGGCTAACCAAATCCAGCAGGCCGTTTCCTTCTGCCTACCGTATATGGGATTGATTATTAGCGGAAATTGGCTCATACTGGTATATCCTTATGGTACATGGGATTGGATTTACAAAATAAATATACTGTTAAGAATCCATATGATAGAAGGCTATGCTAAGCCTCGGTGCAGTTAAACCAGATCTTTCTATATAGAGTTATGCTCTAAATTTATGGTGGATAAAGTATCACTTGACCCTTTGCCGGCAGAAATAGTTCCTAAGTCAGTCAGACGTTAAGTCCCTGAAATCAAAAGGGAGGAATTTAAGCACATATCCATCTCTGAGTAAAATACTTCTTGCCTCTTTAAATTAGAAAGTGAATATAATAAAATATGGCACCTAAAATTAAGCCAAAAGATATAAAAAGCGAAATTTCGAAATTTCTTTCATTGACTTCACACAGAAACAGGGCGACTCTATCTGGTACGCCTCAAGGAGAAATAACACCAGACCTTTCGGTAATTATCTCGCCAGTGAAGACCCCAAAAGATCTAGACGTAAGCAACTTATACCTACAGGGAGAGGAAATACTCACCTGTTCTAAAATGAAAGATCTCTTAGAATGCTTTCAAGAAAATCTTAAAGTGTACTTGACAAAGAAGATAGCAGATAATTCTCTAGCTATAAAGGATGTAAATCAGAAACTAGAGGCCATTGAAAAGACATGTGGAAAGTTAACTGTGGACAATAATGCCCTATTAAAGTATACCTCAAACCCAGAGGATAAAATAGAGGATTTAACAAAGAAATATACAGCATTGAAGATTGATCTAGGAAAAATAACCTCCATTTGAAAGGTATCCCAGAGTCAGTTTGTAACAGCTACCACGGTAATGAGAGGGTATCAGCCATTGGAGATGTCCTTTTCCCTGGCAATCTGCTGTGTAAAAGTGAAGTTGGTATAATACCATCCAAGAGTTCCAGAGGAAGAGTCAGGTTCAGCATTAAATATCCATATAGAAGCACTGCGCAGTCTCAGACGCCCAGACCACCCATATTGGATGACACTTTCTTAGGAGTCAAAGAATACTGACTTTATTTTGTTATGCAGAAATATATATACACATCTCTTTCCACAGGCAATACACATGCCCATATTTGGCCACACAATACACATAGAGAGACAGTAGGTGTGGTCACACCTCCCCGAGGCTACCTGGCTACTTTGATACAATCAGACATTGATCAGATTATACTCTTTGTTCTATGTCTCATAATAAAACACTTTATACGGGGGCGTGGCTAGCAGCTGAAGAAGCCAAACGTGTGAGCTGGAGCTCCGCGTACAACAGGCTATTAAAGTGCTATTTATCAGCAAAATTGGCCAATTTTATATTAAAAACACCCAGCAGAGGTTCCCCCACCTCGGTGAGCTAGAGGGGTGTTTATGTGCGCCAAAAGGGGAAAATACCCCACTCACTAGGCGCCTTTTTGATCGGGGCCTACTACGGAGGGTCGTGCCTAACCAGCCTCATCCGGATTACCAACTCTCTGGATTCCTCCCCTGGCCTACCCCGCTGCCGGAATGCACGGGGGGCCAGATGCAGCGGGAGAGACTGTGCAGGCGTGCAGGCGGAGGCTGGATAGGTGAGAGAGGCCACGCTAGACAAGCGGAGTGGAGCATAGACAGCAGGGGGACTGGCTCATCCGGGCTACAGGAGGGAGAGCACAACACCATCTCCCCTGAAATTACCCTCACGGGGCACTGAGCAACAGGGGGCACCACACAGGGGAAAAGGAGGAAGAAGCCCCTGTCAAGAACCCCATGTCAATCGTGCCAAAGGCACGTCACTGCAGGTACAGGGGAGAGGTTAAAGATTTACTAGGGGGAGAAAACGGCCCAGGGCCAAGAAAGGGGTAATCCGGGGGGCCTCAACAACATTTTAGCCCCAGAACAAGCAATACGGGGCCCCTTGCCCACTTAACCCCATTGAAGCACTCCCAGTACCCTGGGTTTATGCAAACCAGTCTAAAGGGACTCAAAAAGCTAGAGTACACCTCGAGCTGCACTGGACTTGAGTGACAAAGAGTGCCGATTATTTGGCTTCACATTTATATGTTACAGTGCTGCTAACTTGACTTTATTATTACTGATATTACTGGGGTGCTTAAAACTGAACCAAGAGCCTCACTACAACGTTTTATATAACTTTCATCAGCACCATGAGGATATACATTTTCACTCAAAACATTGCATAAGCAGTCTCAATAGACAGTACTCTACTCCCACCCGGTGGCTGCTTCAGATCACTACAGACCTAATTAACTTCAATAATAAATTGAACCTGCCACTATCTAGATCTTCAAGGGACTAAGGCTCTTCACACCTTGCCTTCCATCCTTCCACCCGGATCTTCCCTATATTAGGGAGAAACCGTAGCACTAAGGACTGATACAACCGCATATCACGACGTTGCATTGGAGATAACGTATCATATATATGTGAAGATCTAAGGCAATATTTGGCCTGATAATTATTGGGCTTGGACTTTGGAGGATGTTAGCACAAAATCCTTTGGCGAATACCCTGCTCTCTAAAGTAAAGATGTGGTAAATGTAGGGCCAACACCCCTATAAATGGGCCATTACCCCTCTTAAACCTCAAAACGCACTCAAGAGACTCTTGCTGCAACATTGCTACCCAGTGGGCCGGGACTCATCTTAAGCCGGGACTCATCCCCCATCAGCACAGATCAGGTCTATCGGAGAACTCAAACCTAGAATAGGTTCAGACTTGCCCCAATCTACAACAAGAAGGACAAAGACCATGATGGTTAGAACCAAAAAGGGCGAGGGGTCCCGACGGATAACTGAACATTTTCCCTCTACCACGGCTAGACGATCCCCCCACCCGGAGTCAATTTCGGGGGCTTCGGACGTGTCGGATGCTGAGAGCTCCCAGAAAGGGAATATGATGGATGCAAACATATCCAATGACTCTAAAACTTGGTTTGAGAACATGCTAAAATCACAACTATCTTTGGCAGTTCAAGATCTGAAACATGAAATGCAAGAACTAGGCCAACGGACAAGTATCCTGGAATCTTCACTGGACCATGTCATAGATTCCCAAAGACAAGATCGGGTAGACATCGTCACAAACGCAATGAAAATATGCTCTCTCGAACTCAAGCTGGAAGACCTCGAAAATAGATCGAGGAGGTATAACGTCAGATTCAGAGGCGTCCCAAACTCAATCACTGACCTGGCGCCTTACCTCTCGGATCTAGTAAAGTCAATCCTTCCAGACTCCAAAGAGGGAGAAATCGGCATCGAAAGAGCACATAGGGCACTAGGGGCATCCCCGAACCCTAACATACCTAAAAGACATCATAGTCCGCTTCCTGAGGCAACACACAAGAGACCAGATTCTCTACCACGCAAGAGCTCTAGACGAAATTAAAGGTCCAGACGGTGCCACCGTCCAGGTTTATGCAGATCTCTCACCAACTACCCTAGCGAGACGCAGGGAAATGAGACCGGCTTTGGAGGTGCTTATCCAGCACAAAATTCCCTACAGATGGGGTATTCCTTTCAACATCCAATTTACAGTGAATGGAAACAGATTTGTGGCTCAAGATGTAGAGGAATGCCAGACAATTCTTTCCTCCCTGAACTTAACGAAGGAGGGTGAAAATCCCCGCCCACCTGGTCAAGAATCAGGAGACAAGCGAGATAGGCCCGTTAGACAATGGACTGTAGTCCCTGCTCCAAAGAGACAAAAAGCTGCAAGAAACTCGCAGCCACAAGCGGCGGGAGAAGGGGGTCCAAGGCAAGCCTTGTAAACGACAGGCCAGCATCCTCAGGCTCAGGTCCGGGATGCTCAGGTGGATATTAGCCGGGAACCCCCCCCCCCAGAGAAGAGATGAAGGGACTTCCTAGTGATGTACTGCTTCCCTCAGAAGCCCAATGGACACTATAAGCCGATGGGGGTATGATATAGGATTGAGGTCTACTAGGATTCTCTATATTTACTGAAGGGAATATTTTGTTTTATGCAAAGCAAGGGGTGATAGGCCCATGGGGTGAGGCAGAGAGTTATCCCTTTTATTAAATAGGGTTTAAATTTAGTAGTTCAAATCTACTATAACTCTTCGCCAGGGCACTATGCAGGAGGACAGGATCCTCGTGCCCTCCAAACGCGCTAGAGCGCAAGGAAAAAGTATTAGTGTAGGTGAAAAAGTTCAAATTGTTATGTTATTGTTGACACATGTATTTCTGTACTTCTCTGTGAAATATATCTTGTATGTAAATTGTCTATCTCTAATCCACTTAGCACTCTCAGGGTCTCTCCATGATGCAGGTGCACCTCGTCTCCTGGTCGCCCTAGGGTGTCTCTCGTCTCCGGTCTTTCGGCCTTCGAATAAACACTCCATCCAGAGCAGGAAAAATGTAAGTGTCACACTATACACAGCTTCCACAGACAGACAAGGATAAATGGCTAGGCCCGAATTTAAGATACTGTCCCACAATGTGAAGGAATTTAACTCCCCCCATAAGCGGCGCAAAGCCTTTCTTACATACAGGGAGCATCGCCCCTCAGTGATCTTCCTACAGGAGACGCACTTCATACGTAGCAAACCCCCTAAATATCTCCACAAACAATACCCAAACTTCTATACAACGGGTATGATGGCCAAGAGGGAGGGGGTAGCAATTCTCCTGCATCGGTACTTTCCATTTGTACTCCAGGGTAAAAAATCGGATCCTGAGGGTCACTACTTGATTCTGACAGGGAAAAATATTCGACTCGACAGTGTCTCTAATTGCGGCATATGCCCCACCTACGAATCCCCACAATACGGTCCGGAAACTACTTACGGTACTGGAGAAAGGAGACTATGGCAAAATTATTCTGGGGGGGGGGACCTAAATTTAGCGCTGGATCTTAAATAGGATAGGTCCAAGGGGAGAGAGGGGCCCCAATTCCCCAGTAAGCTAAAACAAGTTAAAACACAACTAGCTAACCTGAACTTGGTAGATTCCAGGAGGGACCTTCACCCTAAGGACAGGGAGTACTCTTTCTATTCAGCCCCTCACGACTCATATTCAAGAATTGACTATATCATCATAGACGCTTCGCTCCTGGATCAGGCAAAGGAAGCGGAGATTCCGTGTACCTGGTCAGATCACTCAATTATCAAAATTGCCCTAGACTTAGGCACAGTACACCCCCCCCCCCGGCGCATCAATGAGATGCTACCAGCATCTCCTGAATCCAAAGACAAGATCCAGCAAGAACTAGAGATGTATTTTAGGGAGAACACTAAGGAAGATGTAGGAATAGGCTGGGTGTGGGTGGCCCACAAAGCATATATTAGAGGGGTCTGCATGAAGTTAACTGCTGAACATAAAAAACACAGTAGGGCCCGAGAGGATGCACTGAATAAAGAGTTGATAAGATTGGAAAGGGCAAAACAGCAGGATAATTCTGCAGGGGATAGGTCCCAGATTGAGAAAACCAGGGCGGAACTTGACATGATTCTGTCTGAGAGAACGGAGAGAGCTCTTAGAATCATACATCACAAGTTTTACAGCAAAGCAAACAAACCTGACACATTTCTTGCCAACAAATTAAAATCAAAGCAAAATCAATCTAGAATCTGCCAAATTAAATCACCCCAAGGGCTTGTGACCTCCAACCCCTCTAAAATTCAGGACATTTTTCAGGCGTACTATAGTAAGCTATATAAAGCCTTGAACTCCCTAGACCAGGGGGAAACACAAGCATTTTTAGCCTCCCTGGATCTGCCTAAACTAACAGAGGAGAATGTTACCTCATTGAATAAAACAATTTCCCAGGAGGAAATGAGTAAGGTCATTTTAGAATCTAAATTAGGCAAAGCCCCAGGCCCAGATGGCTTTACGAATGCGTACTACAAAAAAATTGTTGGCACATTGGCCCCGTACCTGACCGTGTTATATAATACAATACTGCCAATCCCCCCAGAACTCAACAAAGCTGACCTGGTCTTGTTCCCCAAGGAGGGGAGGGACCCATTAGAAGCCAAGAACTACCGACCGATTTCACTCCTTAACAGCAACATCAAATTTCTGGCCAAGATCATGGCAGATAGGATAGCTGGGTTTCTCCCCTCCTTGATTCATAAAGACCAGGTGGGATTTATTCCAGGGCGACAAGCAGGGGACAATATCAGGAAAATCCTAAACTTGGTCCATCATGCTAAATTAAATAATACCCTGTCCTGCCTGCTCTCTCTGGATATGGAGAAGGCCTTTGACTCCCTGGAATGGCCTTTTCTCATGGGTACGCTGTCCAAATTCGGGTTTATAGGGAAGTTTCTAAACCTAATTCGGACTTATTACAAAGATCCAAAGGCAAATTTAAGACTTCCGGGAGGACAGCTGTCTGCATCCAGAGGGGGACGAGACAGGGTTGCCCACTGTCGCCGCTCCTGTTTGCCTTGGCAATTGAGCCCCTGGCCCATATGATTAGAGCTTCCCCGGAGATAAAGGGTATCCAAGTTGGGTCACATCACTTCAAGGTATCGCTCTTTGCGGACGACTTACTGTGCTCCGTCTCTGAGCCATTGACGTCGGTACTACCTCTGATGCAAAAACTGGAACAATTCGGGGTGCTCTCAGGATTGAAAATTAATGTAGAAAAAACTGAAGCATTGGCCTTAGATATCCCACTTCCAGAGAAAGAATCCCTTACACGGAGTTGTAAGTTTCAGTGGGCCGGGAAGGGGATTAAATACCTGGGAATATGGCTGACAGCTAAAGTACAGGATTTATATAAGGCTAATTACCGGCCAATGTTCCGCTTACTTCAGGAGGAGATGATAAAATGGGCAAAGTATAACATCTCCTGGCTCGGTAGGATTAGTTCGGTCAAAATGAACGTTTTACCTAGACTGCTTTATTTATTTAGATCTCTACCGATCCAGATGCATATGAAAAACCTCTCAAACTTCCAAAGCAGGGTTTTCCATTTTATCTGGGGTGGGGGTCCCTCCAGCATAGCAAAAAATAACATGTACAAACATAAATCCAGGGGGGGGGGGGGCTGGCCTGTCCCAACTTAAAACTTTACTATCGAGCAGCCCAATTAGCTTTTGTCCCCCAGGCCCACTTACCCGAAGCCCATGCGGCATGGATGTTTATTGAAAGCCAGGACATGATGCCCTATACCTGGGACACGGTGGTCTGGATTCACCCACTTCCCACAGAGATTAAAAAATCTGCCAACCCTATGATAAGGAACTCCGCTGCTAATCTAATTTGGGCCTTCAACCATACAGACCTTCTACCCCGGATATCTCACTTAACGCCTATACTCACGCACCCACTAGCTCCGGCAGGTATTTCACAGGTGTCCCGGCAATGGTGGAAGAATAACAAACTTGATAGATTGGGTAACTGGATGAGAGACGGTCGGGTATTAACATTCGAGAATATGAGAGACGAATATGACATCCCCCTATTTGAGCATTATAACTTTTGCAAGTTGAGGTACTTTGTGGATAGGCTACGTAGGAGTTCAGGGGTCCCCTCTCATAATAGGTTTTCTAGAATGTGTGAAAAAAATACCCTCACAAGAGGTGTGATAGGGGATTTATACGGGGTCTTCAATACCCCAAAAGATAAATATATGAGGGAATGGGAAAAGGATATAGCCAGAAACTGGGAGATTGAGACGTGGGAGACTTCCTGGGCCAATCTCATGAGGGGGTCACTAAATTATAGTTTATTAGAGACATCAATTACAGTCCTTCCTCGCGCGTTCATTACCCTGGACCGACTAGCTAAATGGAGTAAGACGGAAAGTCTGAGGTGCTTTAGAGGATGCTCAGAGCTGGGCTCTTTTTACCATACTTGGTGGAGCTGCCCAAAGGTTCAGCAGCTTTGGACGGCAGTGGGTGGCTTGGTGGATAATATATTTGGACATCATATTAAAGTAACCCCGGAAGCTAGTCTCCTGGGGATGCCGGTGGCCTCCCTCTCTGCCCCCTACAACAGACTCTTACAATTTATCTTTTTAGTGACAAAATCACATATAGCCAGGAGCTGGAAGAAAAAGACACTAGAGATAGGGGCAGTTCGAGCTAAGATTCACTACATAGCAGTTAATGAAAGGATTTCCCATTCGCTGGCGGATTCAATCCCCAAGTACTTGGAAATTTGGGGTCCCTGGATAGAATACACAGATATCAAGATCCCTCTACTCCAATGAAAGGGGAGGAGGAGGGAGGGGCACCCTCACTTTCTCGACAGGGAACAGGGAGGGCTGGAGGCCGGAGGGGAGAAACCGGGAGAGGAGCTGCACCGGATTGGAAGAAGACAGACAGGTATGATAGGATGGAACAACAGCAGGATTGAGATGGAGAAATGTTATCCAGAGATGAAGGCTTAAATATAGATGTGTCAGGTAGAATGTTTTAGTTTGGTTGGTTAAGTTAACTTGTGTACAAGTTATTAAGCGACTCTTCCTTAATATTAAAGAAAAAATAACGAAAAAAAAATTTAATGGGGGAAAAGAAACAAAAAACAAAGAAAATAGTATTGTATTTCTCTAGAGGTAAATGAGCTAGTTAATGGATAAAGTTAGGGCTTTTATAATATCTATATAGACCCCTAAGTCATAACATTGAGTTTCAAGAACGACTTGGAAGATTCTCCTGATGAGATAGTAACGGAAGGTAAGGGGAGAAAACAAATAAATAACCAAAGAATAGTATAGGTTACGGATAGATTTAGGGATACATGCTTATATGGCCAAGAAAGGCCCGTTATAAATCCATTCATTGGTTTACCAACAATAGTACGGAGGAAAATATAGAAAAAAAGGAGGAGGCAGGAAACAAGGATAAGATCTCATGATTGATGTTGGTGCTATGTTTTATTACGCTCATTATTGTACAATTGTTTGCACTTTGTATTCCTGCAATAAAAACTATTTAAAAAACAAAACAAAAACAAACACTTTATACAATAGACTTTATACAATAGACTTCCTTATCTTATGAGGAGTCTCTGTAATAGGATTATCTATTAGCCTAGTAGCTGTAATATTCTGAGCCAAAATATTCTGTAGAACATAAAACAACATATCTACAGTACAGCAATGTGATCATATTTTAACCATAATAATTAAATAACCATAAAACAGGCTAAAACAGTGATGGATTCCGTTACACACCTCCCCCGTGACCATAAGCCGGCATACACGGTCTGATCCCACCGGATCGGCCTGGGGATGTCCGGGCAAAACGATTTGTTGGTCACTTCTATAGTTTGACAACCCATCAGCATTACTGCAATTCACATTTCCTCTCATTTCAAGAACAAAACAAACGCACACTTCATACAGCATTCACAGCAATAAACATTTCAAGGAGAGGGAAAATACATTTTACAAACTGGTTTCAGACAATTAAATAATGAGGCAGAAAAGCATCAGTCTTCCAAATGAACTGAAGTCCTTTAGCAAAACCGTCCCAAGTTGCAGAGTACATTCCTCCCCCAGCTCGTGGTCGGGCTCCTATTGTACAGGGCCCATTGTTCTTCCCCTGTACACCCACCCCAAAAAATCCAGGATCCCATTCCAACAGTCCAGGATCCCAGTGTCCAAAAGATGGGCCACAATCTCTGTCCCATAGAAACCCCTTTTCATATAAAACTTTCCCGCTTATCCCCTCTATCGTCGGCTAATGCTCGGTACTTTTGGAGGGTGGGGTCCTGTCTAGTTTCCCTCCCAAGCTCTTCGGGGGTGTCCCACGCTATGGGTCTCTCTGTGGCGTTAGTGCTAAGTGTCTGCTTGTGGCTTACCTGGGTCTCCCGACCTGTTGTAGGATCGTCCCCGGTACGGGCCTGTGAGCGGGTGGTCACGGGACAAGCAGCAGCAGTCGTGGGTAAAAAGGCTGAGGCTAGAGGGCCAATATCGTTGCCCAGCACGACCTCAGCTGGTAAATTGTCCATGATGCCTACTGTGGTCTATCCCGACCCGACTCCCCAATCCAAGTGTACCCAGGCGGTGGGTAAGCGAAAAACAGCCCCCCCTGCGACACGAACAGCAACGGTACGATTAGATACATGTTCTGGTTTCACAAGATGTTTCTGCACCAAAGTGATGGTAGCGCCAGTGTCTCTTAAGCATTGTGCTATTTGTCCATTCACACGCACTTCTTGGCGGTGATGCTGGCGGTTATCCGGGGAGGTAGCCTGTACGGGGTTGGCCTCATACAAGATTCCTAAACACTCCTCAGGGCTCCCTTTGATTTCCAGGCATTGAGCAGCAGAGGGACGTGATGGCGGGGTCTCTGTGTGGGGTGTTGTGCGCCTCCATTTGTTATTGGCTGATCTCAAAGGGCAATAACTGGCAATATGCCCTGTGTTGCTGCAGTGATGACATGTCACTTTGTAAGATTCCCGGGGCTGGTTGTAAGACCCCTGAGGGCGTGGAGGTCCTGGGGGTACTGGAGCCCGAAATTCTGTGCGTGCAGCGTAGGTTGGGGTGCGTGCCTCTGTTCTAGGTGCTGGTCGTGTGGTACCTTGGCTCCCCTTCCTTGTTTCTGCGTATTCATCTGCTAGTCGCGCTGCCTCAGTTAAGTTGGCAGGGCGGCGATCTCTCACCCAGTCCTGTATATCCGCAGCCAGATCTTGAAAGAAATGTTCCATCAAGAACAACTGTAACACTTCTTCTCCTGTGTTGGCATTGCACCCTCGCACCCAATGTGATGCCACCCTTTGTATTGTGTTTGCCCATTCCATGTGGGAGTCCACAGCCTTCTTCTTGGACTCCAGGAAGTGACGGCGGTATGCTTCTGGGGTTACGGCATATCGAGTTAGCATCGCCTTTTTAACTTGCTGATATTGTAAAATATCCTCTGGAGCAAGAGCCCGAAAGGTTTCATTGGCTTTGCCCGTCAATTTCCCAGACAAAATAGTGACCCATTGGTCTGGTGGTACCTGGTGTAGTGAGCACTGCCTCTCAAAGTCAGCCAAATATCCATCTATTTGCTCCTCACTTTCTACAAAAGCTTTAAATGCAGTGAACGGTATTTTCTTTACTGTAGCAGTGGGGGGGGGGGGGGGGGGGGGGTAGGAACTGCCTGTGTAATGGGCTGTCTAGCTCTTACCAGTTCCGTTTCTTGTCTCCTCTTAGCAGCTGGTTTATTAGTTCCACGGACGTTTCTGGATACAAGGATAATCTCCGCCGTACAATACCAGTAATTACATCGTCCTCGCTGACAGATGTAAGGGGCTCCGTTACTTCCATGGATCTATCCATTTCGTCCAGCTCCAGCAGGTCAGTTATCAGCTCCCTCCGTGGCCTGTTACTGGCACTCCTACCATGACTCTCCAATAAATCTTTTAATGTGGGTCTTTTCAGCTTGGCGTACTGAGACTCCATTCAGCACTTGCTCTCTGGATAAAAGGACCATCCCACCGCTGCCAACCAATGTAACGGCTACCCCGGTAGTGAGAGGGTATCAGCCGTTGGAGACGTCCTTTTCCCTGGCAAGCTGCTGTGTAAAAGTGAAGTTGGTATAATCCCATCCAAGAGTTCCAGAGGGAGAGTCAGGTTCAGCATTAAATATCCATATAGAAGCACTGCGCAGTCTCAGACGCCCAGACCACCCATATTGGACGACACTTTCTTGGAAATCAAAGAATACTGACTTTATTTTGTTATGCAGAAATATATATACACATCTCTTTCCACAGGCAATACACATGCCCATATTTAGCCACACAATACACATAGAGAGACAATAGGTGTGGTCACACCTCCCTGAGGCTACCTGGCTACTTTGATACAATCAGACATTGATCAGATTATACTCTTTGTTCTATGTCTCATAATAAAATACTTTATACAATAGACTTCCTTATCTTATGAGGAGTCTCTGTAATAGGATTATCTATTAGCCTAGTAGCTGTAATATTCTGAGCCAATATATTCTGTAGAACATAAAACAACATATCTACAGTACAGCAATGTGATCATATTTTAACCATAATAATTAAATAACCATAAAACAGGCTAAAACAGTGATGGGTTCCGTTACACAGTTCAAGGCCAAGACTTAAGAGTTTATGTTGTGGACATGTTTCAAAAGTTGCTGCCGGATAATCCAATGGATGAATCAAAAATTGCCGCTATACATAGGATTCCCTTATCCAAGAAGTTGAACCAATCTCTGCCTAGAGACATTATTTTGAGAACACAATGTCTTACATAGCCGCCTATGTAAAAAAAAATATGACACCACCTTATTAAAATATTAAGATTTTCCAAGATCTATCAGCGTATACCCTTGCTAAAAGAAGGGAATATCAGGAGATGACGCAGGCCTTAAGGCTGGAGAAGATCAAGTATAAGTGGTTATACCCGTGTGGTATTTCAATCTTTAAAGATCTGGTATGGTTTAAGGTGGGCTCAGTTAAAGTAGGAATAGAGCTGCTGCAGAATTGGAAAGTGGTAGCTGATAAGAAAGAGTATAACAAACCAAATATGCAATCAATAATCGGGTGGCAAAAAGTACAATAGTTTTAAAAGTATAAATGGGCCGAATGAGATCCCGACTAATAATACGGGGCTTACATATAGTTAGGAAATAAATTGAGATGACTCTGGTTGTTTTGTATATAATCACTCAAGGGAGCGGGGAGAGGAGGGGAGAGAGAGAGATGGAGGGGGGTGGGGGGGATAAGTATTTCTCTCACTCTTCTTGTTCTCCTTTTCTTTTTCCTGTCTCGTTTTCTTTTCTTTTCACTTCTTTTTGAAAACAAATATTAATATCTGAATGTAGGTGTTGATCATTAAGCAACTCATTTTTGTATTAACTTAGATTAACACTAGATAATTAAAAATTAAGTTATATTACTTAAATAAACATAGAGAATAGGGAGATTCTATTTCACTATATACATTGTTGTTACTTTTTATTTCCTCATCTAGTGTCTTTGATACAGTCATGTTTTTATTATCTTTAGAGCACAATTATTGAAAGGAGGAAACTTGGCGAACTAGCCTTGATTACAGGCCTGACACTGAAATAAAGTTCAAAAGTAAGGTGTTATGATCCTACTCTACCACTGTAGGACCAAGGTTTCTTTTGCAAATCCCTTTAAGCAGCAATTAATTCAACACAGCATAATAGTACCCAGGACTGGCAGGAATCTAAGTCAGCAGAGTTCTCCCAGTGTGTAGGAGCCAAGTATCAGATAGGATACATTGGCATAGTTCTGTTTTTTTTCCAGATTCAATCATACATAATGCTGATGTATGTTTAATCTGTCTCTCTTACATCCCTTGGTTTAGGACACAAAAAGAACATCCATATCCTTGTGTAGTTCAAGCATACTCCGTTTATTATTTCAGATCCAGTATCTTTTTCCACACTTTCCCCACCCACCGGCTAACTCCTATCAGACTCTTCCCTCCTTTCATAGACTGATGTTTTTTTTATTTTTTTTTGTTGGTTTTTTTCTGGCTGACATATCTTTACTCACACTAGCTGTCTCAGGCTTGGGGAGGGTAATTGTTAGGGGACTGATTCACTTTTATGACCCCTCTTAGACCAGATAGAGGGGTCTGGTTATGTTTTATGCTTTGATCTGTTGCAAGATCCAATGTTTATACTATATGACCAGCTTAGACCAGATAGAGGGGTCTGGAAATGTATTATCCTTTGATCTGTTGCAAGAGCCTGTGTTTATACTATGTGACCTGCTCTTCTCAGGTTGTGGAGGAGGAAGAGACAGGAGTGTTAGTAATTTGTGTTGTCATGATATCTGGGGAGTTTATGTAATTTGGGGTCAAGAACCAGTCAACATGGCCCCAGCTAGACAAATGGTTGATCACAATACATCAATAACAACACATACATGTTAACCCAGAACCGTGACAGTACTTTATGTGCACCCTGTCCAGCTGTCCATCTAGTTATGACATAAGGCTAGGTATAAGTAGGAAATATAACTTTCAGAATATAGAAATGGTTAAAGATATTATACCGAATTAAATTGAAGGGGTCAGACTAACCCGTAGAAGGACTAAGTAGTTATTAAGATGTGGGTAGACAATGGAAATTTTAGGCTTGAAATGAGGTTATATTAGATACAATTTAAGAGCCAATGAATTCATAAAAGCCTATCCCTCCCAATCAAAGTCGGTATCCAGTCCCAACATTTCCTAAAATCGGCTTAATTGCCCTGTTAACCAGTAAGGTCTTTCGACCCCACTTGTTTTTTTTATCTATATGTAATGTCTTGTATGTTTGAAATGGAAGTAAGTTAGGTTTTAAAGGAAAGTTCAGTAATTCAAGTTGTCAGCATAAAGAAGTTCTCATTGACAGTATGGTTAGGGATAAAACCAGGGATACATTCACTAATAGATCTATGAATATACAAATTATTTGGCTTCATGTGAATGGTTTGAATTCACCTACAAAAAGAAAAATAGCTTTTTCAGACTTTGTTAAGGCTAAAGCGGATATTATTTGTCTTCAGGAGACACACTTAAAAAAAGAATACATTTTTCTATATGAACTATAAGAAGTACAGTACGAGAGAAGATTCTTGTTTTGATAAGAAAGTAAGAGGTGTCTCCCTATTCTTTAATAACAGATTAAATGTTCAGGAACAACTAACAATAATCAACCCAAATGGCAGATTTATCATATGGGTTGGGCTAGTAAATAATAAACCGATAACTATAGTAAATGTCTATTTGCCTAATAAGGATCAAAATACATCTTTAAAAAACTACTTAGAAAGATCCAAAAAGTTAAGACTGGCCATACCATAATCTGTGGAGACTTTAATATGGCTTTAAACACAACTTTAGACATACAGGAAACATATAAAAGAAAAACTGAAGCTCAAAATATTAGAACTTCTAAAGAGTTCTCTGAGCAACTCCTAGCCACAAACCTATATGATGTCTGGAGGATTGTTCACCCTTTAGATAAAGAATTTAAATTTAAACTGGTTTCAAGCATGGTCTAGAATTGATTACATCTTTACAGATTTAGATACTCTAAATTTAGTTAAAAAATTTAAATTGATTTAATGCCTTCGAAGGACCACTCAATGATTAGCTTATGCTTTGAGGATAGAACGTTGGTAAAAAAGAAAAGGGGATGGAAAATAGATCCGCTGATCTTCAAAGGCTCTGTTTACATTAAAACACAAAAGAAAGCTTCTCTGGAAATGTTTTAATTAAATAAAGAATCAGCACGGTAACAGTTTGGTGCTGCTATAAGGAATATGTTCGTGGCCTGTTGATTGCAAGGTCAGCAGAAATCTATAAACAACGGGGAAGACCCCTTAGGATATTATATGTTGAACTACATAAGCTTCATCAGATTAACATAAAGACTCCAAATAAGGATCTTGGAATAAAAATCAATTTATTAAATTGTCAAATAAGGAAACATTTTCAGACCCAAGCCGATAATATACTATGGCAACATCAGCAGAATAATTTTTTGTTTGGTAAAAAACAGGTACATTTTGGGCCAACAGACTAAAAAAACTGAGGATTCAAAATAAGATTTAAAAAATGTATGACTTGGATGAAAAGTTACATTTTCACCCCAATAAAATTGGAGAAGTTTTTTTTATCAAAAACTATACAACCTTGGAGATGATTACACGCAGATTAAACCTAGTAGTATAGAGATTAACACTTTTTTAGATAAAATGAATATCCCCAGATTAACAGCAGGGAATGTAAGTTTCTTAAATAAGGACATCACAGAAATGGAGATTAAGGAAGTAATTAACAAGGGTAAGTTAAATAAATCACCAGGCATGTATGGTTTTGATCAATTTTTTATCAGACCTTTTTGCCTGAAATAAATCTCCATTTGTGTGATCTCTATAATGAGATAAAAACCTGGGAAAATACCATCAGAGCTATTGGAGACTAAGATCGTTAATATTTAAAAACAGGGTAAAAATCCTGAGGTGTGTACTAATTATCGCCTTGTATCCTTCATTAATATAGATATAAAGACGTATTCCAAGATCTTGGCCAATCGATTGAAGAAAGTAATATCAGTTCTAATTTACCAGGACCAAACAGCATTTGTAACTGGTCGTCAGGCATCAGATAATACGAGGTGCCTGTTGAATATAATAAACTTTGTTACGACTAGAGAGCTTCCCACGTTAATCCTGTCACTGGATGCAGAGAAGGACGTTGACAGGGTCAACTAGGGCTTTCTGGAAATTGTCTTGCAGAGATTTGGTCTAGGTGATTTTGCGGCCAAAGCAGTGGGAGCACGCTATACAAATTATGATGCCTACATAGCTGGCCCAGACTATTAAACAAGGAAATTCTCAATTAACAACGGGACCCAACAGGGTTGTCCCTTGTCTCCCCTGCTATTCACCCTATTTATAGAACCACTATCTATCTATATAAGAGACTTAGCAGAAATAAAAGGAGTGGTTATAGGGAAGGAGGAATATAAATGTATGTATTTTGTTGATGGTTTTGTTTTAACCCTGACATCTCCAGAGTCATCATGTTCAGAACTACAAACGATTCTCAATTAATTTGGCCGGGGGATATCGGAGGGGACAAGGACTTCCCTGGAAAGGACCTATCCTTTTAACTGGAGATCATTATCTTTAGTTCATCTTGGTATAAAATTCTTGTTTCAAGACAGAAATATATTGTTGAATAACGTAATTGAATTGATGAAAAATATTGGGCTGAAACTGGATGAATGGAGACCTTTAAAACTCTCTTGGTTAGCTAGAATCTCCTTTGTTAATATGAGCATAATTCCAAGGATATCTTACCTTTTGAGATGTGTACCAGGTTATCTACCAAGTTACGGTTTAAGGTGTGCGCAAGGTATAATTGATGATTTTATATATATATATGGGGGAAAAGACCTAGGATTAAGAAGTCCATCGCTAGTATGAAATTTGAAAAGGAGGTCCCATCTATTAGAGATATATATGAGAAAATTGCACTACCACAGGCTGTTAGCTGGAATAGAGATTATAATGAATCCAGATGGATATTATTATAAGGGGAGCTATTGGGAACGGCTGTTATTCAGACTATTCTTTGGTTCCCCAGATATAATCCATCTGTCTTTAAAAAGATCCCTAGGAGTATAAGATCGCCATTAAAATTTTGGTATAAGATAAGGGATAGAAAGGGCCTAGTGACATATCCTTCCCTAGCGGCCCCAATACATATAATAGAGACAAAAGAGAATCGATCAATGATAAAGCTACTAAAAAATAAGGGGGTAATATATGTTAACAATCTATATTATAGTAATAACTTCTGCACACTTCAAGAACTTCAGGGAAAATTTTAATTGAAAATGTTATCATGGTTGGATTATGAGTCCCTAACATTTTATTACATAATCAGAGCTATAAAACCCTTAATTTACCATGGCTATTAAAAATGTAAGAATTATTAATAAAAAGGGAAAAGGGACATGTTTTGTCCACCTGCAATAAAATAGTAGAGGATACCCTTCCGACTTGTAAGAGCATTGGTATTAAGGAATGGGAGAGAGATCTAAATTTGGTTCTCTCTGATCAACAATGGTGTAATGTCCTTAAACTGGTGAAGAAGTCAGCAATTAACTCATCCCTTACTGAATTGTTTATCAAGGTAATCCATATATGGCATATGCTACCAACTAGTATGAAAAAATTTAATCCTCATGCTGACGGTTTATGCTGGAAAGGATCCAGCCTAGAAGGTACCACCATACACCCGTGGGGGGGATGTGCAAAAATCTGAGATTATTGGTCGTAAATTTGTTTAGAACAAACTAACATGGTGGGCAAACAGATTATCTGTACCCCATCCTTGACCTTACTCCACATGAACTTGGATCACATTTTAATGGGTGAAAAACAGTTAATCACTTATGTTGTATTGGTGGCTAAATTGTGTATAGTTATAAGTTGGAATAAGCGAAAAATCCCCCCATGGATTGAGCTAAAAAACACCATAGATAATAATAGAGAATAAATGAGGAACTTAAATCCTTTGTTAATGATGAACTGCCCTAAATTAATAAATTGTTCAAAATGGGACAAATATTTTAAGTAAAAGAAACTTAATGGTTAGCACCTGAGTAGATTGATGTTTATCCCCTCTGTTAAGTTATCTTTTTTTTTATAAGTAGTTTTTATTGAAAGGATTAAACAATTTTCCAAAACAGTAAGTATTTGGCATTTTTCCATATATTCTTTTAACATTAATACGTAAGCCTTTATGATCCACACTATAGTACATCCTTTCTTTTTTTTCCCTTTTTCTGTGATTCTATAGTTACTCTATTAACTCTTTAACTCAAATAAGGGAAACTTGAGCAATCATAACTTAATTATATAAAATTTTAACTAAAACTTTAACTAAATAAATAAACAACAGGCTGTCTGAAAATTAGTGACCAGGAAAAGGCAGATGAGCTAAATAGGTTCTTTTCTTCGGTATACACAAGGGAGGTACAAGTGGTTGGGACACTGCAACATAATGGGGCTACACTACCTTTCCAAATAATTGGTTAACACAGGAAGTAATCCAAAAGAGGTTGGAAAAAATAAATGTTAATAAAGCCCCGGGTCCTGATGGAATACATCCAAGGGTACTAAGGGAACTGGGTTCTGTAATAGCCAAACCATTATATTTAATTTTTCAAGATTCACTCAACACAGGGTCTCTACCAGATGACTGGAGAAAAGCTGATGTGATACCTATATTTAAGAAGGGAGCAAGAGCTAATCCGGGGAATTATAGACCAGTGAGCCTCACTTCTGTAGTGGGGAAGCTTTTAGAAGGGTTAATAAGGGATAATATACAAGAATATGTCTATTTGAACAGGATTATAAGTAGGAGTCAACATGGATTTATGAGGGATAGGTCATGTCAAATAAATCTAATTAGTTTCTATGAGGTGGTTAGTAGGAACCTGGATCAAGGCAACTCAGTGGATGTAGTCTTTTTGGATTTTGATAAGGCTTTTGATACAGTGCCACATGGGAGACTATTGGGTAAACTAAGGGATACAGGAATTGCAGTAAATATCTGCTCATGGATTGAGAGCTGGCTAAAAGACAGGAAGCAAAGGGTTGTTGTAAATGGAACATACTCCGATTGGACTAATGTGGTAAGTGGGGTTCCTCAGGGTTCAGTATTAGTTCCTCTCCTTTTTAACATATTTATTAATGACTTAGAGGTAGGATTGGAGTGTGGGGTCTCCATTTTCGCTGATGACACAAAGTTGTGCAAGGTAATTAAATCAGATAATGATGTGCTTTTCCTCCAAGCGGATTTACATAAAATTGAGGAATGGGCATCTAAATGACAGATGAGATTTAATACGAATAAATGTAAGGTTATGCATCTGGGAAGGAAAAATAGCCATGCAATTTATAATCTTAATGGAGCAAATCTAGGTGTATCAGATATTGAAAGGGATTTGGGAGTGCTTGTGGACAACCACCTAGGTAACAGTGCTCAAAGCCAAGCAGCAGCTGCAAAGGCAAATAACATATTAGCATGTATTAAGAAGGGTATAGAAGCCAGGGAAGCAAATGTAATTCTGCCACTATACAAATCTCTAGTACGCCCTCATTTGGAATATGGAGTACAATTTTGGGCACCATTTCATAAAAAGGACATTTTAGAGCTGGAAAAGGTACAGAGAAGGGCAACAAAACTAATAAGGGGAATGGAGGGGCTAAGTTATGAAGAAAGACTAACCAAATTAAACTTATTTTCTCTAGAAAAAAGGCGTCTAAGAGGAGATATGATTACCTTATATAAATACATCCATGGTCAGTATAAAGATTTGTCAGGGGAGCTTTTTGTGCCAAGAGGTTTTCAACTGACAAGAGGACATCCCTTGAGGTTAGAAGTAAAAAGATTCCACCTTAAAGAAAGAAAAGGGTTCTTCACAGTAAGGGTGGTTAATCTGTGGAATTCTCTACCAGAGGAAGTGGTGACAGCGGATTCGATAGATAACTTTAAAAGGGGACTAGATTTATTTCTAATTAAAAAGGGAATTCAGGGTTATCATGGATAATTAGAGAGACAGTATTGATCCAAATTTTTTACATTTCCCGTTGAGACAATTGGCTAAGTCTTGCTTGTGTTTTTTTTTTTTTTTCTATTTGCCTTCCTCTGGACTAATTAATAATTAAAAAAAACAACATTAAATAATTGATTAATAATTAATTAACAACTAATGAATTAATAGTTAATCCGCATATTGCAGATCAGAAGAGATCTTAAAAGGTTGAACTTGATGGACTGAAAGTCTTTTTTCAACCTTAAATACTATGTAACTATGGAGATGTGGGAGGTTCACTAAATCTAGCTAAGTCTATATATTTGTATCTTAAGGGATCCTTAACCAATGCATAAATCAATACTTAGCTATTTTCCACTTCTTAAATAATCATTTCAAAGCTATGTCAAGTTATTTGTACAGTTCAGTTTGCTTAGTTAATATACTATTTCAGTAAACTACCATCTAGAACAGTGCATTCTTAAACTTATACATTTATTGTACATATATTCACCTCTTGTGCCACAATCCCGACAATCCAGAGTCTCTGGGATCAGCTCTCAAGTTCCCTCCAGTCCAAGCCCCCCTCCGGCCCATTTCTGATAAGTTGTTATCTTATTTTATTACCGTTGGGTCCTTCAACTCAAAGGGAAACCAAACGATGACTCTAACCAGGGATTCCATATCTTATAAAACTGTGGCATATTGTCTAAAATAACAGATATTGTTTTCTCATTTATTGCTATGTAGTTTATTCTCCTTATAACCTCCCGCATGTCTAGCTACTCTGATTTCCACTGACTAGCAATATGCACTTTGGCAGCGGCAGCCATTATTTGAAATAGCTTATTCTGATTCTTTGATAAATTAGGGAGTTTAATCCCCAACAAACATGGTTGCTGCAACCGTAGTTTCGAATAGTGACGTCGCCATCAATGCCAACCCTACCCATAGCTCGTGAACCTCCTGACATAGCCACCAGGTATGGTTATGGTCTGCTATTTGTCGACAGCCCCTAAAACAGTTACTGCTTAGCCTAGAGTCATACTTATTAAGTTTATCCGGGGTGCAATATGTTCGCTGAAGTACCTTGATAGATGTCTCTATGTGTGTGCAGTTACATGTTGCTTTGCTCAGATTTAGGAAAGATTTCTGCCATTTTTTCCACTCCCATTCCTCCCCCAGCTCTTCTTCCCATTTACGGATATATGGTGGTTTTTCTGAATTATTTGAGGTGGTAAATGTATCATATAGCGAGCCTATTATCCCTTTTGCAAGTGGGAGGTTCTTACAGATTACTGAGAACCAGGAGGATTTTGGTGGACCAAATTTTCTAAATACTTCGTTGACCCAGCTTTTTATTTTTAGATAATTATTATTATCCTTTATTTATAATGCGCCAACATATTCCTCAGCGCAATACAGGGGCTAGGTACAAGTATAAACAATACCCCACAATGAACCTGGGGGGAGAGCATATTTTTCTCTAAATTGATCTAAAGTCATTAAATGACTCCCTATAAACCAGGAGCCTAACTTGTCTAGGCCCCTAGAGGTCCACCAATGTTTAGATGTTATGCTCATGGTTGCCCAAACATCCTGGGAAGACAGGACCGACCACAGGGGAGATGTACCTATATCTAGCTTGTTTTTGGATCTGGCCCATTTTCACATTGTTAATGTTAGATTTATTATGGGGTTCGAGTGTGATTTAATCGGGCTTAGTCCTTCCGGTACCCAAATCAGTGTGTCCCAGCTATGCAGTTGCATTTGCTGCTGCTTTAAAAATACCCATCCCAGCTGGTGCTTGACTGAGTGTGCTTGTGATAGTTGGGACAATCTAGCCGCTTTAAAGTACTCCCGCAGGTTAGGACATGATAACCCCCCTCCTTTTTATTTCTGTACATTACCTTCCTGGATATTCAGGACTTCTTATTTTTCCACACATACCTAAAAATACTGGACTGGAACTGGTCCAGCTCTTTCAGGGAGATTGGCATGGGGAGTATTCTAAATAGGTATAGAATCTTTGGCAGAATATTAATTTTAACTGCTGCAATTCGGCCTATCCACGAAAGAGGATAATTCCTCCATCTGAGCAAGTCTTCATTCAGCTATCTGTACATGGGGGGATAATTAGTCTTATACAGATCAGTGATTTTAGGTGTTATATTAACCCCTAGGTATTTTATGTGTTTGGGAGGCCACGAGAAGGGAAACAGGGATTTCAGGTGGTCTATGTCCTCCTGTGCCATGCCTAAACTCAAAGCCTCTGATTTCCCCAAGTTCAGCCTAAGGCCTGACATTTTGCCAAACTTGTCTAGGGTCGACATCAATGCTGGAATGGAGGACCTGGGTTTTGTTAGGGTACATAGGATATCATCTGCAAAAAATGAGCACTTATATTGTTGTAGCCCTACTTGGAGCCCTTGAATTTCCCTATCTGCTCTAATGAGCTGCACAAGAAGTTCCACAGCCATGGTAAATAGTAGGGGCGAGAGCGGGCATCCTTGCCTTGTACCCCTCTGTATGTTAATTTGGGCTCTATGTTCCCCTGGCAACCTCAGAATAGCTGTCGGGGCTTCATAGTATGTGCGGAGTAGAGTGATAGACTTTACTTTGAGACCAAACCTGTTCAGAACTCTAAACTGGTACAGCCACTCAACCATATTGAAGGCTTTCTCTATATCTAGAGCCAGTAGGCACATTGGAGAGCTCATTTTATGCGCTAGATATTGGATATTGAGAGTTTGTCTGACATCGTCCCCTGCCTGTCTATAAGGTACAAACCCCGCCTGATCTTTGTGGATGATTTCTGGCAAGAATCTGGAGATCCTTGTCGCCATAATTTTGGCCATCAACTTAACATCCCCATTCAGTAGGGATATAGGTCTGTAGTTCTTCACCTCCCGGCTATCTCTGCCTTCCTTTGGTAGAACCACTAATTCTGGCTGGTTTAGTTCTGGAGGCATTTTTCCCCTCTCATGATGGCGTTAAATAGGGACTTAAGATGGGGACTTAATAGGGATTCAAACTTTTTGTTATATAAGTTAGTATAGCCATCCGGCCCCGGGGATTTGCCTATTTTGAGACCCTGGATTGTGTCTTTCACTTCTTCCGTGGAAATATCTAGATTAAGGTTGGCTAGCTGCTGCTCGTTTATTGAGTGAAGATCGATAGATCTTAAAAAGGTATCAAGGTCCAGCCCTTCGCTCAGCCGACCAGCCGAGTATATCTGCTGATAAAAGGATTGGAATTCCTTCTGTAGATCCCTCGGGCTACAAGAAATGTTGCCGTCTACTTTTCTGATCTGGGTTACTCTAGTTTGTATCTCCTTAGCCTTCAATCTCCTAGCTAGTATTCTGTTTGGTTTGTTAACCTTCCAGTAGTATAGGTGTCTAGTCCTCCTCATTGCTTTCTCTGTGTAGAAAGACAGGACCCCGTCTAATTCTGTCCTAACCTTATTAATTTGACTGCGTAGCCTCGTTGAAGGATTTTACTGGTTAATCTTTTCTAGATTGTTGCGGGTATTAGTTAACTCCTCTTCTTTCCGCTTAAGCGATTTTCGATGTTGCGCTGTTAGCTTAATACAGCTTCCCCTTATGAAAGCCTTATGGGCTACCCAGAGCCAACCCACCCCCGTCTCAGGGGAGTCATTCAGCTAAAAATATTGCTTAATGTCCTCCGCTAGTGATGCTACATTTTTGGGGTCTGACAATAGGTGCTCATCAATCTTCCAGTTCCTAAATGGGGATAGATTAGGGCCTATCGTTATTTTAATAACCACTATGGCATGGTCAGACCAGGGGCAAGGGACAATGTCAGATTCTCAGGTTTTATCAAAGAGTAGAGAGCTCGTTAAGAATGTGTCAATCCTTGAGTACGTACCATGAGTAGTCGAATAGTATGTATATTCCCTGCTATCCATGTGTAAGCCTCTCCATACGTCTACCAAACTCATCTCAGCCATTAACTGTTTGATTTGACCCCTTTTGTTTAAGAGAATTTAGCTGCCTGAGTGTGTCCTGGTCTGTCCATTATTGGGTCTAAGGTTAAGTACAAAATCCCCTCCGATTATCAGCCTACCCAGATCTAGCGATTCCAGCTCCCTCAGCATTTTAATCAGGGTTTGGTGGGGAGAATTTGTAGGAGAATATAGGGAGACCAATGAAATGTTATGACCCGAGACCACCCCAGTGATCAGTACATAATTCCCCTACTGGTCTATTCTACTGTGCTCCAACTTAAACGGGAAGTCTCTGTGCAGCAGAATGGCTGCCCCTGCCTTCTTTGTAGGCAGAGTGGCCGCATACATTATCGGGTATTCCTTGTGAATGAATCTCAGCTTACCATCATGAGAGAAATGAGTCTCCTGCATGAAGATAACCAAGGGTCTCAACCTTTTGTAATATCTGAAAGCTTTCCTCCTCTTAAAAGGGGAGTTAAACCCCTTTACATTATGAGTTATAAATACATACTCTGACCCATTCAGGATGTTTTAGTGTCTAGGTGCTTATGCTTTCCTTGTCTACCTGCTACTCCGTGTTCGAAGCCAAGTCTTAAGGATCCGAGGTTGGGCAGAGGCCCGGAGAGAGACCGCTGGTGCAGGAGACTCCGGTCACCGTAGGCCCAAGAAAAAGCAGAAAAACATGGTATTAGACATACATTTATCCAACTCTCTTAATTTTTCTGGTTCCCTCTGTTCTCTCCTAATTTTGCCATTGGGGCTAGATTATGGTGGCTGCTTAAGCCCTGGTTTCCTTCACTTGTAAGATTATAAATATCTGCGCTTTTCTTCATCGGCAGAGGCCCTGCTAATACTAGATTTGGTTTACTAATTGCTCCTTGCAGGCCGGCTAGTTGTTTTAACAGACCCCGCTCCTCCCTATCTCCATAACTAATAATATTCAATCTCAACAACATTTCAACTTGTTTAAATACCCTGAGAATTTTTATCTTTATCTCAAAAATCTACTCCTTTCAGGACCCACTTCTAAGGTCCCGACTAACCTACATTTTAACTAAACTGTTCTATGCCTATTCGTCTTCCATTAGGATGTATCAACAAAACAAAGAGAAAAAAAAAAAAAAAGGAGAAAAATAAAGAATAAAGTCCAGGAACTGAATGAGTCTCTGAGGCACTTCCAGTCATTTGGTTTGTTGTCATTCAGAGAGTGTTGTTATCAAGCCCTCAGGAACCACTCCAGGATCTCCTCTGTGCTGGGAACTGCTAATAGCTTGACTCTTGCCGGACAAGTTCTTATCTCTGGAGCTTCTGGGGTGGAGTGGGGCGTCTTTTGGTAGTTGTGACCCTACCACAGTCCAGTGTTTCTTCGGGATTGGAGGGGGTGGAGGGCGGCCATGCTCTTCTGCCAAAAGATCCATTGGGCACAGACGGAGTTGGCGCAGTACTGCTAGACAGTCTTCTAGATTGCGGGTGGTATGCGAGGTGCCTTGGTAGCTGAAGTTGATAGCGAAGGGGAAGTTCCATCGATATTGCAATTTGTTCTGCTGGAGGATCGCCAGGGCTGGTTTCATCTGCCTCCTCCTGTCCATCGTGTTGGGGGACAGGTCCGCGTAGACTTGTAGACTGGCGTTGTCTGGGCCCTTAACCACCTGCATCTTTCTAGTTTCTGCCAGTAGGAGGTCTCTGGCCTTCCTCGACCCTCCAAGAGCTCTGTGAGCTGGCTCTATTTCGAGGACCGCTTCTGGATGATCAGGTAGTATTGCTGTGAAGGTTTCTTTTAAATACACTGCCAGATCCTGTGTGGCTCTTGGTACCCCACGTATCCTGACGTTGTGACGGCGGGAGCGGTTCTCTAGGTCCTCGATCTTATCTGTTAGCTCCATGATATTATATGAATTTTGATCAATGGCGGACCTGTCATGTTGCTGCGCCTCTCCAATTTGCTCCACCATCTCCTCCAGCAATTGTGTCCTCTGCCCCAGCTCTTTCAGGTCGTTCCTCAAAGGTTTCTATTGCCTTGGTTAAGAGCTGCTCAATGGTTGCAATGGATCTAGGTGATAGATAAATGTGATGCTGTGTTTTCTTAGAAGCCTCTTCATGGTCAGATGAATCTGAGTGGTCTGAGGCCGATTCCACTGGAGACACTGGCTTGGCCGCCTTAGGTGATAAGTGCTCACGAATGCCTTTGGCTGAGGGGGTCCTTTTGCTCTTCTTCATTGCTTAACTTTGGTGCCTTGCACCCTCCAGTAAGCTTTATGAATCTTCCACTTTACCCCCTCTGCCTGTCCACCTTTCAGGAGCCTCTAGTTACGGTTGCTGTGCCGCCTTCCGTTGGTCAGTTCCGGGTCTTTGATCTCACATGGAATAGAGCGTGATTGCTTGTCAGTCGGGGCTCCTTATATGGGGGCTTTTACATTTCTTGATTAAGTAAATCACATTGGGTTTTGCAGTTTGTTGCAGAGGTAGACATGTGAAATGTTGGCAGCCCAGCTCTCATACTGCAATTCTGCTGACGTTTTGCTGTGTGACCACTGGGTGGCAGCGTGAGTCCACAATATTTTATTATATGGCAATGTCTCAGTGTACTTTGAAAGTGTTTTAACTGTACAAGTACCTAATGCTTCCAGAACCGGGGTTAGTAAGGCCTCTCTTCGGTGACCCCAAGTTTGCAGGGTTTTTAGTAGTTATAAGGTTGCAACCTCTTCTGTGAGATCCAGGAATAGTAAAGTCTCTCTTTAGTGACATCCAGTTCGCAGTGTTTTTGGTAATGGCAGAGTGGTAATCTTTTCTGGGCAATACCGGAGCTTAAAAGAGGGGATGTACAGTTATGCTGCTTTAATGAAGTTGTCTCACCTCTTTGTTACTTGGACCTTTGGTGCAGCTTTTTTTTTGTTTTTTTTTGTTAGGGTAGAGCTTGCAGAACATAGATGATGATTGTGTAAATGGGCTTTGATTGCAATTCCAGGCCCACCTCGCGCGCCACAAAATGGCGGCCGCTTTTTCGCAGGCTTTTTCTGTTATGCCCCACCGTCCTTTTGCTGTCCCTCGCGGCCTTCCTTTTATGCCTTGGGTGGGGGGTCTTTGCCCCTTTCTGTGCCTCACCTTGCCTCCTGATGTCTAGAGGTTTATACAGACCCCCTTGGCCCCCTTTGCTCTGTGGCTTACCCGCGTGGCCAAGATGGCGGCCACCTCCTCTCTGCCTGCTCCCGTCAGCTTCCTCTCTTCTTCCACTACTGGGAGTTGCACTGCTAGGCTGCTGTGTCTCGTTCTTCTGCCTCCAGCTGGTTTCCGATGGCCGGTTCTGCGATGCCCCGGGCTGGGGTGCTGTTCCACGCACCTGGGCTTCCCGACTGGCTCTTCCACCACCTGGCTCCTCCAGTCCTGGTCTTCCTCCGCCGGCCAGTTACTCTTTGCGGGGGCTCTTCTTAGGCATATATAAGCCCTTTCCTGGAGCTTTATGGCGGAGCACTCCCTGAACACGTCCTGCTGCACCGGACGTTGGCTCCGCCTCTCCTCTGTTAAGTTATCTTAAAAGGCAATTAGCCTATACTATCAGTTATGGAAAAACTGTAACTGGAACCTTTTATTTTTTTTGGGTGATCCCTGGTACCTATGCGGTACGGGTTATGTTATGTATGATAAATGTTTTTTCTTTCTTTTGCTTTCCTAGGGCCTCATTCAATTGCGATTTGGCCAATTGAATTGGGCTCTAAATAAGCACATAGCATAAATTTTTTAAAGAAGTTTTTAGTTATTGAAAACCTTGCTTTTGGATAGATGTTTACTAACTAAACATTTCTTTAAAAAAAAAAATGCTATGTGCTTATTTAGAGCCCTATTCGATTGGCCAAATCGCAATTGAATGAGGGCCCTATTTTTATTTTTTTTTTCTCATATCTTGTTATTGTTTATATAACTTAAAACAAATAAAAACAATAACAAAAAAAAAAAGGTTTATTTGTATGTGTAATTTTGGGGTGTAATCGATCTTGGGTATCAATGAGTTATTACATATTAGGCCACCCACATGGACAAGAACAGCATTGGCATTGATTTTCAAAATTCTGTATTGTTCGGTTTTGCAAGACTGATCACATATTGGACCCCCAAAGCTAATTGATTGACATCTAACCTGTATGTTTTACTGCCATACTAATGATGGTCTCATCTATTCGCTGTTTCGAAATGGGATATTACAGGCTTGCTTAATTTATCATGTTCCCGCCCTGAACAGTTACGAACCAGTGCATGGTTTACGGAGTAGGCTTTGGGCCAATAACTCGCAGGCTTGAGCAATTGAATAGCTCCGGAATCGGAGACGAACAGGAGCCCGCAACACACCCGCAGGCATACGGCCTACAACGATTGAGTTGCGGACTTGCAATTGAATTGGGCCCCAGGTTTGTCAAATTTAAATGGAACTCAAAAGGGAAAAATACTTTTGTTCATATAAAAGAAATACAGCCTTATTAAATTGTGATTTGGCCAATTGAAATGGGCTTTATATAAGCACAGAGCATATTTTTTTACAGAAGTTTTTAGTTAGTGAACTGCTATCCAAAAGCAAGGTCTTATCTAACTAAAAACTTCTGTAAAAAATGCTTTGTGCTTATATAGAGCCCTTTTCAATTGGCTGAATCATAATTTAATAAGGCTGATAGTTACCATGACTTCTACAAAACTTAAACGGTCACTGTAGTGCTCATACAACAGGTTTTCATTTGTTTATTTAGCTACTGAAAACAATAAAATCAGTATTTGTAGAAAACAATTGTTTTCAGGGGTCCATGAGGAATGTTCTGACAAATGTATTTTTTTCCTGGTAACAATCTTTTACTTGCCTAATTCACTGCAGTGGCAATTGAAGGAAAAATCTATAAAGGTGAGAAAAAATTCTGGACAGCCTTCTGGGCACATCCTCCTTCACCTAATAGATGTAGAGAGAGGCAGGACATGTTAATTTTCACGTAATTTTTAAAAGCTACATGTACTTTTTTCTTCAAATACAGATTTGAATGCTAATCAGTAACCTAAAAAACAACAAATGAAATTGCTTGGCCACTATAGTTGACATTTTTATTTATTGATGCTTTTAGATGTGATGATTTGGTATTTAGATATTTCTCCCCCCAAAAAACGATCAACCATTGTTATTCATTTTAATCTGATTTTTCATTGACAAGCTATAATTCAATAACAGAGTTTAAAAAAAAAGATGTGAATGTTGGTACTGAGTCCATCATGATCCCAAAATGTGAGTTCTGCTAGAAGCAAGAAAACTAATTTCTTAAACCCCTTCCTACAAAGGTGCCAAATAGAGAGATCAATGCTTAGCTCTGCACAGATGATTGTAATATTGTCTGATAAACCAGAATCTGAGCAACATAAAACAAATTTGCTTTATGTGGAAGCACATGGTTTGTATAAATTTGTAAAGAAAAGACACGTTTTACAAATGTTTTTTTGTGGGAAGATTACAGTAAAAGAGGGGTAGAGGCTCGCTCATCGGGAGGCTCCCAAGAGAGACTCCCAACGGCTTCATAGTTACGGACTTGAAAAAAAAACATTGCCATTTATTTTCAAGCGCTGAAGCCAAAAGATGCCAATTGAATAGAAAATTGCATACCAACCTCACTTATGGGCTTCCTGCCTCCTCCTGAGGCAGGGAATCCAAAAGTGAGGTTCAAAGCTAATTTGCTATTCAATTGGCGTCTTTTGGCCGCCTCCCAACGGCTGCCGAGTTACACCCGTACATTTTTTTCAAGCCCACAAGGCTTGGAGCAATAGCGATTTATGATTCAAGCCTTGTGGGCTTGAAATAAAGTTACAGGTTTAACCGCCCCCAAGCCTTCAAATGTTTTCAAAGCTGTGAGAGGGGGCCAAAGAGAGACAGGGGAGGGTGAGGGTAGGAAAGAGACACAGGGGAGGGAGAGAGGGGGAAGAGACAAAGGGGAGGGAGAGGGTAGGAAAGAGACACAGGGGAGGGAGAGAGGGGGAAGAGACAAAGGGAAGGGAGAGGGGCGGAAGAGACACAGGGGAGGGAGATAAGGGAAAACAAACACAGGGCAGGGAGAGGGGTGAGCTCATCATAAGGCCTGCAAGTTAGAGGGGGAGGAGAGCCTCACATTGTGTGGCAAACAGCATTGCCAGGCTTCAAATTCCTCCTCTCTCCTTTCCATCCTCCTCCTCCCTTTTCCCCGTCCTCCCTCCTTCCCTCCTTCCCCCCTCTCTTCTCTCTTCTGTCTTCTTACTAGCCTCTGATCAGCTCCTGCTGCTAATCGGAGCCCCGCAGCGCGTCTTATGCCTTTCTCTGGAACCGGTATATGCTAATGACGTGACGTCACAAGCGGGGCACCGATCAGCAGCAGGAGCGGATCGGAGCCTAGTAAGAAGACAGAAGAGAGTGGAGAGGGGGAAGGTGGAAGGATGGAGAGGAGGAGAATGGGAAGGAAGGGGGAAAAGGAGGATGAAGGGGAAAAGGAGGATGAAGGGGGAAAAGGAGGGTGAAGGGGGAAAAGGGGGATGAGGGGGAACAGGAGGATGAGGGGGGAAGAGGAGATGAGGGGGGAAAGGGGGATGAGGAGGATGAGGGGGAACAGGAAGATGAGGGTGGAAGAGGAGGATGAGGAGAAAAAGGAGAATGAGGGGGAAAAGGAGGATGAGAGGGAAAATGAGGAGGATGAGGGGGAAAGGGAGGAGGATGAGGGGGGAGGTGGAGGAGGATGAGGAGGGAGGAGTATGAGGAGGGATGAGGATGAGGAGGATAAGGGGGGATGAGGATAAGGGGGAAAGGGGGCAGATAAGGGGAGAGAGGGGGCAAATGGAGGAGGAGGAGGATAAGGGGAAGGGGAGGAGGAGAATGGGAAGGGGTAATGATGTATAAAGACGGTATGATTATGTCATTATTTTAGAATGTACCGCTTTAATATTCTAAATACGGACATAATTATACCGCCAGGGAGGTTAATATCCCAAAAGATGGACCAAAACTTGATTTAACATATTAAAATAGTAACTAAAGTTGACAAAAAGATTTTTAGTCAACTTCAACCTCTAGATATCCTCGGATCCTTATTATAAGTGAATTGTTAATTGATCCAGAGGAAGGAAAAAAAAAAAATAATTGCCAATCACATATATAGTTGTCATAACTGCGGGTTGTCCAAATTTGTTGCTAACGCTGCGGCCCTCGCGAAGCGATGGACCCAGTTGCTGGCAAGGAGCGCCGTAGGTGCTCCTTGCCAGCGACGGAGGACTTTAGGCCCGCAAATCGGACCCTCGTGAAGCGAGGGGCCGCATTTGCGGAGGTAGAGGCTCCAACCGCGACCGCAATATTTACGGACTTAGCAACCGTACATACGAGCCGCTTGAGTTAGAAAAAAAATAAATTATGACTTCTCAAAAATACGTCATTACCGCCCGAAACCCGCGAAAATGAAAACATTCAAAACCCACAAAATACACAGAACAAACACATAAAAAGATTACCCACAGCAAGGCGGAGCACCCAGCATCTCTAAAAGTGAAGTTACACCGCAATTTAAGTAGAAATTTAAGAGTTTAGATGCCCGAAAACCCCTAAGCGAGAGAAAAAATGGGCGCCGAAAAAAATGAAAATGAGGCTAAGCACGCAAAACTACTACACTTACTCGCAATACACATTTAACACTTAATGTGGAACGTAACACACAGTATGCGGCACATACAAGACCACCATTTCACATAAAACGGAGAACTATTACACGCAAAATGGTGGATGGAACGCAAATTGAAGCTTGGAACGCAAATTGCGCATGCGTATTGCGTGCTAATGGTTTGAACCTCCTCAACGTTTATAAATACTGCCCACTTTCCAGAAAATTCTACATTTCGCCTCAGGTGATGAAAAGTGTGGCTGGACAGTTCACTGTTGCCGTTACTTCAGGAGAGAATTCATTCAGAATTTACTACTTTACAGTCTCAAAGAGAGAAAAGTGAGGATTTGGATTTCCCTGGGTGTTTTCCACCCCAAATATACAGTGTACAGAATGGCGGGATGAATATAAACTAAATACATTTTATTAAATATATGACAGCGACGTCTTTAAAAACAAGGGATATTAAAAACACTAATAAAGGGAATAAAACAAGGGCAGATGTAAGGGATAGCAAGTAACCCTATAGCACTGATATTGTGCAATGTAGGACTCTAAAGTGAGTGGTTATTGCTATTCACACCTAGCGGGCAGGCCAAGACACTTACACAAAGTTCCCAGGGCAAAAAAAGCCCTATAATATTATAAATGATGTATATACAAAGCACCCTTATGCTGAGATGAAAATCCTCCACATATCTAGAGGATGACTTAAATAAAGCAATATTTATGCAAAAACATAGGTAAAAAGATGCCTTACTGATAGACTTATTGTGCTTTTATACAGGTACCAAGAAGCTGTACCTATATAAGCAGGGTTGGCAAAGAGCTCAACTTGGAGCACAAATGAAGTTATCCTGAACAGCTATATATTACACAGCATAGGGTTCAAGCTGTGTCTGTGTGCACAAATAGGTAACTAGCTGCCATATGGTACAACAAGTACCTAAAGATGTGTGTGCAACAATAGAAGCTGTTCCCAAGCTTAAAGGTCGTACAGGAGGTGCTATCAGGTATTTTCAGACATATTATGCCACTAGTGGGATATAAGGGGCTTTAAGCTAGGCCATAACTGCAGCAGATTCGCGCTTCCTGGAAAGCTTGGCCGCTAGGTTTGCAACGCGCATGCGCACGTCTAACGTGATGACGTACGCAGCGTGGTTGCTAGGAGCCTGACGCGTTTCGACGTATCACGTCTTTGTCAAAGGGAAATTGTATAACGCTGTCTCTGAGAGCTTTATATAGGGAGCTGTCGCCAAGGCAACGTGAAAGTAGTAAATGCATTGCCCGTGCAGGGTCACACAAGTGCAAATGGCATAGAAAATACGTTAGCATATGTAAAAGGACACTGAGAAGGATTTAAACATTAATGAAAACCAAGGCAATAGTATAGTATCAATATATGGGTCCTATAGACTGGTTTGGGAGGCTAATAATAAGAAGTGTAATGTGAAAAGGGTATTGCATATAGATAAATTAAAGATGACACCAAGGTTAAAAGGCCGTAATATAGGTGAAAAGTGAGCTCCATAGTATAATAAAGAGTGGAGGATCAAGGGACAAAAACTATATAAGGAGACTGAAGTCTCAAAGTGTAAAATTATATAAGATGTGTGGATATAGCTGGAAAGCTAGTGTTAGGAGGTAAAATATGTACTATGAGGCGTGTATGGACTATAGTGATAAGTACCTCTAGCATATTGCTAGTCTAAACGTAAAACAGAAAAGAGTAATAAAAAAGGTGCTAATGCACTAAAAGATTAACTAATGAAATGAACAAATACTTGCTAGGGTGCATATACATAATGTTGAAACAGATTAATATTCTGTGGGGGTTAAAGTGTACTCAGTGTCTACCAAAGGTGGACAGAAAAAAAGGGGGTATAGAAAAGTATAGCAAACTGAGACATTGTGAGGGTTAAAGTGTGCAAAGAACAACAAGGCCTACCAGAAGGTAGGCAGATGAAGTTATGCACATAAAAAGAGAAAGGGACAAAGTGCTAAATGAAGGGCGTAAAAGTGAACCCCTCATTGAGTCCATGAGGTGCTTGAGCCTTCAATTGGTATATCCAGCGTGCCTCACATTGTAATAATTTTCTCTCCAGGTCACCCTGTCTTGGGCCTATATGGACCTGGTCTATTGCACAGAAAGATAAAACTTCACTTCTATTGTTGTGGCAATACTTAACATGGCGGGCAATTGGTGTATCCAATGTATTCTTGATACTGTAGATATGCTCACCAATCCTGCGGCGCAGTTGGCGCCTCGTTTTTCCTACATAGATCTTCCTGCAAATACAGGTGGCCACATAGATAACCGCCGTAGAACAACAATTCATAAATTCTTTTATCTTGTATTTTTCGCCAGTAATAGGATGCTCATATATTTTCAAAGGTGTAACATACCAGGTCCCTGGTTTCTGTTCATTAAAGGAACTATGGACCAGTCTATCTTTCAAGTTCTTGCCCCTACGGTATGTGATGGAGGCCCTTGGTGTTAAAACATCTTTTAGATCCTCGTCACTCCTCAATAAATGCCAATGTCTAGATAGAATATCTTTGATAGCCTCGGAATCATAGCCAAAGGTCATAATACAGCGAGATAGTTTGTTTTCCTTATCTGTATTCTTATTGTGGCCATTTAAAAGTTCAGATCTCTTGCAGTTAGATGCATAGTTAAAGGCAGACTTGAGACATTTATTTGAGTAACCTCTGTCTCTGAATCTAGTTCTTAATTTATCTGCCTCTACTTTGAACTCTGCATCAGAGCTGCAATTCCTCCTTATCCGAAGGTATTGCCCTCTTGGTATCCCCCTTTTAAGGGGTTCGTAATGCTGGCTATCCCAAGTCAACAGAGAGTTCGTGGCAGTGTCCTTCCTATAAGTACTGGTTGATATCTTTCCTTCCTCGTCTTTGGTTATCAACAGATCTAGGAATGTGATGGAGGATAGGTTTAACTCGTAGGTGAATTTAAGGCCCAGGTCATTGGTATTGAGGTCACACATGAATTGTTCAAATTCAAGCTTAGTGCCTGTCCAAACCACTAACACATCGTCAATATAGCGCCGCCATATTAATGCGTGCTCAGAGAGTGAGGATGTATATTCATGGAAAACAAACTTCTCTTCCCACCATCCCAGGAACAAATTGGCATAACTGGGAGCACATGGTGTACCCATGGCTGTCCCTTTTTGCTGGTGATACCATTTGTTGTTATGCGTAAAGTAATTATGTTTTAACACGAATTCTAAAAGTTCCAAAAGAAAACCATTGAATTTTGTGTGAGTAACACCTTTCATACTTAGAAAGTAACTTAGGGCCTCTATACCGTACCCATGTGGTATGCTGCTGTATAATACCTCCACATCTATAGAGGCTAGCCATGCTGATTCAGGTATATGGAGGTCATCCAGCTGTTTTAAAATGTCATTTGTATCTTTGACATAAGAGGGAAGGCTTTCTACCAATTCTCTCAGATGGTGGTCAATAAATATGCTGACGTTATGGGACAGGTTATCAGTGCCGGATACAATAGGCCTACCAGGAATTGGTAATTTCTTTTTATGAATTTTAGGGAGGGAATAGAAAATCGAGATGGTAGGAAACTTGGGGTATAAAAACCTATAGGTTTGCTCATCAATAAGGTCCTCTTTCATTGCATTATCCAAAATAGTTTTCAAGAGTGTCTTATACTCGTTAGTTGGATTTTTTTGGATCACCTTATATGTGCTAGTATCTCCCAGAATTCTGCTACACATATCTCTGTATTCCTCGTTATTCATGATGACAATGTTACCTCCCTTATCCGCAGGCTTAATTTGTATCTCCTTGCACTTCTCCAATTCTTTTAATGCTATGAATTCATTATTAGTCAAATTGAATACTTTTTTCAATTTGTAATAGTCTATGTCCTCAATCTCTAAAGTGGCTTGCTGAAGAAAGACCCAGATGTTAGCATAGTCTTTCATTCCTGGTGTGAAAGTGCTTTTATTTCTCCAGGTTTTAGATTTATTCATGGAACCAACTGGTTCATTCTCTTTAAGCAAGGATAACAGAGATTGTAAAGTTTCTATATCTTCCTTTCCCGCACCCAGATTCATACATTCTCTCTCCTCCTTCAGTTTATAGAATTTGTGCAGTGCTAGCTTGCGGGCGAAGAGGTTTAGATCTTTTATGTGTGTGAATGTATCTGATCTGGATGTTGGGACAAATGTCAAACCTCTCTGTAACACTGAGGTGTGATGTATATTGAGGGGAAATTTGGACAAGTTGACTATTTGTGGATTCATAGCTGGGGGGTTAGAGGGGTTGGGAGTCAGGTATTCCTGTTTCCCTTGGATCTGAGTGTCCTCTCTGGCCCTTTCACAGGGATCCTGCCTCTCTCTAAAAAAGATTGTTGTGGTTCGTTAAATCTAGGGTTCTCCCTGGTCTGAATATTTGCTCTTGTGTCATAATTCTCTCTTTTCTGAGGGTAATTTCCTCGTCTGGGCCTGGTGTTATAAGGGTGAAAGTCATCATTATCAGAGTTCTCAAACTCTGAGGAACTAATGTCAGAACTTCTTTGGTTAACATTCAATTTTGGGAATCTTCTAAATATCCTGCCAGTTTTAAAGTCAGTCTGATCCCTCCAAAATTTCTTTTGTTTACGTTCTTTAATCTCTTTCTTAAACCTGTCTATATTGTCATTCAACCTTGTGCAGAACATATTGTATTCAGATATTTCACTGAATTTACCAAACTCTTGTTGATATAGTGTCAACTTGGGTTTGATGATTTCTAAGTTATGCTGTTCGGTCTCAATTATAAGGGACATAAGTTCAAATGAACATTTTAACAATATTTCTTGCCACTTCTTTGTGAATGTCTCATTTGACAGGTTACTTGCTGGACTTATATTTATTCTCAGTCCTCTAGGGACAATTTGATTTTTTAGATAGTTTTGCAGGCTACTGATTTCCCATATAGATCTTAGCTGCTTTTTAGCAGTTTTTAACAGTTCACCAAATTGATCTTTAATGTTCCTCTCATTAGCTGTGGTGGATTGGGCCCTAGAGCCAAAGCTCTCATCAGCTTCCTTTTGAAGTGAGTCCACATCTATATTATTCATAGCAGAGTTTGCCATCTTAAAACGGCTTGGTACACTTTACTTGCTCCTTAAACTAAGCTCAGATGAAAACAAGTGTGAAAACAAACAAAAATTCTAAGTAAGTAGTATAGTTCCTCTGTGTGGATTAAACCACTAATCACTATCAAAGAGAGAAAAGTGAGGATTTGGATTTCCCTGGGTGTTTTCCACCCCAAATATACAGTGTACAGAATGGCGGGATGAATATAAACTAAATAAATTTTATTAAATATATGACAGCGACGTCTTTAAAAACAAGGGATATTAAAAACACTAATAAAGGGAATAAAACAAGGGCAGATGTAAGGGATAGCAAGTAACCCTATAGCACTGATATTGTGCAATGTAGGACTCTAAAGTGAGTGGTTATTGCTATTCACACCTAGCGGGCAGGCCAAGACACTTACACAAAGTTCCCAGGGCAAAAAAAGCCCTATAATATTATAAATGATGTATATACAAAGCACCCTTATGCTGAGATGAAAATCCTCCACATATCTAGAGGATGACTTAAATAAAGCAATATTTATGCAAAAACATAGGTAAAAAGATGCCTTACTGATAGACTTATTGTGCTTTTATACAGGTACCAAGAAGCTGTACCTATATAAGCAGGGTTGGCAAAGAGCTCAACTTGGAGCACAAATGAAGTTATCCTGAACAGCTATATATTACACAGCATAGGGTTCAAGCTGTGTCTGTGTGCACAAATAGGTAACTAGCTGCCATATGGTACAACAAGTACCTAAAGATGTGTGTGCAACAATAGAAGCTGTTCCCAAGCTTAAAGGTCGTACAGGAGGTGCTATCAGGTATTTTCAGACATATTATGCCACTAGTGGGATATAAGGGGCTTTAAGCTAGGCCATAACTGCAGCAGATTCGCGCTTCCTGGAAAGCTTGGCCGCTAGGTTTGCAACGCGCATGCGCACGTCTAACGTGATGACGTACGCAGCGTGGTTGCTAGGAGCCTGACGCGTTTCGACGTATCACGTCTTTGTCAAAGGGAAATTGTATAACGCTGTCTCTGAGAGCTTTATATAGGGAGCTGTCGCCAAGGCAACGTGAAAGTAGTAAATGCATTGCCCGTGCAGGGTCACACAAGTGCAAATGGCATAGAAAATACGTTAGCATATGTAAAAGGACACTGAGAAGGATTTAAACATTAATGAAAACCAAGGCAATAGTATAGTATCAATATATGGGTCCTATAGACTGGTTTGGGAGGCTAATAATAAGAAGTGTAATGTGAAAAGGGTATTGCATATAGATAAATTAAAGATGACACCAAGGTTAAAAGGCCGTAATATAGGTGAAAAGTGAGCTCCATAGTATAATAAAGAGTGGAGGATCAAGGGACAAAAACTATATAAGGAGACTGAAGTCTCAAAGTGTAAAATTATATAAGATGTGTGGATATAGCTGGAAAGCTAGTGTTAGGAGGTAAAATATGTACTATGAGGCGTGTATGGACTATAGTGATAAGTACCTCTAGCATATTGCTAGTCTAAACGTAAAACAGAAAAGAGTAATAAAAAAGGTGCTAATGCACTAAAAGATTAACTAATGAAATGAACAAATACTTGCTAGGGTGCATATACATAATGTTGAAACAGATTAATATTCTGTGGGGGTTAAAGTGTACTCAGTGTCTACCAAAGGTGGACAGAAAAAAAGGGGGTATAGAAAAGTATAGCAAACTGAGACATTGTGAGGGTTAAAGTGTGCAAAGAACAACAAGGCCTACCAGAAGGTAGGCAGATGAAGTTATGCACATAAAAAGAGAAAGGGACAAAGTGCTAAATGAAGGGCGTAAAAGTGAACCCCTCATTGAGTCCATGAGGTGCTTGAGCCTTCAATTGGTATATCCAGCGTGCCTCACATTGTAATAATTTTCTCTCCAGGTCACCCTGTCTTGGGCCTATATGGACCTGGTCTATTGCACAGAAAGATAAAACTTCACTTCTATTGTTGTGGCAATACTTAACATGGCGGGCAATTGGTGCATCCAATGTATTCTTGATACTGTAGATATGCTCACCAATCCTGCGGCGCAGTTGGCGCCTCGTTTTTCCTACATAGATCTTCCTGCAAATACAGGTGGCCACATAGATAACCGCCGTAGAACAACAATTCATAAATTCTTTTATCTTGTATTTTTCGCCAGTAATAGGATGCTCATATATTTTCAAAGGTGTAACATACCTGCAGAATTTACATCTGCTACATTTGAAACATCCTGTTAGGGGTTTTAACCAGGTCCCTGGTTTCTGTTCATTAAAGGAACTATGGACCAGTCTATCTTTCAAGTTCTTGCCCCTACGGTATGTGATGGAGGCCCTTGGTGTTAAAACATCTTTTAGATCCTCGTCACTCCTCAATAAATGCCAATGTCTAGATAGAATATCTCTGATAGCCTCGGAATCAAAGCCAAAGGTCATAATACAGCGAGATAGTTTGTTTTCCTTATCTGTATTCTTATTGTGGCCATTTAAAAGTTCAGATCTCTTGCAGTTAGATGCATAGTTAAAGGCAGACTTGAGACATTTATTTGAGTAACCTCTGTCTCTGAATCTAGTTCTTAATTTATCTGCCTCTACTTTGAACTCTGCATCAGAGCTGCAATTCCTCCTTATTCAAAGGTATTGCCCTCTTGGTATCCCCCTTTTAAGGGGTTCGTAATGCTGGCTATCCCAAGTCAACAGAGAGTTCGTGGCAGTGTCCTTCCTATAAGTACTGGTTGATATCTTTCCTTCCTCGTCTTTGGTTATCAACAGATCTAGGAATGTGATGGAGGATAGGTTTAACTCGTAGGTGAATTTAAGGCCCAGGTCATTGGTATTGAGGTCACACATGAATTGTTCAAATTCAAGCTTAGTGCCTGTCCAAACCACTAACACATCGTCAATATAGCGCCGCCATATTAATGCGTGCTCAGAGAGTGAGGATGTATATTCATGGAAAACAAACTTCTCTTCCCACCATCCCAGGAACAAATTGGCATAACTGGGGGCACATGGTGTACCCATGGCTGTCCCTTTTTGCTGGTGATACCATTTGTTGTTATGCGTAAAGTAATTATGTTTTAACACGAATTCTAAAAGTTCCAAAAGAAAACCATTGAATTTTGTGTGAGTAACACCTTTCATACTTAGAAAGTAACTTAGGGCCTCTATACCGTACCCATGTGGTATGCTGCTGTATAATGCCTCCACATCTATAGAGGCTAGCCATGCTGATTCAGGTATATGGAGGTCATCCAGCTGTTTTAAAATGTCATTTGTATCTTTGACATAAGAGGGAAGGCTTTCTACCAATTCTCTCAGATGGTGGTCAATAAATATGCTGACGTTATGGGACAGGTTATCAGTGCCGGATACAATAGGCCTACCAGGAATTGGTAATTTCTTTTTATGAATTTTAGGGAGGGAATAGAAAATCGAGATGGTAGGAAACTTGGGGTATAAAAACCTATAGGTTTGCTCATCAATAAGGTCCTCTTTCATTGCATTATCCAAAATAGTTTTCAAGAGTGTCTTATACTCGTTAGTTGGATTTTTTTGGATCACCTTATATGTGCTAGTATCTCCCAGAATTCTGCTACACATATCTCTGTATTCCTCGTTATTCATGATGACAATGTTACCTCCCTTATCCGCAGGCTTAAATTGTATCTCCTTGCACTTCTCCAATTCTTTTAATGCTATGAATTCATTATTAGTCAAATTGAATACTTTTTTCAATTTGTAATAGTCTATGTCCTCAATCTCTAAAGTGGCTTGCTGAAGAAAGACCCAGATGTTAGCATAGTCTTTCATTCCTGGTGTGAAAGTGCTTTTATTTCTCCAGGTTTTAGATTTATTCATGGAACCAACTGGTTCATTCTCTTTAAGCAAGGATAACAGAGATTGTAAAGTTTCTATATCTTCCTTTCCCACACCCAGATTCATACATTCTCTCTCCTCCTTCAGTTTATAGAATTTGTGCAGTGCTAGCTTGCGGGCGAAGAGGTTTAGATCTTTTATGTGTGTGAATGTATCTGATCTGGATGTTGGGACAAATGTCAAACCTCTCTGTAACACTGAGGTGTGATGTATATTGAGGGGAAATTTGGACAAGTTGACTATCTGTGGATTCATAGCTGGGGGGTTAGAGGGGTTGGGAGTCAGGTATTCCTGTTTCCCTTGGATCTGAGTGTCCTCTCTGGCCCTTTCACAGGGATCCTGCCTCTCTCTAAAAAAGATTGTTGTGGTTCGTTAAATCTAGGGTTCTCCCTGGTCTGAATATTTGCTCTTGTGTCATAATTCTCTCTTTTCTGAGGGTAATTTCCTCGTCTGGGCCTGGTGTTATAAGGGTGAAAGTCATCATTATCAGAGTTCTCAAACTCTGAGGAACTAATGTCAGAACTTCTTTGGTTAACATTCAATTTTGGGAATCTTCTAAATATCCTGCCAGTTTTAAAGTCAGTCTGATCCCTCCAAAATTTCTTTTGTTTACGTTCTTTAATCTCTTTCTTAAACCTGTCTATATTGTCATTCAACCTTGTGCAGAACATATTGTATTCAGATATTTCACTGAATTTACCAAACTCTTGTTGATATAGTGTCAACTTGGGTTTGATGATTTCTAAGTTATGCTGTTCGGTCTCAATTATAAGGGACATAAGTTCAAATAAACATTTTAACAATATTTCTTGCCACTTCTTTGTGAATGTCTCATTTGACAGGTTACTTGCTGGACTTATATTTATTCTCAGTCCTCTAGGGACAATTTGATTTTTTAGATAGTTTTGCAGGCTACTGATTTCCCATATAGATCTTAGCTGCTTTTTAGCAGTTTTTAACAGTTCACCAAATTGATCACAAAGAAGTGGCAAGAAATATTGTTAAAATGTTCATTTGAACTTATGTCCCTTATAATTGAGACCGAACAGCATAACTTAGAAATCATCAAACCCAAGTTGACACTATATCAACAAGAGTTTGGTAAATTCAGTGAAATATCTGAATACAATATGTTCTGCACAAGGTTGAATGACAATATAGACAGGTTTAAGAAAGAGATTAAAGAACGTAAACAAAAGAAATTTTGGAGGGATCAGACTGACTTTAAAACTGGCAGGATATTTAGAAGATTCCCAAAATTGAATGTTAACCAAAGAAGTTCTGACATTAGTTCCTCAGAGTTTGAGAACTCTGATAATGATGACTTTCACCCTTATAACACCAGGCCCAGACGAGGAAATTACCCTCAGAAAAGAGAGAATTATGACACAAGAGCAAATATTCAGACCAGGGAGAACCCTAGATTTAACGAACCACAACAATCTTTTTTAGAGAGAGGCAGGATCCCTGTGAAAGGGCCAGAGAGGACACTCAGATCCAAGGGAAACAGGAATACCTGACTCCCAACCCCTCTAACCCCCCAGCTATGAATCCACAGATAGTCAACTTGTCCAAATTTCCCCTCAATATACATCACACCTCAGTGTTACAGAGAGGTTTGACATTTGTCCCAACATCCAGATCAGATACATTCACACACATAAAAGATCTAAACCTCTTCGCCCGCAAGCTAGCACTGCACAAATTCTATAAACTGAAGGAGGAGAGAGAATGTATGAATCTGGGTGTGGGAAAGGAAGATATAGAAACTTTACAATCTCTGTTATCCTTGCTTAAAGAGAATGAACCAGTTGGTTCCATGAATAAATCTAAAACCTGGAGAAATAAAAGCACTTTCACACCAGGAATGAAAGACTATGCTAACATCTGGGTCTTTCTTCAGCAAGCCACTTTAGAGATTGAGGACATAGACTATTACAAATTGAAAAAAGTATTCAATTTGACTAATAATGAATTCATAGCATTAAAAGAATTGGAGAAGTGCAAGGAGATACAAATTAAGCCTGCGGATAAGGGAGGTAACATTGTCATCATGAATAACGAGGAATACAGAGATATGTGTAGCAGAATTCTGGGAGATACTAGCACATATAAGGTGATCCAAAAAAATCCAACTAACGAGTATAAGACACTCTTGAAAACTATTTTGGATAATGCAATGAAAGAGGACCTTATTGATGAGCAAACCTATAGGTTTTTATACCCCAAGTTTCCTACCATCTCGATTTTCTATTCCCTCCCTAAAATTCATAAAAAGAAATTACCAATTCCTGGTAGGCCTATTGTATCCGGCACTGATAACCTGTCCCATAACGTCAGCATATTTATTGACCACCATCTGAGAGAATTGGTAGAAAGCCTTCCCTCTTATGTCAAAGATACAAATGACATTTTAAAACAGCTGGATGACCTCCATATACCTGAATCAGCATGGCTAGCCTCTATAGATGTGGAGGCATTATACAGCAGCATACCACATGGGTACGGTATAGAGGCCCTAAGTTACTTTCTAAGTATGAAAGGTGTTACTCACACAAAATTCAATGGTTTTCTTTTGGAACTTTTAGAATTCGTGTTAAAACATAATTACTTTACGCATAACAACAAATGGTATCACCAGCAAAAAGGGACAGCCATGGGTACACCATGTGCTCCCAGTTATGCCAATTTGTTCCTGGGATGGTGGGAAGAGAAGTTTGTTTTCCATGAATATACATCCTCACTCTCTGAGCACGCATTAATATGGCGGCGCTATATTGACGATGTGTTAGTGGTTTGGACAGGCACTAAGCTTGAATTTGAACAATTCATGTGTGACCTCAATACCAATGACCTGGGCCTTAAATTCACCTACGAGTTAAACCTATCCTCCATCACATTCCTAGATCTGTTGATAACCAAAGACGAGGAAGGAAAGATATCAACCAGTACTTATAGGAAGGACACTGCCACGAACTCTCTGTTGACTTGGGATAGCCAGCATTACGAACCCCTTAAAAGGGGGATACCAAGAGGGCAATACCTTCGAATAAGGAGGAATTGCAGCTCTGATGCAGAGTTCAAAGTAGAGGCAGATAAATTAAGAACTAGATTCAGAGACAGAGGTTACTCAAATAAATGTCTCAAGTCTGCCTTTAACTATGCATCTAACTGCAAGAGATCTGAACTTTTAAATGGCCACAATAAGAATACAGATAAGGAAAACAAACTATCTCGCTGTATTATGACCTTTGGCTATGATTCCGAGGCTATCAGAGATATTCTATCTAGACATTGGCATTTATTGAGGAGTGACGAGGATCTAAAAGATGTTTTAACACCAAGGGCCTCCATCACATACCGTAGGGGCAAGAACTTGAAAGATAGACTGGTCCATAGTTCCTTTAATGAACAGAAACCAGGGACCTGGTATGTTACACCTTTGAAAATATATGAGCATCCTATTACTGGCGAAAAATACAAGATAAAAGAATTTATGAATTGTTGTTCTACGGCGGTTATCTATGTGGCCACCTGTATTTGCAGGAAGATCTATGTAGGAAAAACGAGGCGCCAACTGCGCCGCAGGATTGGTGAGCATATCTACAGTATCAAGAATACATTGGATACACCAATTGCCCGCCATGTTAAGTATTGCCACAACAATAGAAGTGAAGTTTTATCTTTCTGTGCAATAGACCAGGTCCATATAGGCCCAAGACAGGGTGACCTGGAGAGAAAATTATTACAATGTGAGGCACGCTGGATATACCAATTGAAGGCTCAAGCACCTCATGGACTCAATAAGGGGTTCACTTTTACGCCCTTCATTTAGCACTTTGTCCCTTTCTCTTTTTATGTGCATAACTTCATCTGCCTACCTTCTGGTAGGCCTTGTTGTTCTTTGCACACTTTAACCCTCACAATGTCTCAGTTTGCTATACTTTTCTATACCCCCTTTTTTTCTGTCCACCTTTGGTAGACACTGAGTACACTTTAACCCCCACAGAATATTAATCTGTTTCACCATTATGTATATGCACCCTAGCAAGTATTTGTTCATTTCATTAGTTAATCTTTTAGTGCATTAGCACCTTTTTTATTACTCTTTTCTGTTTTACGTTTAGACTAGCAATATGCTAGAGGTACTTATCACTATAGTCCATACACGCCTCATAGTACATATTTTACCTCCTAACACTAGCTTTCCAGCTATATCCACACATCTTATATAATTTTACACTTTGAGACTTCAGTCTCCTTATATAGTTTTTGTCCCTTGATCCTCCACTCTTTATTATACTATGGAGCTCACTTTTCACCTATATTACGGCCTTTTAACCTTGGTGTCATCTTTAATTTATCTATATGCAATACCCTTTTCACATTACACTTCTTATTATTAGCCTCCCAAACCAGTCTATAGGACCCATATATTGATACTATACTATTGCCTTGGTTTTCATTAATGTTTAAATCCTTCTCAGTGTCCTTTTACATATGCTAACGTATTTTCTATGCCATTTGCACTTGTGTGACCCTGCACGGGCAATGCATTTACTACTTTCACGTTGCCTTGGCGACAGCTCCCTATATAAAGCTCTCAGAGACAGCGTTATACAATTTCCCTTTGACAAAGACGTGATACGTCGAAACGCGTCAGGCTCCTAGCAACCACGCTGCGTACGTCATCACGTTAGACGTGCGCATGCGCGTTGCAAACCTAGCGGCCAAGCTTTCCAGGAAGCGCGAATCTGCTGCAGTTTTGGCCTAGCTTAAAGCCCCTTATATCCCACTAGTGGCATAATATGTCTGAAAATACCTGATAGCACCTCCTGTACGACCTTTAAGCTTGGGAACAGCTTCTATTGTTGCACACACATCTTTAGGTACTTGTTGTACCATATGGCAGCTAGTTACCTATTTGTGCACACAGACACAGCTTGAACCCTATGCTGTGTAATATATAGCTGTTCAGGATAACTTCATTTGTGCTCCAAGTTGAGCTCTTTGCCAACCCTGCTTATATAGGTACAGCTTCTTGGTACCTGTATAAAAGCACAATAAGTCTATCAGTAAGGCATCTTTTTACCTATGTTTTTGCATAAATATTGCTTTATTTAAGTCATCCTCTAGATATGTGGAGGATTTTCATCTCAGCATAAGGGTGCTTTGTATATACATCATTTATAATATTATAGGGCTTTTTTTGCCCTGGGAACTTTGTCTAAGTGTCTTGGCCTGCCCGCTAGGTGTGAATAGCAATAACCACTCACTTTAGAGTCCTACATTGCACAATATCAGTGCTATAGGGTTACTTGCTATCCCTTACATCTGCCCTTTTTTTATTCCCTTTATTAGTGTTTTTAATATCCCTTGTTTTTAAAGACGTCGCTGTCATATATTTAATAAAATTTATTTAGTTTATATTCATCCCGCCATACTTTACAGTCTGCAAACTACAACAGAGGTAAGCTATAATACATTTCATTAACTAAGAAATCCCCAAAATAAAAAGACTCAAAAATGACTTGCAAAAAATAACAAAACAACTGCATTGATGTCTACTTTTTAAAGACACACATATGTCTATGTGCCGTATCAAAATCACAATTCAACGGCAAAAAAAGGCCAAAATAGATTCAACTCCCAGCCATTTCAAGAAATAGAATCATTTCAGCAAAAGAAAATGTGAGCAATACAGATTTTGCCTGCAGTTAATTACTATAATTTTATCTCCATTTTCAACAGACTCTGCATCAACAGCGTCACTGAGGAGTTTGCAGCGTGGAGTGTGAAAACAGATTTATTTCCAACAACACAAAGAAAGAAGAAGAGGTAAGATACAAAAATACATTACATTCACTAAAACAAAACAACCACTAAATATATCACTAACAATTTACTTTGCTCTTTTGAAATAGACACTGCGTGAAGACTGGATCATCAACATTGCCAGGAGGGGACCCTCTGTCATTCATACACCAAGAAGACTTCAATCAAGGTATAGTATAAGAAGTACAAATGAGAAATGAAAATTTACTATTTCTTGTCTGCCAATATGAAATTGAAAATAATAACAAACAACAAGCCCCTAATACTAATTACAGCCAACACAACACACCACAATTCCAAAAATAAGAATACCACATGCAAAATAAAATTAGACATCTTTAGTAGGCAAAAAACTCTGAGCCAAAACCATAAAACAAATCCAGGTGGCGGACACAAAACAGGATATTACAACGAATACTGCTAACATATACAAAATAGAAGAAGCATTCACATTTAGCCTGCAAGAACCTGTAACTCTAAAGCATAACCTAAATCTGAAGACAAAAACTGGTTCACACAAAACAGGAAAGTCTAAAAAATCTTGCTAACTCCAAAAAAATGCAACAACGATTCCTGTTTACTCTGCAACAAACTGTAACCCTAACCCACAACGCAAATAACTCATTCCAAAAGTGAGAGACACAAAACAGTATAGTATAACAACCATTTACAACACATACACAATTCAAAAAACAAGAACTCTGTTTTCTCTGCAGAAAACTACAAGACTAAAACAAAAACACTATTACAACTGTGCCGTACACAAAACAGGATACCACTAAATAATTGCAAGTGCTCAACGCTTTCGCACACACTTTCAAATATGCACTCTTTTACAGAGAAACAAGAAAACAACTATGCAAAAATATTCGCTTATAAAATATAAGATGTTGTTGTTCAAATCAATATTTCACTATAATTTCTCTTCATCTTTTCCAACAGACACTGCAGGAAGACTGTCGCACGAAGATTTGCAGAACCGGATACAGTGACAACAACAAACAACTGATACTTACAATAACAAGGTATAATACAACAAGTACAAAAAGAGAAACTATAACAGAATGTTTGCTAAATACCAAAGTTACCAATACAAAAAAAGCAATAAGAATAAAACAGTAACAGGAATAATAGAGCTAAAGAACAATCCTTCAACCAAATATTTTAGCCCCAACAACTCATAACATTAAGCTCTATCTTAAATCTAAAAAAACGTACTGCACACAAAACACGATCTTACAACGAATACTTGCAACACATATCAAATAAAAAAAAATCTTCTATCGCCACTAAACTACAACATAAAAACCACAACCTAAAGCGATTCACAAATTAGGATACTAGAACAAATCTTAATAACTTCACCAAAATGCAACAAGCAAGTCTCTTTTAGGGATAACACCCTACAACTCCAACAGTACTACCTAATACTTCACTGACAACAATTGCCTACTGAAAACAATTATATAAAACAATATTACTAACACTTACTAACTTAATGCAAATAGTCCATTTTCCACAATAGGACCATATGCCAACCCTATAAAGATGAAATTGAAGAAATAATAGCCACCAAAAAATTACACCACTAAAAATACTACTAACACACTTTCTCCTACATTAACCTACAACACACAACCTAAATCTCGAACAACACTATTGCACACAAAACAGCATACCAACAAAAGCCGACGAAATTAACTTACTGAAATAATTCTAATTAGTCAACAAAATAATAATACATTGTTTTTATTTTCAGAAAGATGGCGGATACTGACAAGACACAAAATAGAGAACGCCAAAAAACATGGGCAAAGCAGCAGACGCCCGAGCAGAAGAAAATTCGCAGTGAAAAATAACGCAAACGACTTGCGACCAAAAGACTAGCAGCTAAAAAAATAAAAACAACCCCTAAGAAGGCAACAAAAAACAAAAACATTTAGAACCTGTTGCTGAACAATCACATACTATTTCTACTGATGACTTACACACTGACATTGACATTTGTTCTTCAAATTGTCCTTTACTTAAGTCTTTAGCAGTAGAGCTTCATAATTGTGGTGAGATGAATATTCTCTGTCAGTTTTGTGAGGCTTATCATTTTAACCACGAAAGACCCACAGATGGACAGTTTATTAGTTGCTGTCAAAAAGGCAAGGTCAAACTTCCAGAAAGACAACAATTCCCACCATATTTACAAATCATTATGACTGAACCTGCTTTTCCCAACTACAAGAATTTCCAAACAAACATAAGATCATACAATAGTGCCATATCCTTTGCATCTATGGGGGCAACCTTAGCTGCTAATGTACCAGGACATGGGCCTTACTGCTTTAAAGTGCAAGGACAAATGTTCCATTGTACTTCCCATTTACATCCAGAGGAAGGAGAGCCAAGACAATTTGCTCAACTATATGTCCTAGATACAATGGAAGCTGTTGACCAACGTATGCAGCTTCAAGAAAATAAAAAATGCTTACCCAGTGTTTTTCTAGAGCTAGATAAAATTATGGCAAATAACCCCTACACTCAAGCTTATAAAAAATTAGCAGAAGTAGAAAAGGAACAACAACTTCATGCACAAATACATCAATTGCCAATCCCAAAGGTCAATATGGTGCTTAAAAGAGATAGACATACTGATAAACACCGTTATAACTTGCCAACATCAAATGAGGTTGCAATGGTGTTTAAAAATGATGAAGGAGAACCACCATTTCAAAGAGATATTAGAATATATCCCAGAAATGAGGAGCAACCATTCATTAATATCAATATCTTAAGTACTAATTTAGATCCCATGACATATCCAATATTTTTTCCACACGGAGAACCAGGTTGGCAACCAAAATGAAACCTTCCAAGTTATCCAAATTCTAAAGTGCGAGTGCGAAATAAAATTTCCATGCTTAAATTTAAAGTAGCTCAAATTGCCATTCGAAATGGATTCAATCCAATTTTATGTGGGGGAAAACTAACACAACAATGGATTATTGATTCCTATTTGCAAGTTGAGGCCAATAATTGAAACTTCATAAAATATCAACAAAATAAACTACGTGTAGAACAGTATTGTGGATTAATGGATTATGTCGCTGAGGTTGCTACAAGCAGAGACATGTCAGCTGGCAAAGCCATCATTTTACCATCTTCTTTCCAGGGATCTGCTCGCAATATGCGAGAAAGATACAATGATGCCATGGCTATTGTCACCAAATTTGGGAAACCTGATTAATTTATTACATTTACATGTAATCCACAACGGCCAGAGATTACACAAAATTTCCTAAGTGGCCAAACTGCTTCCCATAGACCAGATTTAGTAGCCCGAGTATTTAAAATAAAATTAAATGAATTAATACGTGACATAACCCTCAGTCAGTTATTTGGAAAATGTCTGGCTTATGTTTATACAATTGAATTTCAAAAAAGAGGACTTCCACATGCACACATTCTTATCATCCTTCAAGAAAAACATAAGTTAGATACTGGTGACAAAGTAGATTCTGTCATTATTGCTGAACTGCCAGATCCTGAAATACATGGTAGACTATATGAGATTGTAACTCATCGTATGATTCACGGACCATGTGCAGATCTTAATCCACTGTCACCATGTATGGAAAATAAGAAATGTACTAAAGAATTCACTAAAGATTATCGAGATAAAACTTATGCTAATTGTGATGGCTATCCATTATATAGAAGAAGAGAAGGCCAAAATGCCATCATCTGCGGCAAAAAAGTCGACAATAGATATGTAGTCCCATACAATCCACATTTACTCATGAAATATAATGCACACATTAATGTAGAAGCCTGCACTTCCATAAAATCCAAAAAGTATGTGTACAAATATATTTACAAAGGCTATGATGCAGCTACTGTAGTTGTCAAAAGTGCCGAAAATAACGAACCCACTGAGTTAGTACATGATGAACTTGCATCTCATGTAGATGCTCACTATGGGCCTCATTCTATTATCGGCCGTAGGAGATGCGGGGCCGCAAGGACCGGCAGCAAACTATTTGCCTATTCTATTCCCTTCCGGCCGGGGACTCTGGCAGGCTTGCGGCCGGCGCCTTGTTATCCCTTGCGGCCGCACGCGCCGTAGGAAAGCTTTTGATCTTAAACGGCCGCAAGAGTTTCGGCCGCAAGAAAATCCTGGTTGCTATTCAATTGCTCCGGGAACCCTCTTTGCAAGGCTAAAACTGAGCCGCAGCTTACTTGCAGCAAAAAGGTCCCGCAGGCACACAATTAAGCACATAACAAAGACATAATAAAGCCATCCTGCACTCTGAGGAGGCTATACAGTGATTGTAGGTGTTAGCATTAATAGCACAACATTCCCCTACACTAAAATCCGTAAATAAATTTTATTTTAATTTATGTCAAATATCTGTGGAAAAAGTCCAGAGGGCTTGGAGCACCTCAGACCCGCACACGCTGCGGCCGGAAAATAAACAGTTAATTAAATCTCGGATTTGGGCTGATGTGCAAGCTTGAGAGGGGGTTGCTATTAATCCTCATGTCCCCCATTATGATCCCTAGCATTTACAGAGCTTTACAGTGCCGTCTTGAATTTATTTTTGCTTTTAAAGATTTCTGAGCTTACGGCCGGTTGCAAGATATACGGCCGGCCATAAGGGGATATCCTTGCGGCGCCGTATAAATGAATTGCAAGGTAACGGGAGCCCTGCAAGGAATCGCAGCTTTGCGGCCGATTTACGGCCGATAATAGAATGAGGGCCTATGTCAGTGCGCCAGAAGCTATGTGGTGTCTACTAAAATTTTAAATGGACGATCGATCACATGCAGTATATCGATTAGCTGTACATTTGCCACAAAGACATTTAGTGTATTTCCATGCTGGAAATGAAACAAATGCTTTAGCACAAAGTGAGCAGTGCCACACTACGCTAACTGCATGGTTCCAATTTAATTGCACTGACTTGGATGCAAGAGAATTCTTATACATTGACATTCCATACCATTATGTTTTTGTTAATGGATTATGGCGAAAAAGAAAAAGGCGTGGAACTAAAATAATACCACGAATTTACACTGAAAGTCCAAGAGACCTTGAATGTTTCTACTTACGACTACTGCTTCTAAATGTTCCTGGTGCAAAACGTTTTGAACACTTAAGAACTGTTAATGACATAGTATATGAATCTTTTAATTAACTGTGTGCCATAGAAACTTCCTAGGTGATGATACAGAATGGGAAAGATGTCTAGAAGAAGCAGCACTATGTCAAATGCCACGGCAGATGAGGGAACAATTTGCATTTATTTGTATCTTCTCAAATGCTACAAATGCATTAGCTCTGTGGGACAAATTTAAAACTAATATGGCTGAAGATTTTTTACAACGATGCAATGAGCCGATTGCACAACTAAAAGCATTAATTATAGACGACATCAACTTTGAAGACTATGACATGCAACTACAAAGAGAAAGAACTGCTGAAAGACTTGCAACTTTAAATACATTACAATTGCAAGTATTTAATGCTATCAAAAATGCACTAGATGATGACATGGTAAAAGAGTGTTATTTCTATCTCGATGGACCTGGTGGATCAGGCAAAACTTATCTATATAATTTATTGATGAGCTTTGTACGAGCACAAGGTGAAATAGCGCTAGCATTTGCAACTACTGGAATTGCCACATTTTTGTTAGAAGGTGGAAGGACTGTGCATAGTGGATTTAAACTACCAGTCCCTATTCTATTATAATAGACGAAGCTACAATGATGTCATGCCATGCCCTACAATGTATTGACCGTTTGCTTCGTGAAATCATGGATAGTACTATGCCATTTGGTGGAAAAGTCATATTGTTAGGTGGCGATTTTAGACAAACATTACCTGTCGTTGTACATGGAAATCGAACAGATATTATCGAAACATGTATAAAGTCAAGTACACTATGGAAATATTTTACCCATCTTCAATTACAACAAATATGAGATAAGAAGGAGAAAATGATTTCAATGATTGGCTTATTACAATTGGAGAAGGAAAAACTGAACGAATAGAAAATTTACCTGACGATACTGTACACATCCCAGATTCCATGATTTGCAAACAAGCTCTTATATCGGCTATATTCCAAACTGCTATAAATAACAAGAACTATGCAGAACTTGCTGACAAATTTATACTAACATGTAAAAATAAGGATGCATTGCTCCTCAATAATAAATAAATAATAAATAAATTAAATATTTTAAAAAATTAATGCACCACAAAAAAATTATCACAGTGCTGATTCTGTCCTTGTTGATGACAAAGAAAGTCAGGCAAACTTTTCTACTGAATTCATAAACTCATTAACTCCTTCTGGAATGCCACAACATATTTTGCAGCTAAAGAAAGGTGCAATTGTCATGTTACTGCGAAATATGAACCCAAAAAAAGGCCTATGCAATGGGACAAGATTAATTGTTCAACAATTAAAGGACCATTTCATAGATGCTGAAATTCCAGCTGGTACCCATAAAGGAGAGAGAGTTTTCATACCAAGAATAGATTTAGCACCAAGTGAAAATAGCCTCCCTTTTGTACTTCAAAGAAAACAATTTCCCATCATCATGGCATTCGCCATGACCATTAATAAATCACAAGGTCAAACTTTCAAATCTGTGGGTATATTCTTAGAACAACCAGTATTTGCACATGGCCAATTATACGTTGCCTTCTCAAGGTGCAAAAACCCACAGGCTATTAAAGTTTACATTGAAAACAATGAAAGTCAAGGTGATTTATTAGAGGATGGACGCATTTTTACAAAAAACATTGTCTACTATGAAGTACTCTAACTTTCATTGCAATAAACACAACCCATCCATCACTAACTAAAACCAAAAGGCAAAAATGACCGATACTACAATTTAACAACAAAAAACAAAGCAAAAACATTCACAACCGTGCTTTTATTTTAATAAATATTTGAGAGCTCACTACCAAGGTTTTTACAGCAACACTATTTCTATAATAAACTCCATACAATGGCAAAACACATAGAGAACAGTGGTTACACATCGCAGACTTTAATGTCTCAAGCTCTCTTTTTAGAGAACCACTCTTCCACATAGGAAACTCTATGTGCCATTTTCAACTATTACAACACCAACCAAAAAATGCCAACCATTACCAAGCACCAATGACAGAATAACTCATTCATATTTCATGGAAGTACTGTTTATAGATGATTAGCCCCACAAAACACTTACCATCTATTTCAACAGAATTCAAGTTCAAACGTTAATTAAGTATGTTATTGTTCAGCAACTTAGAAATTTTAAAGCAAAAAATGCAGTTGGTTAATTGTACATATTTCAAACTTTATGGTTACACATTGCAAATTTTGCATTTCATGTTAAATATTAATGCAGTGACTCATCCAATCGCCGGTTAATACGGTCAGAAACAATTTCATTTTTTGACTCCTGTGGTTTTTAATGTTTGCCTTACTGTGCATTCAATATATATTTTCTTTAACAGTTCATAATCTACATGTTGCATGTTAAAAAAACATTATGTCAAGTTTACAATACTTATTAAGCCAATGTCCAACTCTTAGTACATTCAAATGTTAACACTCATTAGCCTCACTACCTTGCAGTTTACCAAACATACAGTTCAACTGTTAATTAACTATGTTACACTTTACAAGGTTACAAGTTTCACAAATTCATCGATAAAGTTCCTTCACTGTACATATTTCGAAGTTTATGTTAACAGCAGAAGCATGTTTTGTTACACAATGTTAATGTATAATTTCAGGTCAAATATTAATCCAGGGAGTAATCCGATCGCCAGTTAATGGGGTCAGGAAGGAATTATTTTTTACCCCTGCTTTGATACAATTGGCTAAGTTTCAAGGAGAGTTTTTACTGTTTGCCTTCCTCTGGATTCAATATATATTTAATTTAAGAATTCTTAATGTACAAGTTGCATCTTAAAAACCCATTATGTCAAGTTTACAATACTCATTAATCCAATGTTCAACTGTTCTTACATTATAATGTTAACGCTGTTACCAAGAAACCAATTCAACAGTTTCTCAACCTAAAACTACAATGTTACAATAATAAACACCTTTAATATAACTATTGTACTTCTTTAGACATAAGAAAAAGGTTACAACTGTCAATTAAGTTAATTATCTACCAAACAAATTTCTAAATATACACATCTCATTGCAGTCATTTTTTGACGGGCAAGTCGCTAGTTGTCTAATAAAGGGAAACAATTCCATCATGTGCCCAAAATTCTGGCAATCAGATTACTCTCTGAATCAATTTTCCCCTTCTCTAATTATCCAACATTACCCTGTATGCCCTTTTTATAAAAAAATATTTCCAACCCCTTTTTCAAGTTTTATTTACTGAATCTGCTGTAAGCAACCTCTTTTCATAGAGAGTTTCACACTCTCTTCATACCATGAAGATCCCTTTTGTTTTTGTAATGTGGAATCTTTTTTCTTCTAATCACATGAAATGTCCTCTTCTTGGCCAAATAATTCTTGTGACAAATCTTGTATTGACCTTAGATGTATTATCTTTTCTAGAGAAAATACTCTTAATTTGGTTTGTCTATCTTCGTAGCTTAGTCCCTTCGTTTTCATTATTCATTTTATTTAAATATTTTTTGTTGAAATACAAGGAAAGTACACAAAATTGAATTATACATTGTTATTTTGTTACAATATAATGGTATTGTAAACTTATCCATGTATCTTAAACCTTTTTTTTCTTTTCCTTTTTTTTCCCTCTTCTTCTTTCCTTATTGGTTTTTTACAGTTCATATGTCCTAGCATGATGCCCATTTTTTATCATTTTCATCTAGTTCTGCTGAAATTGTACTCATTGTGAATATGTATTGTGACAAAGCTAGACAGAGATATGGGAGAGCCCTGAAGGGAAGATATGTAAGCCTGAGGCTGGATAGAGACATTTGCCTAATCCAGTCCTGCAGGTGTTATAAAGGCTCTATTACATCACAATGTGGCTGCAGCAGTGAACAGGCTGGGGCAGTCTTCAGAAAAGCAGTTGCAGCTAGAGCCTAGAGAGGCAGTATGTTGGAGCTGGGCTGAAGAAGTGTTGCAACTCTGAGGAAGAGTTGTAGCCTAGAGCCCAGAAGAGGAGTGCTGCAGTAGAAACAGAGAGAATTACCCAGAGGGGCTGCGGGAAGAGGTAGGCCTATTTATTTATTGTTTTATTTATTTTCTTACCTTTTATGGTAGAAGAAGTGTTGCAACTGTGAGGAAGAGTTGTAGCCTAGAGCCCAGAGGAGGAGTGCTGCAGTAGAGACAGAGAGAGTTACCCAAAGTGGCTAAGGGAATTGTACTGGAGCGGCAGAAAAGATAACTGGAGACAAAGTTCCAGAGAGTCTAAAGTGGGGAAGCTTTCAAGCAAAGATCACAGAGCAGGAGCCCTGGCCTTAAGAAGAGAGAGGCCAGTACTCTAAGGATATAGTTTATTGGGGTTCCTCCATGGCTTAGTTGGGAGTGGATAGTGATAGTAAGGAAACTGCTCAGAGAGTTAGGTAGTGCTCTGAAAGAGCTAGGCCTTTTTATTTATTGTTTTATTTTTTTCTTACCTTTTATGGCTCTGTAGAAAAAGTATTAAACGTTTTGGAAAGCATTTAATGGCCTACAGTGTTCCTACATCAGAAGAATCAGAAAACAGGGCATTGAGCACAAGATGAATGTTGCTTTGCTATACTGGTGTTAGAAGTGGGATGCCTGGTCTTGGTTTTGAAGACAGCCCACACCCGAGCATCGAGGACTTAGTAAAGGCGTTAAAGCAGGCTACAATGAGAGAGCAATAGGAAACAAAATTAACTTAATTAATTAATAGCTAAACCGATAGCTCAGAATCAAGTGGCCTCGGAGTAAGAAATAGAAGATACGTCAAGAATTAGAGCAATTATTATTCTTCCAAAAGTGACTAAAGATGAGGATGTGGTAGCATACCTCGGGATTTTTTAAATAATTACCACTAGAGAGGTGTAGCCCAAAAGATATTGGGTCAGCATCATTGCCCCTTACTTGTCTGGTAAAGCTCACACAGCTTACATATACATGGATAAAGAAAAGGTAATTAATTATGATTACCTAAAAGAAGATTATTGGCAGAGTTGGAGTTAACAGGGGTGTCAGAGCACGGAGATTCTGCACACAGAAGTTTATGAACAAAGAGAATTTACTACCAAGGAAAAGCTACTGAACAGAGGATAATTCCTACAGTCTAGACAGCAAACTTCCTGTCTTCTGGATAAATATGACCATGATGGAATATGGAATCCTGAGAAACAGCATGTGTATCTTTACCCAAGATCAGGGTACAGGTACCCTGTTGAGATATTGAGGAAGGAGTCCCAGAAAACCCCAAAGATTTCAGCTAGCACAAAGGTCCCTGTGGTGCAACGAACAAGCCAGAAAAGTGCTCCTAAATTTCAAGAATGTTGTATTTGAAGTAACAAAGGATAGAGGTAATGGAACTGCAGTTACAGAATTTCGTTCACATATTTTGGAAATACCATTGGAGTCTTGCCATTAAAAATCATGTGATGATATTGTCCAAGAAAGACAAGTGAGGAACTGGCTTGCTGACAGGGGAGTAACAAAAGGTGACAGTTTGGTTAGAACCGTCTATCACATATTATAATTGTCCTGCTACGAGTCGTCGTCACGCTGTTTGCGTGGTCCGTACGAATAGCGGGCTTAGCGATGAGCGCCGCAGGCGCTCATCGCCCGGCGAGCCTCGCAAAGCGAGGCGAGCCGTTAACCCGTAGAACTTTAGCGGGCTTAGCGATGAGCGCCGCAGGCGCTCATCGTCCGGCGAGCCTCGCGAAGCGAGGCGAGCCGTTAAACCGTTGCACTTTGGCAATTAACCCGTAGAACTTTAGCGGGCTTAGCGATGAGCGCCGCAGGCGCTCATCGTCCGGCGAGCCTCGCGTAGCGAGGCGAGCCGTTAAAACGTAGTAAAAAAATACGGCCGCAAACCGCCTATCATAAAAATTAAAATTAACAATAACTACACACACCACATACATAAAAACCTAACCGATAGCAAGAGGGAGCATCCACGACCTGCAGAAAGCGAGTTACACATTGATTTACCTTAAAATACAAAAATGTAAACACAAAAAAAAAAATAAGCGACAGAAAAAATGGAGGCCGAAAAAAATGAAAACGAGGCTACAGCACTCTGAGCACGAAAAAGACTTGCGTAGACACATTACGGATAATCCGTGACGGCGTATAAGACACATTACGACATCGCAAAAATCGGACGCAACCCGCGGACAAGAAAAAAGATAAAACACACTAAATACACAGAACACATAAATAAAAATGTTACCGACAGCAAGAGGAAGCATCCTGGACCTCAAAACAAAAACTATCGCCTTCATTTAAAGCAAAATGAAAGAGTTTAGACACTTTAAAAAAAATAAGCGAGAGAAAAAATGGCGGCCGAACAAAACGAAAACGAGGCTACAGCACTATAGCCACGGAAAACACTTACGGAAAATCCGATAAGACGCACACCACACATTTCCGGATTAACACGGAGTTCCCGCCTTTGTCTCGAGTAGACTCCGATTTCCCGCCTTTGCCTCGCGCCGACTACGATTTCCGTTAAAACGTAGTAAAAAAATACGGCCGCAAACTGCCTATCATAAAAATTAAAATTAACAATAACTACACACACCACATACATAAAAACCTAACCGATAGCAAGAGGGAGCATCCACGACCTGCAGAAAGCGAGTTACACATTGATTTACCTTAAAATACAAAAATGTAAACACAAAAAAAAAAATAAGCGACAGAAAAAATGGAGGCCGAAAAAAATGAAAACGAGGCTACAGCACTCTGAGCACGAAAAAGACTTGCGTAGACACATTACGGATAATCCGTGACGGCGTATAAGACACATTACGACATCGCAAAAATCGGACGCAACCCGCGGACAAGAAAAAAGATAAAACACACTAAATACACAGAACACATAAATAAAAATGTTACCGACAGCAAGAGGAAGCATCCTGGACCTCAAAACAAAAACTATCGCCTTCATTTAAAGCAAAATAAAAGAGTTTAGACACTTTAAAAAAAATAAGCGAGAGAAAAAATGGCGGCCGAACAAAACGAAAACGAGGCTACAGCACTATAGCCACGGAAAACACTTACGGAAAATCCGATAAGACGCACACCACACATTTCCGGATTAACACGGAGTTCCCGCCTTTGTCTCGCGTAGACTCCGATTTCCCGCCTTTGCCTCGCGCCAACTACGATTTCCCGCCTTTGCCTCGCGCCGACTACGATTTCCCGCCTTTGTCTCGCGCCAACTCCGATTTCCCGCCGTAAACAACACATTGGTCTCGAGCAACAGCGTATTTCCCGCCGAAAACAATGCATTTCGCTCGCGCACCCATATTTCCCGCCGAAAACAATGCATTTGGCTCGCGCAAAAACCTATATATAGGGCACAATTGACACATTACTGACACCTTTTACTGAGGTGATGACAGTGTGACTGGACATTTTCGGATGCTGGAAAATCGAAAGAGATTGATAGCTCTTCAGGATACTGATTCAGGAACATTGAATTACAAAAGGTACATTTTAAGAAGTATCATTAATTAATTACTTTATTATTAGTTACTTAATAAGGACAATTATGTACATTAAATTAATAATTGGTTATGTATTGTGCATTAATTATTAATGTACATTACATTGAATTATTAATTAATAATGTACATTAAATTAATAATTAATTGATTATATATTGTGCTTAAATGTGTGAAACATTGTAAATAATATTTATTATGTATTTTATTTAATTAAGAATTAATCATCAATAAAATATAACCAATTAACTATTAAATTAATGTACATTATTTCATTAACAGAAATATAATATTGAGCTTAACTGTGTGAAACAATTGACAATACTATTGATAATGTACATTAAATAATTAATGAATTAAGCATTAATATAAAAGTGAGTTTGCGTTTAAGAATGTCCAGAAAAAAGAAACACATTTATTCATGAATTAATAAATAATGTACATTAAATTTAATTATTAATTAATAATGTACATTCTATTACAAATTAATTGGTTATATATTGTGCATTAATTAATTGTACATTAGATTACTAATTAATTGGATATTGTAATTACCTGTGTAAAAGAATTGTAAATAACGTTTAGAATGTACTTTCTACAATTAATTAATTATTACTAAACAGTAATATCAAAAATGTTAGCGTTTAAGAATGTGCAGAAAACAAACACATTGATTCATTAATTAAGAATGTACATGATTTTAATAATTTAATTCTCAGATAGACTCATGTTTATGTTTTCAGTTTAAATTTAATTAATAATGTACATTAAATTAATAGTTGCTTATATATTCTGCATTAATTAATAATGTACATTAAATATAATTATTAATTAATAATGTATATTACATTAGTAATTAATTTGTTAGATATTGTGCTTACCTGTGTGAAAGAATTAAAAATAACATTCATAATGCACTTTATTTAATGAATTAATTATTAATAATGAGTAATATCAAAAACAGTTTTGTATTAGATTACTATAGGAACATATTAAAGAATTTGCTTTCAGGTTTTTAAGGAATAAAAATATATGTCTCTTGATTGATGTTTATTTCATGATATGGGTGAAGTGAAATAATACAAAGATTCTAAAATTTAAATTACAGATTATTGATCAAGGAAAGTGAATAAACACACAGTGTGACGTTTGCAGCCTTTGAACAACATCAAGACCGTCTTTGCAGGTAAATATTTAATTTGGTCCTGACACATCAAAACAGCATATGTTAAAAAAATGTATGGAAAGTTGAATAGACAATACGAAGCAATACAAACATTTAACAAAAAGAAGAAGCACTTGCCAAAAAAATAAATAAAATGTATGCAGTGAAGTGAATCAAGAAGGATTTAAAATGAATTGAAAGATGAATAATTGATATAATAAATATATATGTCCAGTTATTACCAATTTAATATATGTCAATAAAATACTTTGAAAAATGGTTTCATTTATTTCATTGGAAACAAGGATAACGTTTATTCATCAACTTTAATGTAACAGTCCAAAAAGTAAAAAGACATATGTACACAAAAATAAGAAGAAAGACTAATTAATATTTATATTGACTATTACAGATTAAAAAATGGAAGATAATGGAGAAGACAAAATGGAACGCAAAAGAAGATTGGCAAGGGAAAGGAAGCAAAGGTGGAGAGATGCTCATACACCAGAAACTTCACAACGCTTGAGAGAAGAAGATCAACAGAGACTTTTAAATAAAAGAAAGATTGCTAAGAAAGCCAAAAGTGAGTCTGTTGGGCCTTGCAAAAAAAGGAAAAGTAAAAAAAAACATCTATGTGAACCAGTGTCTAATGATTCTATTGTGCAGAATGACTTAAATGTAGACACACATGACAACAATGTACATATAGAAAGTGGGTTTGATATCTATGTGGAAAAAATGCATGACAATGTGTTCAATACTGCAGTACATGTAGATACTCATTATTGTGGGTTACTTAATGTGCTTTGTCAGTTTTGTGGGGCCTATCATTTCATAAAGGAAAGACCTACTGATGGAAATTTCATTAGTTGCTGTCAGAAAGGAAAGGTGAAACTTCCACTAAGACATCCATTTCCATATTATTTAGAATGTATTATGAGTGATCCAACATTTCAAAATTATAATAATTTCAAACAAAACATCAGGTCTTATAACAGTGCAATTTCATTTGCTTCAATGGGTGCAACTTTAGCAGAAAATGTACCAGGACATGGTCCTTATTGTTTCAAAATTCAAGGTCAAATATACCACCGAACTTCACATTTACACCCACAAGAAGGAGAGCCAAGGAAATTTGCACAGTTGTATGTCTTGGATACGATGGAAGCTGTGGAACAAAGAATGACACTACCAGAAAATAGACAGTGTTTGCGCATAGTCTTTGAACAGCTGGATAAAATTATGCAAAACAACCCATATAGTAAAGCATACAAACAATTAGCACAGCTGGAAAAAGAACAACAGGAACATGCTGAAAGACAAACAATTAGCACAGCTGGAAAAAGAACAACAGGAACATGCTGAAAGACATCTATTGCCTATACCAAGAGTAAATATGGTGTTAAAAAGAGATCGCAACACTGATCAAAGAAGATATAATTTACCGACAGTAAATGAGGTTGCTATGGTGTTTAAAAATGAGGATGGTGAACCACCTTTTCAGCGTGATATTAGAATATATCCACGCAATGAAGAACAACCATTTATCAACATCAATATATTAAGTTGTAATTTAGATCCAATGACATATCCCATTTTCTTTCCAAATGGTGAACCTGGATGGGAACCAAAATTAAAATTGGAAACTTATCCCAATACTAAACTTCGAATTAGATCTAATGTTTCAATGCTGGAATATAAAGTTGCACAAACTGCTATCCGTGACTGCTTTAATCCAATTTTACATGGAGGCAAACTCACTCAACAATGGATTATTGATTCATATCTACAAGTTGAAGCCAATAATTTAAATTTCATTAAATTTCAACAAAAAAAATTACGAGTTGAACAGTATTGTGGATTAATGGATTATGTGGCTGAAATAGCTGCAAACAGAGACATTCCAGCTGGAAGAGCAATTATTTTGCCATCAACTTTCCAAGGATCTCCTCGCAATATGCGAGAAAGGTATAATGATGCCATGGCTATTGTCACAAAATTTGGAAAACCAGATTTATTTATTACATTCACGTGTAATCCCCAATGGCCAGAGATCAAGGAAAATTTGTATTTGGGACAAACTACATCTGACCGACCAGATTTAGTGGCAAGAGTATTTAAAATCAAACTGAATTCATTAATACATGATATCACTAAAGCAAAATTATTTGGACAATGTTTGGCATTTGTTTACACTATTGAATTTCAAAAGAGAGGACTGCCACATGCTCACATACTTTTAATACTGCAGGAAAAAGATAAGTTGAAAACTGCAGAGAGAGTGGATTCAGTCATTTCTGCCGAATTGCCAGACCAAGAAAAATATACAAAACTTTGGGATATTGTTACACATAGAATGATTCATGGCCCATGTGGAGAGATGAATCCTAATTCACCATGTATGGAAAATAAAAAATGTACAAAAGAATTCCCAAAACAATTTCAAATGCAAACTTATGCTAATTGTGATGGATATCCTTTGTATAAAAGAACACAAGGAGAAACAGCTATTATCCGGGGCCAAAAGGTTGATAATAGATTTGTTGTTCCATACAATCCACATTTGCTCATCAAGTACAATGCACACATCAATGTAGAAGCTTGCACTTCGATTAAATCAATTAAGTATGTGTATAAATATATATACAAAGGATATGACGCAGCTACTGTTGTTGTACAAGGTGCTGTAAATGAAAACGAAAATCCAATTGTACACGATGAACTATCAAATTATTTAGATGCTCGCTATGTTAGTGCTCCTGAAGCAATGTGGCGCCTTTTGAAATTTGAAATGCATGATCGGTCACATGCTATCTATCGCTTAGCTGTACATTTGCCTCAAAGTCAGATGGTTTGCTTTACTCAAGGAAATGAAAGACTTGCATTATGTCAAAGTGAAGACAGAGATACCACACTTATAGCATGGTTTAAATTAAACTGTCAGGATACGCAGGCCAGACAATTTTTAAACATAGAGATACCATATTACTATGTATTTGTAAATGGTCAATGGAAAGAACGAAGAAGAGATGCACAAAAAATTATACCACGCATTTATACCGTCAGTCCAAGGGATATTGAACGTTTCAGCTTAAGATTACTTCTGCTACATGTTCCCGGTGCACAGAGTTTTGAGCATTTACGTACAGTCAATGACATAGTTTATGATACATTCCTATTAGCTGCAAGACAGCAAAATTTCATAGCTGATGATACAGAATGGGAGAGGTGTCTGGAAGAAGCAGCGCTATGTCAAATGCCAAAGCAAATGAGACAACAATTTGCATTCATATGCATATTTTGCAATGTACCTGATGCTTTCACTTTGTGGGAAACATTTAAATTAAACATGTCAGAAGACTTCTTGAAACGTTACAGAGAACCAATTGCTCTGTTAAAAACATTGTTGGAAATTCAAGAAATATTGTTTGCTCATGGATTAAATTGTTCAAGTGTTAATTTACCGGATCCAGGACTTATAGATGACATTAATTTTGATGATTATGACACTGAGCTACAAAAACAAAAAACACAAGAAAAACTGGCAACATTAAATACTAAACAGTTAGAAGCATTTCAGGCCATCACAAATGCTACAGATGATGAAATGGTCAAAGACCGGTATTTCTATCTAGACGGCCCAGGTGGATCTGGAAAAACTTATCTTTACAATTGTTTGATGAGTTATATTCGATCACACAGTCAGATAGCTATGCCATTTGCAACAACTGGAATTGCTGCACTTTTGTTAGATGGTGGTAGAACTGTTCATAGTGGATTTAAGCTGCCAGTTCCCATTTTGGAAACATCAGTGTCAGATATTCGACTCAATTCTATACAAGCAAAAAAATTTAAACTAACGAAACTAATTATCATAGATGAGGCAACAATGATGTCATGTCACGCACTGCAATGTATTGACAGATTCTTAAAAGAAGTGATGGATAATAAGTTGCCATTTGGTGGAAAGGTGATGCTGTTAGGAGGAAATTTTCGGCAAACATTACCTGTTGTGCCACACGGAAATAGAACAGAGATCATTGAAACATGTATCAAGACCAGTAAACTGTGGCAAATATTTACACATCTCAAATTAGAATTAAATATGAGATCTGAAGGCCAAAATGAATTCAATGATTGGCTTATTAAAATCGGAGAAGGAAAACATCCAGAAATACAGCATTTACCAAATGATACTATTGAAATTCCATCAGAAATGGTTTGCAACGAATCACTGATATCAGCCATATTTCTAAACACTCTTAATAACGAGGATTACTCAGACATTGCAAACAAAGTGATATTAACATCAAAAAATATCGATGCCTTGAATGTAAATAATGAAATTTTAAAATACATCAATGCACCACAGAAGAATTATTACAGTGCAGATTCAGTTCTGGCTGATGATAAAGAGAGTGAATCGAATTTTAGTATCGAATTTATTAATTCCTTAACACCATCTGGAATGCCACCACATATTTTACAATTGAAAAAAGGTGCAATTGTCATGTTATTGCGAAATATGAATCCAAAAAAAGGACTTTGTAATGGCACCAGATTAATTGTGCATGAGTTAAAAGATCATTTTATACATGCAGAAATTATAACTGGGACCCATAGAGGTGACCGAGTTTTTATACCAAGAATTGATTTAGCTCCAAGTGAGAGTGGTTTGCCTTTTGTCCTTCAAAGGAGACAGTTTCCAGTTATCATGGCATTTGCCATGACCATCAATAAATCACAAGGCCAAACTTTTAAGTCTGTTGGGATTTTTTTAAAGGAACCAGTTTTTGCACATGGACAACTCTATGTTGCTTTTTCAAGGTGCACCAATCCAAACGAAATTAAAGTGACTGTTGACGAAAATGAAAGTCAGGGTCATTTATTAGACGATGGATGCGTTTACACAAAAAACATTGTGTGCTATGAGGTGTTGTAAACATAGAGTAGAGTAGTTTCATTTCTATGACAACATTTTAAGGTACTCAATATTATTGCACAAAAACAACATTTCAAGAACAAACTCTTTAAATAGGGGACCACTATTTCACTTTGGAAACTCTATGTGATATTTGCATAAAAGACAAAAAGAAAATAAAAAAAAAACTTAAACATCCTTAAACATATTGAAATGGGTTACAAGTTTCATGTTCATATGATTGGTCCCACAAAAAAAAAGGTAAAAAACTGTTTGTTAAAGAGATATGTTATAGGCAAACATGTATTGTTACTATATAGTTGAACCATTTCAGAAGATTTGGAAAAGTATTGATTCAGGGAGTAATCCGATCGCCAGTTAATGGGGTCAGGAAGGAATTAATTTTTTTCCCTCTAAGATACAATTGCAAAAGTTTGAATGGGGTTTTTTATTGTTTGCCTTCCTCTGAATTCAATGCTAATTTAGTTTAACGAGAGTTTAACAAAAATGTTACAAATAAAACAAAAAATGTTATTTGTAAAAAAATGTACTTACTCTAAGTTAATATAGTCTGCAGTTACTAAGTGATAAATATCTATTTAAAAGTGTTAGTATTGTTAAAAGAAGGTTGAAAGATTGTATAATATACAAGTTGCCTGTTACAAAATTTCATGTTACACTTTACAATATGTATGCATTAAAAAGTACAATATGTATGCATTAAAATTAAGATATTATTATATTGTTTTTAAAAAAAAAAAATGATTATGAAATATAAGTTGAAAGTTACAAAAAATAAAAAGTTAAAAAAAGAAATGTGTATTTCTTTTTAGAAACAAAAAAGGGACAAATGTAGTAGACTCATTTTGTGTTGCAAATAAATTTCACAACATTTAAATTTTATTGACCGTCATTTTTTGACGGGCAAGTCGCTAGTACAGTATATATTTGGTTAGTGCAATACAGAAAGTGTGTAAACAATCAGCTGTCTATTTGATACAGTATACAGTGCCTTGCAAAAGTATTCACCCCCTTGGCATTTTTCGCGTTTTGTTGCCTCACAACCTGGAATTAACATGGATTGTTTGAGGATTTACATAATTTAATTTACAGAACATGCCCACAACTTTGAAGATGTTTTTTTTTATTATTGTGAAGCAAACAACAAATAAGACAAAATAACAGAAAAAGTAAATGTGCATAACTATTCACCCCCTAAAGGCATTACTGTAGAGCCACCTTTTGCGGCAATCACAGCTCCAAGTCGCTTTGGATAAATCTCTATGAGCTTTCCACATTTTACCACTGGGATTTTTGCCCATTCCTTGTTGCAAAACAACTCCAGCTCTTTCAAGTTGGATGGTTTGCGCTTGTGAACAGCAATGTTTAAATCTGACCACAGATTTCTATTGGATTGGGGTCTGGGCTTTGACTAGGCCATTCCAACACATTTACATGTTTCCCCTTAAACCACTCAAGTGTTGCTTTAGTAGTGTGTTTGGGGTCATTGTCCTAGCCTCAAATCATGCACAGAGTGGTACAGGTTTTGCTCAAGAATATCCCTGTATTTAGCACCATCCATCTTTCCCTCAGCCCTGACCAGACTCCCAGTCACACCTGCTGAAAAACATCCCCACAGCATGATGCTGCCACCATGTTTCACTGTGAGAATGGTGTTCTTTGGGTGATGTGATGTGTTGGGTTTGCGCCAGACATAGCGATTTCTTTGATGGCCGAAAAGTAACATTTTAGACTCATCAGACCAGAGCACCTTCCTCCATACATTTTGGGAGTCTCCCACATGCATTTTCGCAAACTCAAAATGTGCCATTTTGTTATTTGCCGAAAGTAATGGTTTTCTTCTGGCCACTCTGCCATAAAGCCCAACTCTATGGAGCATACGGCTTATTGACGTCATATGTACAGATACTCTAGTCTCTGCTGTGGAACTCTGCAGCTCCTCCAGGGTTACCTTAGGTCTCTGTGCTGCCTCTCTGATTAATGCCCTCCTTGCCCGGTCCGTGAGTTTTGGTGGGCGGCCGTCTCTTGGCAGGTTTGCTGTTGTGCCATGTTCTTTCCATTTGGTTATGATAGATTTGATGGTGCTCCTGGGGATCATCAAAGATTTGGATATTGTTTTATAACCTAACCCTGACTTGTACTTCTCAACAACATTGTCCCTTGCTTGTTTGTAGAGTTCCTTGGTCTTCATGGCAGTGTTTGGTCAGTGGTGCCTCTTGCGTAGGTGTTGCAGCCTCTTGGGCCTTTCAAAAATGTGTGTATATGCAATGACAGATCATGTGACACTTAGATTGCACACAGGTGGACATCATTTCACTAATTATGTGACTTCTGAAGGTAATTGCACCAGAGCTTTTTATGCGCTTCATAACAAAGGGGTTCAATACATACGCACATGCCAGTTTTCTATTTCTAAAAAATAGTTTTACGTCTATATTTTTCTCATTTCACTTCATCAACTTAGACTATTGTGTTCTGATCCATCACATAAAATTCAGATTAACAAAACATTGAACTTAAGGCTGTAATGTAACAAAATAGATAAAAAGTCAAGGAAGTGAATACTTTTGCAAGGCACTATATATGATATTAATAATAAGCAATATAACCTGTTATTCTATGAAAGCAGTAAAACATGGTATAACAGTTTATATTGCAGTTAGAGTATAGAAATGAAGCAATATGTATCATGGGTGGTTATATTGTATCTGAGAATGCAAGCTAATTAACCTTTGTATTTAGGTGTTGGCAAGCTATTATTTGGTTACTGGTCTTACATCAAAATTGATTACATTTAATTTATCAAATCAGTCAATTCAATCAATAATGATGTAAAACAGTTTTGTTGATTGTGTGATACAAGATTATATATGTGGAGTACTGCTAAGTATAGTTTGCTGTATAGGTGTTTTAAATCATTGAAAGAAGCCAATCAGACTGTTGTAGAGAATATGGGCACAGATTGAAATATATTGATTAACACCTACAATCCGGAATGCAGGTGCTAATGAGTCTGGGTTCTGTGACCACTCCCAAAAGGGTAACAGAAGGATTGTGGTATATTGGGCTAATTTTAACTTTACTACAAATTAGATAGTTAAACCAGTTTATACATACCATGTATAGAATTTCAGGATAATACTTGTCTCATTTTTAGGATCCTTTCTCAAGATAGTGTGAAGTAATCCCTCTTTGTGTTAACGGTTTGTTAGAAAAATGAGGAAGAGACAAAAGCCCCTAGGAAAAAGCAGAAAAAAAAACAGCATCCTCTCTCCTCTCTGCCATAGATAACTATTTCTTCCTCATCGTCACCAGGTTGGTTTCCACCAATCACAAATAGTTACTCCCTGTTTGCATGTATATGTTTAAATTTTAATGTATTGATAAGTATGTTGTGTATATCTGTATCTATCCTCTTGAGAGTGCTCTGGTACAAAATATTAAACTGGATTAATATTAATATGTGTGACGACTGTCCCATATTGTCTGCCAACAATTTTTGGTTCGACTAGGCCATTGTACTCTTAATCTTAACACCTTTTTGATAATATTTAGACAGGGTAGACAGGGTAATTTGTCACCCAGATCCCAGCAATCGAACAGTTTGCTGTCTCCCGGGTGCTCGGGTTCGGCATGTTGTGGATCGGGTGGATAAATTATTGGGAGGGGCTGGTAATGAACCGGCGGTCTTGGTACACATTGGTACCAATGACAAAGTTAGTGGAAGATGGAGCGTCCTAAAGAATGATTTTAGAGAATTAGGGAATAAGCTTAAAGCAAGGACCTCCAAGGTAGTATTTTCTGAGATACTACCAGTGCCACGTGCTAGCCCAGGGAGGCAGAAGGAGCTTAGGGAGGTTAATGCGTGGCTAAAAAAGTGGTGCAGTGCAGAGGGTTTTGGGTTTTTAGAGCACTGGGCTGACTTCTCACTTGGGTACAATCTCTATAGCAGGGATGGATTGCACCTTAATGATGAGGGCGCTTTTGTGCTAGGGAATAGGATGGTAGAACGGCTGGGGGAGTTTTTAAACTTGTAGGTGGGGGGGAGGGACTATATAGAAGTATTGGGGTAAATAGGGTAGAGAGGGAAAGGGATGAATTATTTACCCATGGGGGAGGAGAAGGGGGGAGGGTTACAATAGAAAGTAGGGAGATATTAATAGGGGCCTCAAATACAGTGGCAGGCACTTCACATCAGCAGAGCCATAGCAACATAAAGTGTATGATTGCAAACGCAAGAAGTTTGCCTGGGAAAATGGATGAGCTAGAAATATTAGCAGTACAAGAAAAATGGGGCTTAATAGGCATTACGGAAACATGGTGGGATGAATCTCATGACTGGACTGTTAATCTGGATGGTTATAACCTATTTAGGAAAGATAGGGGCAATGGTAAAAGAGGAGGAGGGATCTGTCTTTATGTTAAGCCTGAATTTAAGCCTATAGTTAGAGAAGATATTTATGCTGGCACTAACGGCATCATTGAATCCTTGTGGGTTGAGCTAAATAGTGGAGGAGCTAATTCTAAACGCATATTGGTGGGAGTATGCTATAAACCCCCAAATATAGCTGAAAGTGAGGAAATACAATTATTGTTACAGATTGGAAATGCAGCTAAGCATGGGCAAGTTCTAATAATGGGAGACTTTAATTACCCTGATATAAACTGGATAAACGAGACCAGCAGCTCAGCTAAGGGGAGCAGGTTCTTGAGTACACTCAGGGATCATTATCTAGCCCAGGTAATACAAGAACCTACTAGAAATGGGGCCATCTTGGATTTAGTCATCACAAGTAATATTGATATAATATCAAATGTAAAAATAGGGGAACCCTTGGGGAACAGTGATCACAACACAGTCTCATTTGAGATTGAATACAAAAAACAGAGTTGTAAGGGGCCAACAAAAACTCTAAATTTTAAAAGGGCTAACTTTAATGGGCTACGGGCAGCAATACAACATATAGACTGGGACAAAGAACTTACAGGGAAGAATACTGAAAATAAATGGACAACATTCAAATCCTTACTAAATAAACATACTCATCAGCATGTACCATGTGGAAATAAAATAAATAGGAGTAAATCACATCCCATGTGGCTTAACAATGACTTAAAGATCATGATGAGGAAAAAGAAGTATGCATTTAAATTATACAAGAAGGAGGGAACAGAGGCATCTTTATGTGACTATAAGGAAATCAACAAGGCTTGCAAAAGGGCTATTAGACTGGCTAAAATAGAAAATGAGAAGTCAGTTGCAATGGAAAGTAAGACTAACCCTAAAATATTTTATAAATATATTAATGGGAAGAAGGCCAGGAAGGAATTGATAGGACCATTACAATGTGACACAGGCCATCTGATAATTAGTGACCAGGAAAAGGCAGATGAGCTAAATAGGTTCTTTTCTTCGGTTTACACAAGGGAGGTACCAGTGGTTGGGACACTGCAACATAATGGGGCTACACTACCTTCACTAAATAATTGGTTAACGCAGGAAGAAATACAAAAGAGGTTGGAGAAAATAAATGTTAATAAAGCCCCAGGTCCTGATGGAATACATCCAAGGGTACTGAGGGAGCTGGGTTCTGTAATAGCCAAACCATTATATCTAATCTTTAAAGACTCGCTCACTACAGGGTCTCTACCAGATGACTGGAGAAAAGCAGAGGTGATACCTATATTTAAGAAGGGATCTAGAGCAAATCCGGGGAATTATAGACCAGTGAGCCTCACTTCTGTAGTTGGGAAGCTTTTAGAAGGGTTAATAAGGGACAGAATACAAGAATATGTCTATTTGAACAGGATCATAGGTAGCAGTCAACATGGATTTATGAAGGAAAGGTCGTGTCAGACCAATCTAATTAGTTTTTATGAGGAGGTTAGTAGGAATTTGGATCAGGGCAACTCAGTGGATGTAGTCTTTTTAGATTTTTCAAAGGCATTTGATACAGTGCCACATGGAAGACTAGTGAGCAAACTAAGGGATACAGGAATTGCAGTAAATATCTGCTCATGGATCGAGAGCTGGCTAAAAGACAGGAAGCAAAGGGTTGTTGTAAATGGAACATACTCCGATTGGTCTAATGTGATAAGTGGGGTTCCTCAGGGCTCAGTATTGGGTCCTCTCCTTTTTAACATATTTATTAATGACATTGAAGTAGGACTCGAATGTAGTGTCTCCATTTTTGCTGATGACACTAAGTTGTGCAAGGTAATAAAATCAGATAATGATGTACTTTCCCTACAAAAGGATTTGCATAAATTAGAGAAATGGGCGGCTAAATGGCAGATGAGATTTAATACAAATAAATGTAAGGTTATGCATTTGGGAAGGAAAAATAGCCAAGCAATCTATAATCTTAATGGAGCAAATCTAGGGGTATCAGATATTGAAAGGGATTTGGGAGTACTAGTGGACAACCACCTAGGTAACAGCGCTCAAAGCCAAGCAGCGGCTGCAAAGGCAAATAAAATATTAGCATGTATTAGGAAGGGTATAGAAGCCAGGGAAGAAGATATAATTCTGCCACTATACAAATCTCTAGTACGCCCTCATTTGGAATATGGAGTACAATTTTGGGCACCACCTCACAAAAAAGACATCTTAGAGCTGGAAAAAGTACAGAGAAGGGCTACAAAACTAATAAGGGGAATGGAGGGGCTAAGTTATGAAGAAAGACTAGCAAAATTAAACTTATTTTCGCTAGAAAAAAGGCGTCTAAGAGGAGATATGATTACGTTATTTAAATACATCCAGGGTCCATATAAGGCTTTGTCAAGTGAGCTTTTTGTAGCAAGAGATTTTCAACTGACAAGAGGACATCCGTTGAGGTTAGAGGAAAAAAGATTTCACCTTAAACAAAGAAAAGGGTTCTTCACAGTTAGGGTGGTTAAACTGTGGAATTCTCTACCAAAGGAGGTGGTGACAGCGAATTCGATAGACAACTTCAAAAAGGGGTTAGATATATTTCTGAATAAAGAGGGCATTCAAGGCTATCCTAGATAACTAGCGAAGGAATATTGATCCAGGGAGAAATTTGATCGCCAGTTTCTGGGGTCAGGAAGGAATTTTGCTTTTTTTCCCCCTTATGAGACAATTGGCAAAGTTTCAATGGGTTTTTTTTTATGTTTGCCTTCCTCTGGATCAATTAACAATAATTAACAATTAACAATAATAATAAATAGTCCAAATTAAAAAGATCAATAGAGATCTAAAAAGGTTGAACTTGATGGACTAACTCTTTATTCATTCTCCAATACTATACTATTAATAATTATTTAATCAATAATTTAATAAATAACTAATCCGCATATTGCAGATCAGAGGAGATCTTAACAGGTTGAACTTGATGGACTGAAAGTCTTTTTTCAACCTTAATTACTATGTAACTATGTAAAATTTATATGGGACAATGGACTATATTGAGACCTTCACAATGTTTCATCTTGAGGAGTCTTTCTTACACATGTGAAAATATTTAAAACTTGGTTTGATTTGTTCACTAGACTCAGAAATGTAATTTGAACAAAGGAAAATTATTTAACACTTCACATGTTAAAAAGAGTATACCAAAAATGTGTCATTGTTTACAGTGGTAGTAGCAAGACCAATGGAAAATCATATAATAGATGGATATAACCTCTTTCTTTTACCCAACAACATGCACGACACTACAAAATAATAAAAATAAATGCTGATACTGTTCTATTCCATGTGGGTGGCCTGATATATATTAACTCCTTGATTCCTGGGATTGATATGACATGCAAATGAAACATTAAAAAAATATTTTTGATTGTAGATTTGCGAGCTTGAGATTATTGTGCAATTAACTCTAATGTCTTTCAATGCTTTCCCTGTCTTTTAAAGTGTGGTCCTATCTGCTACTCGTAGGATTTTCTTCTACATTTGCCATTTATGGGTATAAAAACATTTGCGGGCTTGAGGAATTGTAGCAATTGAATAGCAATTTGCGATTGTAACATTCATGGGCTTAAAAGATCAAAGGTTTAGCTGGGTCAAAGTTTCGATTTTAACAATCGCAGGGATTTTGGGCGCCTAACCCCGAAAACGTTTGTGGCTAGTGAAAAGACACCATTTGAATAACAAATTAGTTTACAGGCTCCATTATTGGCTCCCGAAACTACCATTTTCTCAATTGAATAGAGTCCCTAGAGTGCTAGCCTGATGGGCAAACAGTGCTGATTGGCTCTCATTAATGCTCATTAAAGTCTCTAATTGCAAGTTACGTTCTATACTCTATAATTTACTGACATCATAATGACATTTTCATTTTATATTGGCTGTGTCTAAGAAGTAATTGTGAGCTTGGTTTAATATTGTGAGCTCATATAATATAACCCCCCCCCCCTAAAATCTTAGTTACAAAGGCATGGTTTAAGTAGGGAGGCTGAGAGACTTACATTGCGGGTGAGAGGAAATATAATATGTTTTGAAGTTTTCATCAAAAAGCACTCACAGACAAATTTTATGGCTTGAAGTAATTTACGGTCTTCTAACAGAATTGTACTCTTTGTTAGCAGCTAAATGGTCTATAGCCAGAAATTGGAAACAGATTACAATACCATCTTGGAATATGGTACAAGCAATAGTTGATAGGAATATACTGATAGAAATTGATTTTTTTTTAATCAATTAATAGTACTATGGACAAATCTATACTGAAATGGAAGATGTGGGATCAGTATTCAGTAAAGTCCTCTTAACAGATGGTCCTCTTGGTCCTCTTCCGCTTCACTTTATTGTATGTTTTTGTTAGTAATTTTTCTTTCTTTGTAATTCTGTCATGGTATAAAAGTTAAACGAAATAGAGTAATACTTATATTGATTGCTTATTGTTACTGTGGAAAGTATATATATTTCATAACTTTCTGTATTTCATATCTTTGTATGTTGTTAAAAATAAATAAATAAAGAAATAAAGTACAAATGTGAACAAAATCCACCTATGCTATAAAACAGGTATGGGCTACACACAGGTCTGAATTTGAGGATTTCCTTTGTGTGCACAGGGGAGTTACTCAGTATGACTGAAGAAGTGATAGTCTCACCTGGGTGCAGCAGGCATGTCCTCAAATCTAGGCCTGTGTATGGCCCACCAGGACGAAACTTGGACACCCCTGCTATAGAGATTGTCAGCAACAGAGAGCTCAGCACAGTGTTCTAAAACCCCAAACCCTCCTTTCTGCACCACTTTTTAGCCATGTATCAAATCAAACTTTCTAAGCTAATTCGGTCTCCCTGGGCTAGAATCTCAGAAAATACTACCTTGGAAATCCTTACCCTAAGCTTGTTTCCTAGATCCATAAAATCTTTTATTAGGACACTTTATCTTGCACTAACGTTGTCACTGGTACCAATGTGTACCAAGTCCTCTGGGCCATTTCTAGCCCCTCTCAATAATTATAGGGCCACGAAGTGTTCTATAAATAGTATACTCTTTTGAAGAACTTGACTTCATAGTTGACTAAACATTTTTAGAAAGATACAAAAAACAAATACAACCTTTATTTTCTAACTAATACATACAACTTTGCTTTAGTGGAGGCTAACATTTATTTTTGTTCCTAACAGGATTAATATCCTGGGAGGAACCTTGTACGCTCTACTGACAGAGAGATCAATCACAGAGCATGGAGAATGTTAGACACATTTATTTATTTCATCTTAACACTCATACAACATGTTTATGTAAGCAGATGCTTCAAAGAATGAACTATACCTCAGCTGTCGACTGGTGGTCTTTTGGTGTGACCTTTTTCAAAATGGCCACAGGAATTTACCCATTTTACCATGGTCAAATTTCATCATGCCTAATCAGATCAATTATTACATAGTTACATAGTTACATAGTAATTAAGGTTAAAAAAAGACTTTCAGTCCATCAAGTTCAACCTGTTAAGATCTCCTCTGATCTGCAATATGCGGATTAGTTATTAATTAAATTATTGATTAAATAATTATTAATAGTATAGTATTGGAGGATGAATAAAGAGTTAGTCCATCAAGTTCAACCTTTTTAGATCTCTATTGATCTTTTTAATGTGGACTATTTATTATTATTGTTAATTGTTAATTGATCCAGAGGAAGGAAAACAAACAAAAAAAAAAACCATTGAAACTTTGCCAATTGTCTCATAAGGGGAAAAAAAAGCAAAATTCCTTCCTGACCCCAGAAACTGGCGATCAAATTTCTCCCTGGATCAATATTCCTGGCTAGTTATCTAGGATAGCCTTGAATGCCCTCTTTATTCAAAAATATATCTAACCCCTTTTTGAAGTTGTCTATCGAATTCGCTGTCACCACCTCCTTTGGTAGAGAATTGCACAGTTTAACCACCCTAACTGTGAAGAACCCTTTTCTTTGTTTAAGGTGAAATCTTTTTTCCTCTAACCTCAAAGGATGTCCTCTTGTCAGTTGATAATCTCTTGCTACAAAAAGTTCACTTGACAAAGCCTTATATTGACCCTGGATGTATTTATATAACGTAATCATATCTCCTCTTAGACGCCTTTTTTCTAGCGAAAATAAGTTTAATTTTGTTAGTCTTTCTTCATAACTTAGCCCCTCCATTCCCCTTATTAGTTTTGTAGCCCTTCTCTGTACTTTTTCCAGCTCTAAAATGTCTTTTTTATGAGGTGGTGCCCAAAATTGTACTCCATATTCCAAATGAAGGCGTACTAGAGATTTGTATAGTGGCAGAATTATATCTTCTTCCCTGGCTTCTATACCCTTCCTAATACATGCTAATATTTTATTTGCCTTTGCAGACGCTGCTTGGCTTTGAGCGCTGTTACCTAGGTGGTTGTCCACTAGTACTCCCAAATCCCTTTCAATATCTGATACCCCTAGATTTGCTCCATTAAGATTATAGATTGCTTGGCTATTGTTCCTTCCCAAATGCAAAACCTTACATTTATTTGTATTAAATCTCATCTGCCATTTAGCCGCCCATTTCTCTAATTTATGCAAATCCTTTTGTAGGGAAAGTACATCATTATCTGATTTTATTACCTTGCACAACTTAGTGTCATCAGCAAAAATGGAGACACTACATTCGAGTCCTACCTCAACGTCATTAATAAATATGTTAAAAAGGAGAGGACCTAATACTGAACCTTGAGGAACCCCACTTATCACATTAGACCAATCGGAGTATGTTCCATTTACAACAACCCTTTGCTTCCTGTCTTTTAGCCAGCTCTCGATCCATGAGCAGATATTTACTGCAATTCCTGTATCCCTTAGTTTGCTCACTAGTCTTCCATGTGGCACTGTATCAAATGCCTTTGAAAAATCTAAAAAGACTACATCCACTGAGTTGCCCTGATCCAAGTTCCTACTAACCTCCTCATAAAAACTAATTAGATTGGTCTGACACGACCTTTCCTTCATAAATCCATGTTGACTGCTACCTATGATCCTGTTCAAATAGACATATTCTTGTATTCTGTCCCTTATTAACCCTTCTAAAAGCTTCCCAACTACAGAAGTGAGGCTCACTGGTCTATAATTCCCCGGATTTGCTCTAGATCCCTTCTTAAATATAGGTATCACCTCTGCTTTTCTCCAGTCATCTGGTAGAGACCATGTAGTGAGTGAGTCTTGAAAGATTAGATATAATGGTTTGGCTATTACAGACCCCAGCTCCCTCAGTACCCTTGGATGTATTCCATCAGGACCTGGGGCTTTATTAACATTTATTTTCTCGAACCTCTTTTGTATTTCTTCCTGCGTTAACCAATTATTTAGTAAAGGTAGTGTAGCCCCATTATGTTGCGGTGTCCCAACCACTGGTACCTCCCTTGTGTAAACCGACGAAAAGAACCTATTTAGCTCATCTGCCTTTTCCTGGTCACTAATTATCAGATGGCCTGTGTCACATTGTAATGTTCCTGTCGATTCCTTCCTGGCCTTCTTCCTATTAATATATTTAAAAAATATTTTAGGGTTAGTCTTACTTTCCATTGCAACTGACTTCTCATTTTCTATTTTAGCCAGTCTAATAGCCCTTTTGCAAGACTTGTTGATTTCCTTATAGTCACATAAAGCTGCCTCTGTTCCCTCCTTCTTGTATAATTTAAATGCATATTTCTTTTTCCTCATCATGATCTTTAAGTCATTGTTAAGCCACATGGGATGTGATTTACTCCTATTCATTTTATTTTCACATGGTACATGCTGATGAGTATGTTTATTTAGTAAGGATTTGAATGTTGTCCATTTATTTTCAGTATTCTTCCCTGTAAGTTCTTTGTCCCAGTCTATATGTTGTATTGCTGCCCGTAGCCCATTAAAGTTATCCCTTTTAAAATTTAGAGTTTTTGTTGGCTCCTTACAACTCTGTTTTTTGTATTCAATCTCAAATGAGACTGTGTTGTTCCCCAAGGGTTCCCCTATTTTTACATTTGATATTATATCAATATTACTTGTGATGACTAAATCCAAGATGGCCCCATTTCTAGTAGGTTCTTGTATTACCTGGGCCAGATAATGATCTCTGAGTGTACTCAAGAACCTGCTCCCCTTAGCTGAGCTGCTGGTCTCGTTTATCCAGTTTATATCATATTATAAGAAACACACCATCATATCCTCACCAGCTTGGACGTAAGACAAAAGACATCTTAAGAAAGGTATAGAAAGTGATTATAATAAGTAAATGGCATTATAAGTAAAGGGGCATGTGGAGGAGATATAAGGAGAGGGTATGCAGAGCTGTATGTGCAGTCATAGGGAGAGATTATATGGAGCAATAGGAAAGGTCATAGAGAGCAATAATAGGTGTTATATGAAGCCTGAAACAAGCAATATGAAGTGTTATATGGATATTTAGAAGAAATTAATGTCATATGTTATCTGGAGTAAAATGAATTATATGGAGAGATTATATGACCAACTAGATGATACATATTGATTGATAGATGATACATATTGATTAAACATGGAGTAGCATACTGAACAGACGTATCTGTGAGGCCTCGGTCCAAGGCTTTAATTAACTCCTAATTAAGAGGGGATAATACCTCCAAATGTATTTTTAATCCACATCCAGCACATCACCTAAGTCTGCTGAGGAGATTGATGGGTTTTGGGGCATATCGCAACAACCACCCCAGCCACGTGGAGCCGACCCAGGAGTCCAGCAGCAAGAGGGTGCTGCTAGAGGTGCCTCACCAGACGGCAGCGCTGCTGGAAGAATCGTAGGAGGAAGGAGCGGAGGCACAGTGGTGGGAACGATTCCCCGGCTAAGGTACTAAAGCGGGGAAGGTCGGCGGCACTGGCGTAAACCCCCAGTAACTGGAACGAGGTGAGCAGCAAGGCCCAACAACGTGCAGTGCCTACTTCTTGTCCTCCCAAAGCAAATGCACCATAGGTGCTCACACACTGGAGAGTAGCAGGCCTGCAGGGTCTTAGGGGGGTGGAGAGATTGAGGCCCATTACACTTGCCATTATCAGTGGCCGTTAGAGGGGATACTTGCAACACATCGGAACCATAACTCGAACTACCAACTAAGCTGACTCTGCATAATTAGGGTTAAGCCAGAAACTCTTCACTGGCTTACTTTAACCTGGGACTGCCTTATAAACTATACTGGCACACCAACAGACTGGGAAAAATTTGCAGTACAAATGCCATTTTCGGCGGGAAACAAGATCTTACTGTGACTCCATTTTAGAATCCCATTAGAGCTAAGAGGAAAGTGCGTCTGGTTGACGCTACGCTGCCCACGCTCCCTTAGTCGCTGGCCGATGACATAATTACAGAGCGTCTAGGCAGCACATAGGAACGCCATGTTCCATTAGGATAGCTTTATTGTGATTATCTGCATCCAACTTTGCTAATACCCATTTATGAAATATTTATTAGAGAGGGATAGATTCATGGAACAGCAGACTTTATATTAGCATTAGTACTATCCTTGTGACTCCCTCAATTTTTGGCTTATTACATAAACAACAATCGTGTATGGACCTTAATTTCATATAAATCATCAATAGTGCAATATCAAGCACTTTTAGCACCTTATCATTGTGGGGAAATCCCCAAGCAACGCATATTAAGCACTTTTAGCACCCAAGTAATCACTTTACACTGATCAATTCCCAGTTTATTTGTACAATAGGACTCTTTTGGGTCCTAATTCACTTTAGCACTTATTGCCTATTTTCTCTTCATTATTGTATCCAATCATCTGGTTGTTATGATTAACGCAGTTTAGCCAGTAGAGGTATTAATATATTTATTATTTGGCAGCTGTAGCGTCGTGTGTTTAGTTTTTTTATTCCTTTCATTGGTTTTATAATAACAATTAAAAGCTAAGTTTTATTGGCTACTATTGATTATAATAGGTTTTTAGTAGTGCACCACTACAAAGGGATTTTCTTTCCTTTTCTTTACCATTATGCATTACATTATGGATCCCTGGTAGCACCCTATTTTATTTCAAGTTCCCGGACTCAATGCTTAGAGCCACCTTCCTTTCCTTTTTTTCAACTAAATACATAGCTTGGAAAACAGGGTGCTAGAGAATTGAGCTACCTATTCAATTTTGCTAGGACTTTTGGAATTGAGTCACAGGCAGGATAGAATAGCTTACAGGATCAGCTATTGCTTCTTCAGTATACAGTAAGTAGCCATCTTGAAACTATAAAGCAGCTAGGGATACACATGGACTATAAATATAGGAAATATTCCCTGCTTAAAGAAACATACAGCCTAGTAACATAATATTTACCCTGATCAAGGAAAATACAGACTAAGCTCAATATAGAAACAGACACATAAATTACTGGGTCAGTTATACCTGGAGAAACAACTCAGGGCCTCTACGAAATGAGATCTAACTCTGCCACCGTGTGGCCAGCCGAGAGAATTGACAGCTTCTGAGTAGCATAACAATTGAAAGGCTAGTGCTGCACAAGTATGGAGGGAATATTTAGCAAGACTCTCTGAAGGAGCATACAGTCTGAGAACATAAAAATTTGAATATCCTGGCCACCGAAAATACAGACTGAGATACACAAATTATTTTTCAAGCCAGTGATATTTGGGACAGCATCTCAGACAAGTGACCTTAAAGCAGGGGCTGTATTCATGTAGTCAAGGTCTATTTTATAACACTACAGAGCTAAAAGGAGGATTTCTGATACTATGAGATGAGCATTATTTCCCAAGCGCATAGTGCCTTATGGTATTAAATAGCCTAAGGACTTTGGTCTACATTAACTACTAATAGATTTCAAGAGTGGGTATATATTAAAAACAGAGTGGTATGACTTCAAAAGTAAGGCCTTAAATAATCCATACCTGGAAGATAATAGCCTATGGATCCCAGCGTCAACATTAAGAGAGAGCAGGAGACCATGTGTTAAACAACAGCTGAGGTACAAGTTCATGAGACCCTCAGGCACTGATTAGTGAAATGTGCACGGAATAGTCATAGCAAGAAATATAGAAACAAACATTAGCATCCTTCAAATGCTGCAACCGTAGCCAATTGATTCATGCATCTGCCCACAGAAGGGGAAAATATATATATATATTATCATGGCCAAAATAGAAAAATGGTCTCAACAAGAAATATTGAAGACCATTTCAAGCCTACAAAGGCAAACCAAACGCATGCCCAGGACTCAATTTCTAGCAAATCAGATGCGTCTGAATTAGAGACTGAACAGCCTAATCCAAGCTACCATATGGATGTCGAAAGAAAGGTCTATGGCCAGAATTGAGGCCCTGCTGTAGTCACAATTGGACAAGGTGACAGAGGAACTGAAACGAGAAATTCATGAAGAGGGCCAACACACTCATTTACTAGAAACTATGACTGATGACATTGTAGAGAGCCAACAACGAGACAGACTTGACATATCTCAAAATTCAGCCCAAATATTAACACTTAAAGAGAAACTGGAGGACTTTGACAACAGAGGCCGCAGACACAATCTCAGATTGCAGGGTGTGCCAAGGTACGTCACGGATCTCATGCCGTACATTAAAGCAGTCATAAACACCATAATCTCTACAGTCTCAGAAGCAGAGTGGGAAATCGAGAGAGCACATAGGGCCCTGGGTACGGCGGCGAAAGGATGTGATTATTCGTCTCCTTATTTTCACTACTCATACATGGTGGTGTACCATACATTGAAAACAACCATTTTTTTTCCTGTAATCTAATTTCAGTTGCCTGCCTGTGTCAGGCTCACAGCTAATATTCTGCTCTGTTTCACCAGTCACAGTTGGTGTACCATACATTGAAAAAAAACAACCCTTTTTCCTTTAATCTAATTTCAGTTGCCTGCCTGTGTCAGGCTCACAGCTAATATTCTGCTCTGTTTCACCAGTCACAGTTGGTGTACCATACATTGAAAAAAAAAAAACCTTTTTTCCTTTAATCTAATTTCAGTTGCCTGCCTGTGTCAGGCTCACAGCTTATATTGTGCTCAGCGAAATAAAACAATACTTTTTTGACTGTAATAGATTGAATAGCAATTGCCTGCCTACAGGCGTGTGTGTGAAGCCTATTACATCTACTCTGCCAACTTTTGCCAGTGCACAGTGATACGTCATATCTGGTGCAACCGTAGTGTACAGTGACATAAAACAACACTTTTTTGACTGTAATCGATTGAATATCAGTTGCCTGCCTACAGGCGTGTGTGTGAGGCCTACAGCGCCTACTCTGCCAACTTTTGCCAGTGCACAGTGACACTCATATCTGGTGCAACCCAGTGTACAGTGAAATAAAAGAACCCTTTTTTTACTGTAATCGATTGAATATCAGTTGCCTGCCTTCAGGCGTGTGTGTGAGGCCTATTGCGTCTCTAGTGCCAACTTTTGCCAGTGCACAGTGCCACTCATCTGGTGTCACAGTAGCTTGCACGCATAGTACCACTAATCGGAAAAAAAATGACAGGCAGAGGCAGGCCACCCCGCAGGGGCCGTTGTGGTCGTGGTGCTGTGATACCCTTTGGCCCTAGAATAATGCCCAGTTTTCAGAGGCCACATACCCTGAACTTGAAAAGTTCTGAGGACATGGTTGACTGGCTAACACAGGACACCCAATCTTCTACAGCTTCCGCTCGGAACCTAGATGCACCATCCTCCTCCAGCTTAGCTTCGGGCACCTCTCCAGTTACCACTCGCCCGCATGCCGCCACCACCAACACTAGCACCACAGCCGCTTCACTTGATCTGTCAGCAGAGTTATTTACACATCCGTTGGAAGAAATGAGTGATGCGCAAACATTAGTGCCAGAGGATGTAGATAACAGGGATATGTCCCAGTCAGGCAGCATTACACACATGGACGTACGGTCTGATGATGATGATGTTGTACCCGGTGCTGCTTCCTTTGTTGAGTTGTCAGATACAAGTGAAGAGGTTGATGATGACGATGCATCCGTGGATGTCATGTGGGTGTCAGCTATAAAAAAAGAAGAACAGGAGGAAAGTTCAGATGGGGAGCCAGAGAGGAGGAGGAGACGAGTTGGAAGCAGGGGGAGGTCGTCGCAAGTAGCTAGTGGCACAGTCAGACAGCATGCATCGGTACCCGGGGTCAGCCAGACAGCACGCCAGTCAACGCATGCTGTTGCCACCACCAGAATGTCGTCATTGCAGAGCTCAGCAGTGTGGCAATTTTTTTGTGTGTCTGCCTGTGACAACAGCGATGCCATTTGCAACCTGTGCGAAAAGAAACACCCACCTAGGTACAACTTCTTTGCGAAGGCACATGAGTACAAGCAGCACACAAAGTCAAAGCCGCCATCCTCCTCCTGGTCCAGCATCTTCAGCCACGTCAACCACTGCTGCCCTGCTTGCCCCCTCTCAACCATCCGCCACTCCGTGTCTCGCCCTGAGCAGTCCCTGCTCATCTACCCACAGTCAGGTGTCTGTCAAGGACATGTTTGAGCGTAAGAAGCCAATGTCACAAAGTCACCCCCTTGCCCGGCAACTGACAGCTGGCTTGTCTGAAGTCTTAGCCCGCCAGCTTTTACCATACAAGCTGGTGGAGTCTGAGGCGTTCAAAAAATTTGTAGCTATTGGGACACCGCAGTGGAAGGTACCCGGCCAGAATTTCTTTGCACAAAAGGCAATCCCCAACCTGTACTTGATTGTGCAAAAGGAAGTAATGGCATCTCTGGCACACAGTGTTGGGGCAAGGGTCCATCTGACCACTGATACCTGGTCTGCAAAGCATGGTCATGGCAGGTATATCACCTACACTGCGCATTGGGTAAACCTGGTGACGGCTGCCAAGCATGGAATACGTGGCTCTGCAGAGGAGTTGGTGACACCGCCACGACTTGCAGGCAGGCCTGCTGCCACCTCCTCTACTCCTCCTACAACATCCTCTTCCATAACCTCCTCGGCTGAGTCCTCTTCTGCTGCTGCTATGTCTTGCTCCACATCAACGGCACCCCCCCAGCTCCACAGGTACTATTCCACATCCCGGATACGGCAGTGTCACGCCGTCTTGGGGTTGACTTCCCTGAAACAGAGAGTCACACCGGACCAGCACTCCTGTCCGCCCTGAACGCACAGGTGGAACAGTGGCTGACTCCGCACCAACTGGAGATCGGCAAAGTGGTTTGTGACAACGGAAGAAATTTGTTGGCGGCATTGAACTTGGGCAAGTTGACACATGTGCAGTGCATGGAACATGTGTGTAATCTAATTGTACAACGCTTTGTGCATAAGCACCCAGGCTTACAGGATGTCCTGAAGCAGGCCAGGAAGGTGTGTGGCCATTTCAGGCATTCCTACACGGCCATGGCGCACTTTACAGATATCCAGCGGCGAAACAACATGCCAGTGAGGCGCTTGATTTTCGTCAGCCCGACACGTTGGAATTCAAAACTCCTAATGTTCGATCGCCTGCTCCAACAAGAAAAGGCTGTTAACGAGTATTTGTATGACCGGGGTGCTAGGACAGCCTCTGCGGAGCTGGGGATTTTTTAGTCACGTTACTGGACGCTCATGCGAAATGCCTGTAGGCTTATGCGTCCTTTTGAGGAGGTGACAAACCTGGTCAGTCGCACCGAGGGCACCATCAGCGACATCATACCATTTGGTTTCTTCCTGGAGCGTGCCCTGCGAAGAGTGCTGGATCAGGACGTAGATGAGCGTGAAGAGGAAGAGTTGTGGTCACCATCACCACCAGAAACAGCCTTATCAGCATCGCTTGCTGGACCTGCGGCAACGCTGGAAGAGGATTGTGAGGAAGAGGAGTCAGAGGAGGAATGTGGCTTTGAGGAGGAGGAGGAAGACCAACCACAACAGGCATCCCAGGGTGCTCGTTGTCAACTATCTAGTACCCGTGGTGTTGTATGTGGCTGGGGGGAAGAACATACCTTTAGTGAGATCACTGAGGACGAGGAACGGGACATGACTAGCTCGGCATCCAGCCTTGTGCAAATGGGGTCTTTCATGCTGTCGTGCCTGTTGAGGGACCCTCGTATAAAAAGGATGAAGGAGAACGACCTGTACTGGGTGTCCACGCTACTAGACCCCCGGTATAAGCAGAAAGTGCCTGAAATGTTTCCGAATTACCACAAGTCGGAAAGGATGCAGCACTTCCAAAATAAATTAAAAAGTATGCTTTACACAGCGTTAAAGGGTGATGTCACAGCACAATGGCAATCTAACAGCGGAAGAGGTGAACATAATCCTCCTCCTCCCACGACCACGCCGGCAAGGAGAGGACGCTTTACAGACGTGTTGTTGATGGAGGACATGCGGAGCTTTTTAAGTCCTATGCATCGCCACTGCCCTTCGGGGTCCACCCTCAGAGAACGACTCGATCGTCAGGTAACAGACTACCTCGCCTTAACTGCAGATATCGACACTATGAGGAGCGATGAACCCCTTGACTACTGGGTGTGCACGCTTGCCCTGTGGCCTGAGCTATCCCAATTTGCCATAGAACTTCTGTCCTGCCCCGCTTCAAGTGTCCTGTCAGAAAGGACCTTCAGTGCAGCAGGAGGTTTTGTCACTGAGAAGAGAAGTTGCCTAGGTCAAAAAAGTCTAGATTACCTCACCTTTATTAAGATGAATGAGGGATGGATCCCAAAGGGACTGACAGTGGGCGATACATTTGATTAAAAAAGGCCTGATAGATGAGCTGCCTTGAGCTAATATTGGTCCACACGCTGCTGTATTTTATCCCTGAATGCCGGATGACTTGCGTGACTTATCCGCCACCAACTAGGGTTCAAGACGCAATGTTTTAGGGCACTTTCTGCCTGGCAAACTAACATCAATTTTTCTGGTCGCTGCAACAATACCTAGTTTTTGCATTTAAATTTTTTTATTGTCAGAAGGCGTATAGCATGTAATGAAAAATAAAGCATTTTTGAACAATAGTAAAGAGTATATCTGCAGGAAACATTAAAGTACTATTAGCTATCATCCCTCCAGCAGTATTAGCTTATTATTTACAATATCTAACCTGGGCAATCACCCTTGGGTTACCTTAGGGCAGGCTTCAGTAAGCGACCTTTACTTTCCTGGGATGATTTTGCCGCCAGTTGCTTCTGAAGGGTCTCTAGGGCTCCCCCACTCCGGTCCTTTCCCCAGTGTCTGGCCCTTTACTAACCAGTCTCCCAGTCTATCTAGTTTCCTTGACCTCCACCAGTGTTGTGATGTTGTGCTCATGTGTTTCGGGGCCTGAGGGTGGTCAAGAATTGGTATCATTTGGGTGGATCCAGGGAACAAACCTGTGTGTTTCTTGGCCCATTTCCAGTATGATAGTGAGTGTCTGATTAGGGGGTTTGGCGAGTTTTTAAGGCTCTGAGGCAATTCTGATAGCCAAGCCACCTTGTCCCAGGTTAAGGGCCTTAAAGTGTGGTTCTCTAAAAACAACCAGGCCGGTTGATGCCCTATAGAATGTGCTATTGGGAGGAAAGATAACTGAGCTGCCTTGTGGTAATATTTTAAGTTTGGACACGATAGTCTCCCCTCTGACTTATGAAGGTACATAATTTTCTTTGTGATGCGTAAGGGAGAGTGGTTCCAGATAAACTGAAATATTTTCTAATTCTTTTTATTTAATCGGGATCGGGAGTGTTCGATAACCTATACTTTGTCCATTTACTCAGGTCATTAATTATTGTTTTATAAAGTTTGGAGTGGTTGGCTTTGTACAAGTCCTCTAGCTTAGGGGTTAGTTGGATTCCCAGGTAGTTTATGTGTTTCTTATTCCACTTAATATTAAACTTCTCTTGGAGACCCTGCTTCTCTACTGCTGTTAAGTCAATCGCTATTGCTTCTGTCTTCTCTATGTTCAGTTTAAGGCCAGAAAACTGACCAAACTCCTCCATAGTTCGAATCAACTCTGGGACCGATTGGGTATGGTTTGAGAGCATACACAGCAGGTCATATGCATATAGACAAGTTTTGAAATGGTGATGGCCTATTTTTATGCCTGTGATCCCAGCGTTGGCCCTAATTGTCTGAGCCAGGGGTTCTATTGCTATTGCCAATAGAAGGGGAGAAAGCGGGCACCCCTGTCTTGCTCCTCTTTCTATTTTAATTAAGGATCTCTCATCTCCCGGAATCTGTAACCTTGCCCTGGATGATTTGTATAATGAGTGTATGAGATTTATGAAATGGCCTTAAAAAACAATTTTTTCAAGCGTGGCGTATAGGTAAGTCCACTCCAGGGAATCAAATGCTTTTTCAATGTCAAAGGCCATCAGACAGGCTTGAATTTTAGAGGCTTTGGTGTGGTACAGTAGGTTCATGACTTTTCTAATGTTGTCTCCCGCTTGACTGTGGGAGACAAAGCCTACTTGGTCATTATGTATTAACTTAGGCAAGAAGAATGACATTCTATCCGCTATTATTTTTGACAGGATCTTTGTATCACAGTTTAGTAATGATATTGGCCTGTAGTTTTTTGGTTCTAGGGCATCTCGACCCTCCTTACGGAATAGAGCGATATCTGCCCTGTTCAGCTCTGCTGGTGTTTGCTTGCCTTCCAGAACTCTGTTAGAGTGACCAAGTGCGGGCCTAATATGTCTATAAATTTTTTATAATATAAATTGGTGTACCCGTCTGGGCCTGGTGACTTACCAGGTTTGTGGTTCTGGACTGCTTTTCTCACTTCCTCTAGGGTCACTTTGGCATTTAAAGTCTCTAAGTCATTTTCTTCTATTAAGGGGAGATCACAGGAATTAAGAAATCCCCTCATTTTGTGTAGATCTATGTGTTTTGTTGCCGTATAAAGGGTATTGTAAAATTTTGTAAAAATCTTCTGTATCTTATTTGGGTTTGTTGTTTTTTCTCCCTTTGAGGTCTTAATTTGAAGTATCCTATTTTGTGTTGTTTTGGTTTGTAGTTTCCTGGCTAGTAACGGGCCAGGTTTATTGGCTTTATTGAATCCGATAGGAATAAATAGTACAACTGAACACACCACTCCTATCTGGTCGCACCTTACATTGCACGCGCAGTGCCCCAAATTTGAAGTGGGAGGACCGACCAAGCATCTTTTTCCATCTCCCGCTTCCAAAAATCAATGCCATATACACGTCCCCTAATAGTGGACGTAACAGGGATTAAACCGATAGGAATAGTACTACTTAACAGTACAAACCTTATAATAAAGCAGACAGAGGCAACGCAGAGAGAGGAGTCTGAAGAAGAGGAGTCAGAGGAGGAAGGTGGCTTTGAGGAGGTGGAAGACCAAACACAGCAGGCGTCCCAGGGGGCTTGTTGTCACCTTTCGGGGACCCTTGGTGGCTGGGTGGAGGAAGAGACCTTCAATGACATCAGTGAGGACAAGGAACGGGACATGGCTAGCTTGGTATCCAACCTTGTGCAAATGGGGAGTTTGCGGTTGTGCAAACGGACTGTTTGCGGTTGTTGGCGGTGCATTAAACGGGGAGATTGGTCTGTTACTGTGAAGCGGGTGTAACCCTTACACTACCTGATCGATACAACATCATACCTGATGTTTTAAAACATGTTATTCCAAACAATTTAGGAATGTTAGGTGATTTATGCCCTTTATGGCTTAAAACCAGACTCTGCATCAACTATGTAATTTTCCGTGGGAGTTTTGCCATGGATCCCCCTCCGGAATGCCACAGTCCAGGTGTTAGTCCCCTTGAAACAACTTTCCCATCACTATTGTGGCCAGAAAGAGTCCCTGTGGGTTTTGAAATTTGCCTGCCCATTGAAGTCTATGGCGGTTCGCCCGTTCGCAAACATTTGATGAAATTCGCGTCCGCGGTTCGCGAATTGAAAAAGTTTGCGACATCTCTAGTCAGGAGCTAGACAGGCTGTTCTAGGTCCTTTATAGTAGTTCAAAGCATCCTCCTCACACTAGGATGAGAAGAGGGATGAGAATATCTCCCCTTCATCCTAGGGCCCTTTCTATGGAGATGAGGAATTTATGTACCTCAGCATTTGTGTGCGGACAAATGTTTATGACTAACTGTTACTGTTTTATTTATCAGAATATCAACCCATTAATCAGTAAGCTTCATATATGCCCTCTTACAACATAATGGAAGAATGAATAACGCTAGGGAAAACATTTATTTCTCACAATGTAAAAGGGTTTATCTCCTCGTTTAAGAGGAGGAAGGCATTTCTAACAAACCAAACCCACCATCCACCGGCAATATTTTTGCAAGAAAAGCATATTAAGCATAATAGGGTCCCTAGCTATCTGCATAAAAATGATCCCAAATTTTACGCCTCTACCCATAGCTCGAAAAAAAGCAGGAGCAACCATCCTTCTACATAAGGAATTCCCCCAATTGTAGATCACACAAAAAATAGACCCAGTAGGCAGTTATGTAAGGATAACAGGCCACATTCAAAGTAGCAAAATTACACTCATCTCAATTTAAGCACCCACTAATGACCCACACAATTGCCTACTTAATCGCCTAAATACTAAAGGCAATCAGGATGGATCATAGTAGGGGGAGATCTAAATTTGACCCTCAATCCAAGCTTTGATCGATCCAAGGATTTTTCCAAGGAGAGATTTACCAATAAACTGAAGCAGATACACTCCTAATTTAGAGCCTATCATTTGACAGATCTATAGAGAGAGCTCCACCCTCAGGATAGGGAGTACACATTCTACTCCCAGACCCACAAAACTTACTCAAGAATTGACACCTTTCTGGCGGTAACCCCCTCAGTTGATCAAACTGAATATATAGAAATTCACCCTTGCTCCTGGTTGGGTCATTCCTACATTTGTCTAGTAATTCAATTAGGACAAAATGACAAAAGTTTCCACACCTGGAGATTAAATGAAATGCTACTGACAAACCCGCAATTAAGAGATCAGGTCCCTAAAGAGAATGAATGCTATTTCACTTTAAACTTGAATTGCAACACAGCACCTGAGTGGGTGTGGGTTGTGCACAAGGCGTACATTAGAGGGTCTTGTATACAGATAGCCTCACACCACAAAAAGCAACAGAGATAACAGGAGGAAATCTTGACAGCCAAATTAACAAAGCTAGAGAAACAGAACCAACAAAAACCGACTGTGGAGCTACGTCTCCAAATAGAGAGCTCCAGGCGGGACCTGGATCATATTCTGTCAGACAGGATGGAGAAGGCTCTCAAGTGGACAGGGCATAGGTTTTATACTAAGGCAAACAAGCCGGACTCTATGTTGGCTAGGAAATTAAAAGATAAGTTATCCCAATCTAGGATATATCAAATTAAGGCTTCAGCAGGCCAGATCACCAATAGCCCCACAAAAATGCAAAATACCTTTCTTGACTTCTTTCAAAAAACATACTCCTCGCAAAAATCACCCAACCAAACAGCCATTAGGGAATTTTTAAATACTTGTGACCTCCCGACTCTGAGTGAACAGGATTTGTCTTCCTTAAAGTCTAAGATAACTTTGAAGGAAGTGCAAGATACTATTCAGGCAGCAAAGCCAGGTAAATCTCCGGGCCCAGATGGGTTTACGTCCCTGTATTAGAAAGCTTTTATGCCAATCCTTGCCCCTCACTTAGTTACCCTGTATAATCGCATCCTGGAGGGGATTCAGATGTCTCCAGAGTTTAATAATGCATAACTGGTCTTCCTCCTTTAAAGAGAATAGAGACCCTCTGGAGGTGAGAAACTATCGCCCTATTTTGCTCCCACCACCAAATGTATACATCTATACTGAGGAAATGTAGTAAATAATCCCTAAATGACAGATAAATGGATAAGACACAAAGAACACAAAAACACTGATAAAACCCCTCAGTTTGAACGTAAACAGTGATGCAGAGAAAGTGGAGGCAGCATCTGACACCATCAGGTAAATACATATAAATACAAATACATCAACACAACATATTTTGAAAACATATATACACATATAGACATATGTGTTTATATGTTTGGTCTGGGTCTGCATGAGTGCTGCTGGCACTGGGGAGCTACAGTTCATTGAGGGAACCATGAATGCCAACATGTACTGTGGCAAACTGAAGCAGAGCATGGTCCCCTCCCTTCAGAGACTGGGTCGCAGAGCACTGCCGCAGACCACTGCCTTGCTAAAGAAGCTGAAGGTAAATGTGATGGACTGGCCAAGCATGTCACCAGACCTAAACCCTATTGAGCATCTATGGGGCATACTCAAACAAAGGGTGGGGGAGTGCAAAGTCTCTAACATCCACCAGCTCCGTGATGTCATCATGGAGGAATGGAAGAGGACTCCAGTGGCAAACTCTGAAGCTCTGGTGAACCCCATGCCTATGAGGGTTAAGGCAGTGCTGGAAAATAATGGTGGCCCCACAAAATATTGACACTTTGGGCCCAATTTGGACATTTCCACTTAGGGGTGTACTCACTTTTGTTGCCAACGGTATAGACATTAATGGCTGCGTGTTGAGTTATTTTGAGGGGACAGCAAATTTACACTGTTATATAGGGTGTACACTTACTACTTTACATTGTAGCAGAGTGTCATTTCTTCAGTGCTGTCACATGAAAAGATATTATACAATATTTACAAAAATGTATTTATGGGATAAAATAATATATATTTATGGGATAAAAAACAATGGGTCTTATTAAATTTCAAGTCCGTAATTACCTTCAAACAGCCCGTAAGTCAGCGGGTTAGAGAATTTGCAACAGTTATAGAGCAATTTAATTGAACAATCCCGCAACCACATGGCCAAAAGCCAAAATCATAAACCATGAACCCATAAGTAGCATTGCAGGGCCTGACCATGATCAATTAAGCAAGCCAGTAAGTAGAGATTTAGAAACAGCCAATAGTAAATGAGACTGTCATCATGACATCAGTAAAACATGGCTCATATCAATAAAAATGAATGAAGAAACTGTTATAGTCCATGTAGGTGGCATGATATGTATTAACTCCTTGATTCCAGAGATTGATATAACAAGGAAATAAAACCTCAAAATAATATTTTTTTATTGCAGATTTGCAAGCTTGAGACTGTTGTGCGATTAATTAGAATGTCTTACATCACTTTCTCCGTATTTTAAAGTGCAGTATTGAGTTTTTATTTGCTTTTATAGTGTTACAAACAGGTGTTTAACCCCCTTGTGAGTCCTCTCTAGTGCTTGAAAGATCAATGTCTTAGATTCATCGGAGTTACAATTTTGGCAATCACAGTTGCTTTTCAGCCTGTATTCCGCAAATCGATATCAGGTTGCTAGAGGAGGACAATTAAATAGCATTAACTTTTGCGGGCTACGTTACAAGCTTCAGTAATTACAATTTGGACAATTTAATGATTCCCAATATGTTGTCCAACCCTCTTTTAAAGCTTAAATAAAAATCTCCTTTGGTAGAGAGCTACACGGTCTGAATGCCCAAGCCTTTCCATCAGGTGGATTTTTTCTTATAACCTTAACAAATATCCTCTTGTCAGTTAAAAAACTTCTCGGCACTAAAAGTTCCACTGACAAAGCCTTATATTGACCTAGGATATATTTTAGATAAGGTAAACATATCCCGTCTTCAGTGACTTCCTTCTAAAGAAAATACATATAATTTGGTTAGACTTTCCTCATAGTTTACTCCCTCTATTTCCCTTATTAATTGTGTTGCTGTTCTTTGTGCCTTTTCCAGCTCTAAAATGTCTCTTTTTAAGTGGTGCCCACAATTGAACACCAAATTCCAAATCAGGGCATACTGAAGATTTATATAGTGGCAGGATTAAAGTTGCTTCACTTGCTTCTATACCTCTTGCTAATATTTTCTTTGTCTTTGCAGATACTGTTTGGCATTGAGCACTGTTATGTAGATTGCTATGCACTAGCACTCCTAAATCTTTGACACCCCTAGATTTCTTCCATTCAGATTATGAATTGCATGTTTACTTTTCCTTCCCAAATGCATAACTTTACATTTATTTATATTAAATCTCACCTTCCATTTAGTTGCCAATTTCTCTAATTTACGTAAATCGCTTTGGAGGGAAAGTATATTACTTTCTGATTTAATTACCTTGTACATTTTAAAAAGTATAGTACTTACAAAGAGTTGTTCCGTTTACAAGTCTTTGTTCCCTGTCTTTTAGCTACTTTTCAATTCACAATAGCCTCCCATGTGGCACTGTATCAAAAGCTGTGGCCAAATCCAGTAAGCCTACATTATTGAGTTGCCTTGGTCCAAGTCCTACTTACGTCATCATAGAATCTAGATTTTTTTAAATGATCTATCGCCTATAATAGTTTTCATTAATGAGTAACTCCTGTCAGATGAAAGGGAGGTGGGAGAGAGAAAAAGAGGGAGGGAGAGAGAGAGGGGCTTGTGAGGCAGCAGACAGAGGGAGTGGGAGATAGAGTGGAGGCAGAGAAGGGAGGGGTAGAGAGAGGGAGAGAGATGAGGCAGAGAGATGGAGGAAAAGGGGGGAGAGAAGGAGGAGGAGAGAGGGAGGAGAGAGAGACGAGGCAGAGATAGAGGTAGGGAGAAAGAGAGAGAGAGGGGGGAGGCAGAGATAGGGGGAGAGGAGGGGAGAGAGAATGAGAGAGAGAGAGAGGGAAGGAAAGAAGGAGGGGGAGAGGAGGCAGAAAGAGAAAGTGAGGGAAAGAGAGGAGGCAGAGAGAGAGTGGGAGGGAGACAGAAAGCACACTGAGCACAGAGAGAGACAGAATATACAATTGAACATAACGTATGATGCCGTCATTTAAGACGGGCAAGTTACTAGTCCCTGGTAAATCCATGTTGACTAGTATTTATTATTTTATGCACATGAATTTATTCCTATATACTTTCCCTTAGCAACCCCTCTAAGAGAGGATATGCACTTGCTCCCTTCTTAAATTAAACACATCTGCTTTTCCAGTTATTTGGTACTGAGCCTGTGGAAAGTTAGTCTTGAAAAATTAGATATAATGGTTTGGCTATTACATAACCCATTTCCCTCAGTACCATTGGATGTATTTTGTCAGGACCTAGTGCTTTATTAACACTTATTTTCTCTAGGCCTATTTGGATTTACCACTGACTTGACAGGGTTGCCACGATAAAGATGTCTATTTTGCCGAAAATAAATGATATATTTAGGTGTTTGCCACTAGAAGAAGTTCCTAACTTTATTATAAAGAAATTACAGTCTATAATAGATAACTTTATTTATAGAAATAAAAAACCTAGACTTAATTTGACAATACTAAAACGAGGGTTTTTTTAGAGGTGGAATAGGTACACCTTGCATTAAAGATTACTATATAGCAGTTATGCTCTCTCATTGTATTAACTGGACATCACAATTTAACAAAGCTAGTTGGCTACATATTGAAAAAGCTTTATTACCTAAATATAATATTGAATTTTGGCTTTGGCAAGATAAAAGTTTTTTGGGTTTGATTAAAAATTCCTCATATGTAATAGAAACTGCCTTAATTTCTGGTTTAATTGGAATGCAGCATTAGATCTAATTACACTTCCTTCACCTAGAACTCCATTGAATTTTTGAGTAATAAATTTGATCTCCCTTTTTTAAAAGGAATGGAAGAAATTGAATATTTTTAATTTGGGAGATTAAATGACAATACAGAGCTTAAATCATTCAATATTTTGAAAGCAGAATTTGGACTTCCAAGAAGGAAGTGGCTGCAATATGAAACTCTAAAGCATACAATCTATAAATCTTATTACAGTCTACGAGAAATCAAGAAATCTCCCCAATTTGAAATACTAGCCTTAGCCAAAGATGGGAGTAACAAGAGAAAATGAAATAGGGAAAACAGGGGCAATGGGAAAATGGGAAAATGACCTTAATGTACATATAAGGTAATTAAATACAAGGCCTTTTGAGAAGTTTATTTTAAGACCATGCAGAGATGGTAAATGGTTCCTACAAAGCTGGCTTTAATAATGAAAGATCCCACCCTAGATAGATGTTGGAGACTTTGTGCTCAAAAAGGATCATATAAACACATCTGGTAGGAATGTCATTTAGTGAAGAAAATTTGGTTATCATGTTTTGATTATATATCAACTGTCTTGGGGAAAACCATTGCCCCAACATCAGAGATAGCATTATTTCACATGTTCCCTGAAAACCTAACTTTTGTGGAAAAAGCTTTTATTACTCAATTAACTATAGTTGTTAAGTGGGTTATAGTTAAAAATTGTAAACAACCATTTCTTCCAACTTTAAATGAAGTTTTGACAGTATTAAGTAAGAATAGAGAACTAGAAAAACATTTAAACCATCTAGGCATAAAGAATAATAAATGGGACAGGGGACGACACCCCTGTCTCGTTCCTTTCTGGATGTTTTTTTGTTTATGACTCTCCCCATGTAATTTGAGACTCACAATTGGATTTTTTTAAAGTGTTGTAATAAGATTCATAAAATTACCTCTGATTCCAAATTTTTCTAGAGTAGTAGTTAAACAAGGCCATTCTAACGAGTCAAATGCCTTTTCCAAATCAAGGGCCACTGTACACACAGGTGTATTTGTGGATTTAGCTACATGGTAAACATTCAAGTTTCTTCTTATACTATCCCCTGCCTGCCTATAGGGTAAAAAGCCCACTTGATGCTTGTGGAACAGTCTGGGTAGGAATTTGGCAAGCCTATAAGCCATTTAAGCCATTAATTTGTCGTCAAGATTTTTACATCACCATTCAATAAAGATATAGGGCAAAAAATGTTTACACATAGTTGTATTATACAAGTTTGTAAAGCCGTCAGGTCCAGGAGCTTTCCCTAGCTTTAACGTTTTAATTGCCTCAATAATGTCTTTAATGGTTATCTCTGAGTTGAGCACATTGAGCTCTAATTCCGAGCCAGTCGGCAAATCCTAATTTTTAAGGAATTCTTGAATAGTGAAATTATTGGCTTTATTCTTTGAGGAGTAAATATCCTGGAAACCTTTCTGGAATGTTTCCCTTATTTCAGATTGATTCATAGTAAGTTTTCCCTCAAAAATGTTTATTTGATACATTTGTGTAATTTTTTTTTTAAATGTAATCGATGTGCCAGCATTATTAGAAGGTTTGTTTGTGATACTCTTAGGTTCAGAATTGTTCTCGTTAGTATCAGGAAATCTCCTTCTTTGTGTTTGTTTTCCCAGAACAAATGGAAAACTTTTGTGAATTAGCTACCCCATCTCTCTTGCTTTTTTGATTGCAAGTATAATATGTATATTCTTTATGCAGAAAAGAGGGTCTTATGTTGTGAGCACAATACACTCCTTTAAATTGTCCTTTAATGTTGAATTGGTAGGCAGATTACCTATAAGTTAGAGACCGATTAATTATCTTGACTCATTTGAGTTAATTATGTTGTGTGCTCATGACTGGCATCTATTGTTAACATGCTACATCATCTTCAGTGAGAGTTCTTTGCAGGATTGCCTTCGGCGCTCCATGCCAGCAACTGAGGCCCTTGCCCAGTGACCTCGCTACGCGAGGGCCGCGGCTCGCTGCGCGAGCCACGGCCCGTACACTCACAACTATATATGTGATGGTATCAGATGTTGAAATAGGGCAACCTTTAGGAAACAGTGATCACCACACAGTCTCATTTGAGATTGAAGTAAAAAATCTAAACTTTAAGGGGCCAACAAAAGCTCTAAATTTTAAAAGGGCAGATTTTAACGGTCTAACAGCCCTATTAAATTCGGCCTACATGTTAAAATGTAGCTCGTAACGTTGATATTAGGACCTACCGCTATTAAATTAGCCCCAATAAAGCAGGCCGCCGACGACTTGGGGTTCTAACGCAGCAAGGCCGAAAAAAGCCTACGGAACGTGGAACTTCGCCGCAGGAAATCCTTTGTTCTCTCAAGCCCGTAAGCTCTACAATTCCAAACTAGCTATTAAATTGCAACAAAGTCACTCGTGAGCAAGCTTGTAACATGCAAATGGAGCCCAAAGCCCAATGAGTGACCGAGAGGAATCACAAGGCGGGTTAAGTCCAATCCATAGCACTTTAAATGCAAATAAAAACACACAACTGTACTTTTATGAAAAGGGAAAGTGATGTTAGGTCATAGAATTAAAGAATTAATAGCACAACATTCTCAAGCTTGCAAATCATCCCAAAGATATATTTTTACATTTCTGTGTTATATCTATCCGCCAATCAATGTGTTAATACATATACTGTAACTTGCATGTAATAGAATATCATATTTACAGCTTTATCAATATTGCACTATCCTGGAATGTGGGTCCGATTGCAAATTGTAATTGTAGCCTGTAGGACTTTGAAATCTAACCTTCCCTTTTTCAGTGACGTAACGCTGACAATCTCTTTTTCCATTGGCTCCGTCTAAACACGTAACTACGGTCTACACTAATTGATTGTCTGCACGGCCACAAATCCAACATTCTACGAACGAGCCACGGTTTGCGTCTCTAGCCTGTAGCTTGCAGCCCATTTTAATTTGATAGCACCGTAACTTGGGCAAAATTCAAGCCCACAGTAGTTGCAAGCTTCAGGTTGGAGTTACTGGCTTCGAATTTAATCGCGCTGTAGGTGCAGAAATACAAAGTATAGACTGGGAAAAAGAAGTGGCAGGTAAAAATACTGAACAAAAATGGATAACATATAAATCCTTACTAAGTATAACTACTTATCACCATATACCATGTGGAAATGAAAGTAGAAGAAGGAACTCACATCCCATGTGGCTTAACTATGATTTAAAGATCAAGATAAAGAGTAAAACATGGGCATTTAAGTTATACAAAAAAGAGGCGTCAGAGACTGCTTTACGTAAGTACAAGGAAATCAACAAGGCTTGCAAAAAACTATTAGACTGGCTAAAATAGAAAATGAAAAGCTGGTTGCAAAGGAGAGTACATTAAGTATATTAATGGGAAGAAGGCAGGAACGAAGCTATAGGAACATTGCAATGTGAAACAGGCTGTCATTTACCAGGAAAAAGTAGATGAGCTAAATAGGTTATTTTCTTTGATATACACAAGGGAGGTACCAGTGGTTGCAGTACAGCAACACAATTTAATAATTGGTTAACACAGGAAGAAAACCAAAAGAGGTTGAAAAAAAAAATAATTTTAATAAAGCCCCAGGTCCAGATGGAATACATCCAAGGGTACAGAGGGAACTGTAATAGCAAAACCATTATATCTAATTTTCCAAGATTCACTCAACACAGGGTCTCTACCAGATGACTGGAGAAAAGCAGAGGTAATACCTATATTTAAGAAGGGAGTAAGAACAACTTCGGCAATTTATAGACCTGTACGCCTCACTTCTGTAGTGGGAAAGCTTTTAGAAGGGTTAATAAGACATAGTATACAAGAATATATCTATTTAAACAATATTATAAGTAGGAGTCAAAACAGATTTATGAGGGATAAGTCATGTTAAACAAATCTAATTAGATTCTATGAAGCGGTTAGTAAACTTGGATCAAATTCAACTTTGTGGATGTATTCTTTTTGGATTTTGCAAAGGCTTTTGACACAGTGCCACAAGGGAGACTATTGTGAAAACTAAGGGATACAGGAATTGCAGTAAACATCTCCTCATGAATTGAGAGCTGGATAAAAGACAGGAAGCAAAGGGTTATTGTAAACTGAACCTAGTCAGATTGGACTAATGTGGTAAGTGAGGTTCCTAAGGGTACAGTGTTTGGTCCTCTCCTTTTGAACATATTTATTAATAATGTAGAAGTAGGATTGGAAAGTACTGTCTACATTTTTGCTAATAACACAAAGTTGTGCAAGTTAATTAAATCAGATAATGATGTATTTTCTCCAGAAGGATTTGCATAAATTAGAGAAATGGGCGACTAAATGGCAGATGAGATTTAATACAAATACTGCAAAATATAAATGTATGCATCTCAGAAGGAAAAATATCTAGGGGTATCAGATATTGAAAGGGATTTGGGAGTGATTGTGGTCAGCCACCTAGGTAACAGTGCTCAATGCCAAGCAGCAGCTGCAAAGGTAAGTTAAATTAGTATGTATTAAGGAGGGTATAGAAGCAAGGGAAGCAAATATAATTCTGCCACTGTACAAATCCCTAGTACGCCCTCATTTGGAATATGGAGTACAATTTCGGGCACCACTTCATAAAATGGACATTTTAGAGCTGGAAAAATACAGAGAAGGGCAACAAAACTAATAAGGTAAATGGAGGGGCTAAATTATGAAGAAAGGCTAACCAAATTAAACTTATTTTCCCTTAAAAAAAGACGTCTATGAGGGGATATGATTACCCTATTTAAATACATCCAGGGTCAAGGCTTTGTCGTGTGAACTTTTTGTGCTAAGAGATTTTCAACTGACAAGAGGACATCCCTTGAGGTTAGAGGAAACAAGATTTCACCTTAAAGAAAGGAAAAGGGTTCTTCACAGTTAGGGTGGTTAAACTGTGGAATTCTCTACCAAAGGAGGTGGTGTCAGCAAATTCAATAGATAACTTTAAAAAGGGGTTAGATCTATTTTTGAATAAAGAGGGCATTCAAGGCTATCCTAGATAACTTGCAAAGGAATATTGATCTAGGGAGAAATGCGATCACCAGTCTCTGGTGTCAGGAAGGAATTTTGCTTTTATCCCCCCTTATGAGAGAAATGCCAAAGTTTCAATGTTTTTTTTTTTCTGTTTGCCTTACTCTAGATCAAATAACAATTATTAACAAATAATCCACATATTAAAAGGATCAGAAGAGATGTAAAAAGGTTGAACTTGATGGACTAACAGTCTATATTCAACCTCAAATACTATGTTCAGTAACTATGTATATGGATGCTTCCCTGTTTTTAATTTTTCTAATCTAACACATACTACTTACATCAGAAAAAATACATTACATTGATTCATTCTATACACATACAGATTTATTGTATTTAAAAATAATTGGTTTCCACACCTACAGAGGTGCCTTTATAGACACATAGGGCCTCATTCAATTAACGGCCGTAGGAGATGCGTGGCCGCAAGGACCGACCGCAGGCTACTTGCGTATTATATTCTCTTGCAGCCAAGGTCTCTAGCAGGCTTGCGGCCGGCGCCCTGTTATCCCTTGCGGACGCCCGCGTAGCAGGAAAGCCTTTGATCTTACACGGCCGCAAGAGTTTCCTCCGCAAGATAGCTAAGGTCGCTATTCAAATGTTATGTGAACTCTTTCGTCAAGGCCATAATTCGCTAAAACCGAGCCACAGCTTACTTACACCAAAAAGGTCCCGCAAAGGCTCTTACTTACAAATCCGAGAACCAATTAGGCACATAAAAAAGCCATCCTGTACTTTGATGAGACGTGAAAGTGATTGGAGGTGTTAGAATTCATAGCACAACATTCATCTACACTTAAATCTGAAAATCATTTTTTATTGTAATTCATGTTCAATTTCCGTGTCCAAAGTCCCAAAGGCTTGGAGCACATCAGACCTGCAAAGGCTGCGGGATTAAGTCCGTAAATGGGTACACAGGCTTGAATAACGAGCTACAGGCTTGGTCATTGAAGTCCGTGGGACTTGGATGGATTTTAAACCTAAAATCAAAGATTATAATTTGGCAATGTGCAAGCTTGAGAATGTTTTGATATTAATCCTCATGTCCCCCATTGTGTTCCCCACCATTTACAGTGCTTTGCAGTGCTGGATTGAATATATATTGGCTTCTACAATGCCTTGAGTTTGCGGCCTTCAACCTCTAAACGGTACAGGTTTTAACAAGGACGAGCCCGCGGGACATGCGTTGCTATTAATCCTCATATCCCCCATTATGATGCCTAGCATTTACAGAGCTTTATAGTGCTATCTTGAATTTATATTTGCATTTACAGTTTTCCGACTTTGAGGTCTTAAAACACAATTTACGGGCGCGCGGGAAACTCTTGTGGCCGATTGCATGATTTGTGTCCGGCCATAAGGGAGACCTCCTTGCGGCGCAGTCAATATGAATAGCAGGGTAGCAGTAGCGCTACACAGGACCGGAAGATGGCCGTTAATTGAATGAGGCCCATAGACACTAACTGCATTCTAGTACATTTTTAACACTATGCTAACCTTGAAGACAAAAGCAGCAAAGTACAGTAAACTCCTGATTATCCGGCACTCAACTAACCGGGACTCTCAAACAACTGGCACCTGCCTTTATTCCCCATTTGACAAAAACTCTCACTTAATCGGCTTTATCTGGCAGAACCGGCATCCAATTTTTTTTTTATTCACTTTTTTTTTCTATTCTTTTTTTTTTAGCTTTAAATGACTCAGACTAGTTAGCAGTAGCTGTTTTATAGATAGTTGAATAGTTTTTAGTTTTTTTTTTTTATCACTAATCTACTTAACCTTTTAGAATTCCCTCCTCTAATTTACATTGTATCTTAATACCTCTTACTTTTCCACCTTCAATTTGTCTCCATAATCTTCTAACTAAAGCAGTTGTAGTCAACCTGGTCCTACAGTCCACTAGTGGGCGATTTAAGCTTTCATGGGGGGCGGCAGGATAATGCTAGGTGGCATTGCTGACCAGTGACTTCACACGCCGGAGACCTGCAGCACCATGCTTGGCTTGACACTGAATGCCCTTTTTAACTAAAAATATATCCAGTCTCTTTTTAAAAGGATCTATGCCGATGGCCCCAAGAACACCATCCCCACCATCAAACATGGAGGTGGAAACATTATGCTTTGAGAGGCTCAAGAATAAGCACATTAAGGTTGTGGAGTGGCCTAGCCAGTCTCCAGACCTTATTTCCATAGAAAGTCTGTGGAGGGAGCTGAACGTTCGAATTGCCAAACATCAGCTTTGAAACCTTAATGACTTGGGGCCTCATTCTATTAGCGGCCGCAGCCGTTGCGGAGCCCCAAGGACCGTCCGCAAGCTATTCGGCTATTCTATTCCCTTACGGCCGGGGGCTCCGGCAGGCTTGCGGCCGTTGCCTTGCTATCTCTTGCGGCCGCTCGCGCCAGAGGAAAGCCTTTGATCTAAAACGGCCGCAAGAGTTTCGGACGTAAAAAATTCCTATTTGCAATTCAATTGCTCCGGGAACCCTCTCTGCAAGGCTAAAAACTAACCGCAGCTTACTTGCAGGAAAGAGGTCCCGCTAGCACCAATTAAGCACATAAAATAGCTCAAATAAAGCCATCCTGCACTTTGAGAAGACTATAAAGGGATTTTAGGTGTTAGAAAAAATAGCACATAATTATCCTATACTCAAATCCGTAAAATATTTTATTTTTAATATCCGTAAAATATCCATGTAAAAAGTCCAGAGTGCTTGGAGCACTTCAGACCTGCCCACGCCGCAGCCGGGAAAATAAACAGTTAATTTGAACTCGGGTTTGGGCTGATGTGCAAGCTTGAGAGTGGGTTACTTTTAATCCTCATGTCCCCCAATATGATCCCTAGCATTTACAGAGCTGTACAGTGCAGGCTTGAATTTATTTTTGCGTTTATAGATTTCACAGCTTACGGCCGGTTTCAAGATATGCGGCCGGCCGTAAGAGGAGATCCTTGCGGGGCCGTATAATAGAATCGCGAGTTAACAGAACCCCCGCAAGGAATCGCAGCCATACGGCCGATTTACGGCCAGTAATAGAATGAGGCCCTAGGAGAGGATCTGCAAAGAGCAGTGGGACAAAATCCCTCCTGAGATGTGTGCAAACCTGGTGGCCAACTACAAGAAACATCTGACTTCTGTGATTGTTAACAAGGGTTTTGCCACCAAGTACTAAGTCAAAGCGGTCAAATACTAATTTCCCTCATTGACCTGCAATTCAATTTATTACTTTTTTTACATGTTTTTGTTGTCTTTTTTTGTTATTCTGTCACTGTTAAAATACAGCTACCATTAAAACCATTTTCCCCCCACTGTAGCAAAGTGTTATACTTAGCCAATGGCAGAAGAGATTGCCATCATGGCTAATTAAAGCCTGCGGGATCATCCGCAGGATCCCAACATCATCCCTTGTCGCTGTGGTCCCGATCAGCACCTCTGAGGCAGTTAAAAACACATATCAACTTGTGCAGCGGGGGTTCCGATTCGGACCCCCCGTGCATTTAAAAGTTTTAAATTTCCTGCTGCGAGTCTTTAAAGTGCCTGCGGCACACAATTAGTCAGGGCCATCTGCTGGGGTACTGTAAGTACTCCCCGTCACCTAAATGTAACCCCCCTTCAATGCTGGGGGTCCCCATTGGGACCCTCGTAGTGTCCCTATATTAACCCTTGCAGCGGAGGTCCCAATGGGGACCACTGCAGCATTTAACATTTCAAATTTCCCGCTGCGGGACCTGAAAGGATCTTAAAGGTCCTTAGAGGACCTGCGCTAAATAAAACAAATTAACACCTGCCGCGGGGGGTACTATAAGTACCAGCCCAGGCATCTAAAATTATCCTCATCATTCAATGGGGTCTATACAGACCCCTATGAGCCTCATTAACCCCCTTAGTCCCATAAGGGTCTATACAGACCCTTATGGGACAATACTGAACCCCCATTAGTCCCATAAGGGTTTATACCCCTAACTCCATACATTAATACCCCTTTATTATATGCAGTTGGGGGTTTAATTGTATGTAGTTAGGGATTAACTATATGTATTTAGGGGTTAAATTGTATATAGTTAGGCGTATTAATGTATGTAGTTAGGGGTTTAATTGTATGTAGTTAGGGGTTATCTTTATGTATTTAGGAGTTAAATTGTATGTAGTTAGGGGTATTGATGTATGTAGTTAGAGGTATTAATGTATGTACAGTGGATATAAAAAGTCTACACACCCCTGTTAAAATGTCAGGTTTCTGTGCTGTAAAAAAATTAGACAAAGATAAATTATTTCATAACTTTTTCCACCTTTAATGTGACCTATAAACTGTACAACTCAATTGAAAAACAAACTGAAATCTTTTAGGTGGAGGGAAGAAAAAAAAAAAAATGTGGTTGCATAAGTCTCCACACCCTCTTATAACTGGGTAGCTGTGTTCAGAATTAAGCAATCACAGGAATATCTGGCAAGTACTGGCTGTGTGGTACATGTGACAACAATCTCCCGTATTCTTCATATGTCTGGGCTATGGGGTAGAGTGGCAAGACGAAAGCCTTTTCTTACGAAGAAAAACATCCAAGCCAGGCTACAGTTTGCAAAAACACATCTGAAGTCTCCCAAAAGCATGTGGGAAAAGGTGTTATGGTCTGATGAAACCAAGGTTGAACTTTTGGGCCATAATTCCAAAAGATATGTTTGGCTCAAAAACAACACTGCACATCACCAAAAGAACACCATACCCACAGTGAAGCATGGTGGTGGCAGCATCATGCTTTGGGGCTGTTTTTCTTCAGCTGGAACTGGGGCCCTAGTTAAGATAGAGGGAATTATGAACAGTTCCAAATACCAGTCAATGTTGGCACAAAACCGTCAGGCTTCTGCTAGAAAGCTGAACATGAAGAGGAACTTCATCTTTCAGCATGACAACGACCCAAAGCATACATACAAAATCAACAAAGGAATGGCTTCACCAGAAGAAGATTAAAGTTTTGTAATGGCCCAGCCAGAGCCCAGACCTGAATCCGATTGAAAATCTGTGGGGTGATCTGAAGAGGGCTGTGCACAGGAGATGCCCTCGCAATCTGACAGATTTGGAGTGTTTTTGCAAAGAAGAGTGGGCAAATCTTGCCAAGTCAAAATGTGCCATGCTGATAGACACATACCCAAAAAGACTGAGTGCTGTAATAAAATCAAAAAGGGCTTCAACAAAGTATTAGTTTAAAGGTGTGCATACTTATGCAATCATATTATTTTATTTTTATATTTTTTCTTCCCTCTACCTAAAAGATTTCAGTTTGTTTTTCAATTGAGTTGTACAGTTTATAGGTCACATTAAAGGTGGAAAAAGTTCTGAAATGATTTATCTTTGTCTAATTTTGTTACAGCACAGAAACCTGACATTTTAACAGGGGTGTGTCGACTTTTTATATCCACTGTAGTTAGGGTTATCTGTATGTATTGAGGGGTTTTATTGTATGTTTTGAGGGGTTATATTGGATGTAATGTATGTTTTATTATATGTAATGTATGCTTTTTTATTTTGGGTAACTTAGGTTTTTTATTTTCTGTAAAGTATTTTTTTATGTTTTTATGTAACTTGGGTTCTTTTATTTTTGATAATGTCCTTTTTTTATTTTGTGTAATGCATTTTGTTTTCTGTAATTTTATTTTTTTAATTTTGTGTAATTAGTGGGGTAATTTTATTTTATTTTATTGGGGTGTTAGGTGGGTAGTGTAGGGTTTAACAGGGTAGATGGGGGGTTGATGGGGGTAGATGGGGGGTTAACAGTGTAAGGTAGGAGGGAGTTTATGGGATGAGGTTTATTGGGTACGTTTTTGGTTACATAGTCCCAGTCAGGGCAAAATAGGCCTGGAAAAGGTTAAATAGGACTAGATAGTGTTACATAGGACTAGACAGGGTTAAATAGGACTAGATGGGCTAAAATAGGACTAGATGGGGTTAAATAGCACTAGTTAGTGTTAAATATGACTAAATTGGATTAAATAGGACTAGATGGGGTTAAATAGGACTAGATTGGGTTATATAGGACTAGATGGAATTAAAAAAGTCTAGATGGGTTTAAGGTGTCAGTGATAGGGTTAATTAGGTATGGTGAGGGTAAAATATGGTTAATTTCTTAGATGGGGTTAATTTAAATTTATTGGTTTATTGGAGTGTAAGGTAGTGCTTAGACTTAGTGTCATGAGGGTCTTGGAGGACTCTCATGGTTCATATAGTGTTTTTCTAGGGGTTAATAGTGTCCTATATGGGTCTATATCGAACCCTATTGGACTAATCGGATTAATTAGTGTCCCATAACGGTCTGTACAGACCCTTATGGGACTGAGGGGGTTAATTAGAGGCTCATGAGAGTCTGCACGGGTTGATATGGGGACACTGCGATGGGGACCTCCAGCATAGAGGTGTTAATTTTAGGTGCTGGGCGGTACTTGAATTACCCCAGTGTCAGGGGTTAACTATTTCACTGCTGTATCTGGATATTTCACTGCCGCAGCAAGGTTTAATATAAGGAGGCTTTGGGGGTCTCGATCAGGACCCCTGCAGACGGGGGACGTATTTGGGGAGCAGGGGGATGTTTAGAGGCCGGAGGGAGGTTTGGGGGCCTGCGTCTGGGTCTTTTTTGGCTGCTCCCACAGCCAACGTAAAGGCTTTTAGAGCCTTTGCAGGTGCTCTGGAGCACCCGTGGGGCTTCTGCATCTATTTGCGTGTTACGTGCTGGCTCGCATGGGACATCTTAGCAATTTAATAGCATTATTGGATCGTAAGGGCTACGTGCTTCACAAATCAATGTTTTTTTGTGCTGCAAAGTTACACGTTGCCTGTCTCTTAGGCAATTCTCGGCCCGCCAGCGTTTTCAAACGCAAGTCGGCTGCGGGTCGGTTTTAGAGGGGAATTTAATAGCAATGTAGTGCTACTTATGTCACTATGTGCTAAGAGTTTGATCTTAGCTCCAATTTAATAGGGCTAATTATCAGCCTAGTTTACTTACTAGCACCTGAGCACACACAATCATTTCAACTGCACATGACTTTTTACATAAAATAATACTTTCACACCTCCAGGGATTCAGTGGGCATTATTGGATATAACTACATATTAGAAAGGGATTTCAGTTTTCGTGTGGTGGATAGCTCAGAAAAGCTGATAAAAATGTTCCTTTATATTAGGAATATGCAAGTTTTTCATGGACTCCTTGACCCTCTTTTTCTTCTTGTTATTCTAAAGGGTTTATAACTATTTGGTTTTTGTGTCTTGATCCTGTTCTTCCACGCTGATCATTCCTGGATAGTTGCCCTGGCACCGAGACCATCAGATAAACAAAGGGTGAAGTGAGGCAGTGGATTCACAGACCTAGTCAAAAAAATAGGTACTTAGTGAAGCATATGAGGGGCAAAACAGGAGGCACATGTTGAGGCAGAGGGTGGAGCAAAACAGAAGTCACTTGGGATACAAAAAGGGTCACAGAGAGGAACGGCTGACAAACATACAAGGCACATGGTGAAACAAAGGAATCAGACAAAATGAGCAAGAATGTTGATGGGTCAACATAAGCAAGTTTGTGGGGTTGACTAAATACAGTCACCTGGATCACAGAAGGAAAACTCAAAGTATCAGAGGGAGGTTATATAATGCAGAGCTAATGAAAGGGGTGTGAGAGCATTCATAGGACAAACAATGAGGGCACAGCCTGGGACACATCTTCACACAGAGTCACAATTACAGATACACTTTCCCACAGAAACTTACAATTTCTCATACACACAAAGAGTCACACCCAACTTTACACACAGAACACATAATACATTATAATACAGCACAGAGCTACAAACAAAAAAAACAGGATCCATATACTGTATTTCATACAAAAAAATGTATTAGTATTTTTTCTGTTGGGTGGCCAACAGCAGTGTCGGTAGCAGAGCAGCGAGGGGCCGCTAGATGGGGCTGTGGACATTTTGCACAATTTCTAACTTTAAACTGTTACCCTAACCCTTACCATTACCCTATGAAATTTAGTTACTTTTCAGATGAAATATAGTAAAATTAGCAGTAAAATATTGGTAGTGCCATCTAAAAGCCGCTGGGGACCTATAACATGCAATATAGAAACCCCGGTCTCTGCTTTTGTGGGCAAAGCTGATTCTTTTTTTGTTGAAATTTTTTTATTGAAATACAAGAGAGATATGTGATTTACTCAGACAAGTAAAATGTGTTTATTTTCTGTGTGCAGTGAGTTGGTACAGGTGAGAGGGGAGTGTTTTGCCTGGGTTAAACTTGCATATAGTATGCAACATATGGAACCAACATATTTCTACTCTACTCTATCTCCCATGCCACACCCTTGTTTACCTTTGTGTATGTGTGTGATGTCAGAACTAAGTTCCACCTGGCTTACATCCTTGGTTGCTATAGAAGCTCTTGAGATAAAACTCACCAGATGTCTAAGCTGCATGACAGGTGTCTATAGCTGGCTAATGCCACAACTTAAGACTCCTGAAGTGCAAACATCTGTCTTGGCTGCTGTTTATCAAGGCCTGTACGTGTGAGGATGCAATGTTCTGCACTTAAGCTTATGTGCAGAACATTTTTACCTTTTTCTGATGTATTCTCCTGTTCTATATCACATTTTCCCTCTATAACATATTATAACTAGTATACATTGTCGTGCATTTTGTTGGGTAAAAGAAAAATGTTATACCCATCTATTATTTACATTATATGGTTGTCCAGCGGTCTTGCTATTACCATTGTAAACACTTATAGTATGCCTTTTAACCTTTGAAGGGTTAAATCATTTTTCTTTTGCTGAAAATAAGTTTTGAGTTTATAAAATAAACTTCTGAGTCTGATAAGCATGTTCTAGCAAGCGAGTCTCCATCCAATTGAAAAGACGTAGTCGCAACCTTCAGAATTCTACATTTAAGATAGTGTGCTTAGGCATATGCATCTCACTTTACTACCACATTGTTCTACATTATCAAGCAGATGTTAAGATAAACGCACAATGGGCCTAGTCGAATTCTTGGCAGGCGATATGGGACAGAGGTCACATATTCATTTTAATCCAGTTTAATATTTTGTACGAGAGAGCTCTCAAATGGCTCGAAACAGATATAGACAACATATTTATCAAGACATTCTAATTTATACATATACATGCAAACGGCGAGTAACTATTTGTGATCGGTGGAAACCAACCTTGTAACGATGAGGAAGAAATAGTGATCTAATGGCAGAGAGAATATTTGGGGTCTTGGTCTTTTCTCTGGCTCTGGGTCTTTCCTGCTTTTGCCTGAGCCTCCTGCTGTACTATTTTCTAGCTTATCTGACAGCGCTTTAAAAGACGGGGAAAGCAATTATTCAATAATAATAATAATAATTATAATAATAATAATATAATTTCAGTGTCATATCAATGAGTTAATACATGAGTTAATACATATCAGGCCACCCACATGTACTAGAACAGTATCACCATTCATTTTTAATATTTTGTACATTGCCGAATTGAGAGTCTGATCGCATATGGGACCTTTAAATGCTAATTGACTGACGTGTAACCTCCATGTTTTACTGACGTAATGATAATGGTCTCATTTACTATTGGCTATTTCTAAATCAATAGTTACGGCCTTGCTTAACTGATCACGCTCTGTACTACTACTTAACTTTGCATGGTTTACGGTTTCGGCTTTCGGCCCATAAATTGCAGGCTTGTTCAATTGAATGATTCTGTAATTGTAACACATTTCAAGCCTGCAGACATATGGCCTGTATAACGTAATCTGTGGACTTGCAATTGAATAGGGGCCTATGTCTGTGGAACAGGACAGGCTTTATGGAAAATAATTAACTCATACATGCTTAATGTGAATAAGAAAAATAAAAAAGATCACTCGAGGTGAACATTTCTGCCAAAATGGACACAATTTCAAATGATCTAAGGATCACAATGCTGATAGGAAACTTCTAGACACAAAGAGAAATAAACAACTGGGGAAGTAAATATTTGCAGAAATTTGGAATCTTGAGATACATTTTTCCCTGTTAATTTTGTATTACATAGTTACATAGTTACATGGAGCCTCATTCAATTGAGGCATCAGGACATCCGGGCTTCGGAAATGGAGGCTGTAAGTTCTTTTGCTATTCAATTGGTGTCTTTTTGCTGGCTCCGATTGGGTTATGGGCTCCGCCCTCTGATTCATTGCGATGGTTAACATTGCATGTTAATGCCCCTTCATGCCTTTGATCTTTCACGGCCGCAAGAGTTCAGAATGCTAAGATTGCAAATCACTATTCAATTGATTCCTTCTCGCTAAGCAAGCCGTCAAGGCCGCAAATGGCAAAAGTCAAACCACAAGTTAGGGGTTCCAAGGGCTTAATGACATATCCGGAGCACATCAAATGTAAATAATAAAATCAATACTGTACTTCAAAATACGGGAAAAGTGATGAAAGGCATTAGAATTAATTGTGCAACAGTCTCAAGCCCGTAAATATAAAATATAACATTTTAATGAGTAATTTTTCGGGTTATATCAATGCCGGGAATCAATGAGTTAATACATATCAGGCCACCCACATGTACTATTACATTGGCTAAATTCATATTTAATATTTAGTGATTTGCAGATCTAATTGCATAGCTCTAAGTCTTGCAGGCTACGTTACGGGCTGCGGTTTTACACGTTTGGGGAATTTAATAGGGCTGCATGATTTACTGACGTAATGTTGACGGGCCCTGTTTCTATTGGCTGTTTCTAACTCGGGAGTTACGGGCTTACTTAATTGATCATGTTCACATCCTCGAAATGCTACATATTATAGCATGGTTTACGATGTGCGCTATCGGGCTGGAACTTGCATGCTTGGCGAATTGAATAGCACCATAACGTGCGCGTACACCAGGCCCGCAGACATACAGTCTACATCTCGCGAGTTGCGGAGGCCGAATTGAATGAGGCTCATTGTAATTGAGGTTGAAAAAATAATTTTAGTCCATCAAATTCAACCTTTTAAGATCTCTGATCTGCAATATGCAGATTAGTTGTTAATAGATCCAGAGGAAACAAACAAAAAAAAACAGTGAAACTTCGTCTGAAAAGGGATTTTTTTAAAATTCTTTCCTGACCACAAATATTGGCAATCGGATTCCTCCCTGGATCAATACTCTCTCTCTCTAATTAACAAGGATAACCCTGAATGTTCTTTTTAATTAAAAATAAATCCAGTCCCTTTTTACTTCTAACTTCAAAGGATGTCCTCTTATCAGTTGAAAACCTTTTGGCATACAAAGCTCACTTGACAAAGCTTTTTACTGACCCTGGACGTATTTATATAATGTAATCATATTTCCTTTTAGACACCCTTTTTCTAGAGAAAATAAGTTTAATTTGGTTAGTCTTTCTTCATAACTTAGCCCATCCATTCACCCTATTAGTTTTGTTGCCCTTCTATGTACCTTTTCCAACGCTAAAATGTCCTTTATATGAAGTGGTGCCCAAAATTGTACTCCATATTTCAAATGACGGCGTACTAGGTATTTGTATACTGGCAGAATTAGCTTCCCTTGCTTAACACATGCTAATATTTAATTTGCCTTTGCAGTCTTTCATGTGGCACTCTATCAAAAGCCTTTACAAAATCCAGAAAGTCCACATCCACTGAGTTGCTTTGATCCAGGTTCCTACTACAAATCCCTAGTACGCCCTCATTTGGAATATGAAGTATAATTTTGGGCACCACTTCATAAAAAAGGACATTTTAGAGCTGGAAAATGTCCAGAGAATGGCAACAAAACTAATAAGGGGAATGGAGGGGCTAAGTTATGAAGAAAGACTAACCACATTAGACTTATTTTCCCTAGAAAAAAGACGCCTAAAAGGGGATATGATTACCTTACCTTATTTAAATACATCCAGGGTCAATATAAGGCTTTGTCAAGTGAACTTTTTGTACCAAGAGATTTCAACTGACAAGAAGGACATCCCTTGAGGTTAGAGGAAAAAAGATTTCACCTTAGAAAAATGAAAAAGGGTTCTTCACAGTTAGGGTGGTTAAACTATGGAATTCTCTACCAAAGGAGGGGGTGACCGCAAATTCGATAGCTAACTTGAAAAAAAGGCGTTAGATTTATTTTTGAATAAAGAGGGCATTCAAGGTTATCCTAGAAAACCAGTGAAGGAATATTGATCCAGGGAGAAATCCGAAAGCCAGGTCTCTGGGGTCAGGGAAGGAATTTGTTTTTTATTTCCTCTTATGAGACAATTGCCAAAGTTTCAATGTTTTTTTTTCTGTTTGCCTTCTTTTGGATCAATTAACAATTATTAACAAATAGTCCACATATTAAAAGGATCATAAGAGATCTAAAAAGGTTGAACTTGATGGACTTTATTCAACCTCAAATAATATGTAACTATGTACTATCCTCCTCACAGAAATTAATCAGATTTGTTTGACATGATCTATCCCTCATAAATCCATGTTGACTCCTACTTATAATTATGTTCAAATATACATATTCTTGTATATTATCCCTTATTAAACCTTCTAAAAGCTTCCCTGCTCCCTTCTTAAATATAGGTTCACCTCTGCTTTTCACCAACCATGGACTCTTTTGATCTCTGCTGCAAGGACACCCCTGTGTCTCTTCCCCCCCTTATCATCATCCTTCCCTCACCTTAGCACCCAACCCTAACACCCCTCACACTTATCCATAACACTAATCAACCTAACACCTAACCCTAACATCCCTCACACTTATCCCTAAGACCTAACACCCCTCACACTTATTCCTAACATGCCTCACCCTAACACCCCTTACACTTATCCTTAACACCCCTCACCCTAACACCTAACCCTAACACCCCTCACACTTATCCCTAACACCCCTTACCCTAACCCTAACACCCCTCACACTTATCCCTAACACCTAACCCTAACATCCCTCACCCTAACACCTAACCCTAACACACCCCTTACACTTATCCCTAACACCCCTCACCCTAACACCTAACCCTAACACCACCCCTCACACTTATCCCTAACACCCCTCACCCTAATTCTAATACCCCTCACACTTTATCCCTAAACACCTAACCCTAACATCCTCACCTAACGTCTCTAACCCTAACACCCCTTACACTTATCCCTACCACCCCTCACCCTAACACCTAACCCTAACACCCCCTCACACTTATCCCTAACACCCCTCACCCTAATTCTAATACCCCTCACACTTATCCCTAACACCTAACCCTAACATCCCTCACCCTAACACCTAACCCTAACACCCCTTACACTTATCCCTAACACCCCTCACCCTAACACCTAACCCTAACACCCCTCACACTTATCCCTGACAACCCCTTACCCTAAACCCTAACACCCCTCACAACTTATCCCTAACACCTAACCCTAACATCCCTCACCCTAACACCTAACCCTAACACCCCTTACACTTATCCCTAACACCCCTCACACCCTAACACCTAACCCTAACACCCCTCACACTTATCCCTAACACCCCTCACCCTAACCCTAACACCCCTCACACTTATCCCTAACACCTAACCCTAACATCCCTCACCCTAACACCTAACCCTAACACCCCTTACACTTATCCCTAACACTCCTCACCCTAACACCTAACAATAACACCCCTCACACTTATCCCTAACACCCCTCACTAACCCTAACCAACACCCCTCACACTTATCCCTAACACCCCTTACCCTAACCCTAACACCCCTCACACTTTATCCCTAAGCTTGCCCTCACCCTAACCCTGACACCCCCATCACACTTATCCCTACCACCCCTTACACTAACACACGCCTCACGGACTTATCCCTAACAGTCCTCACCCTACACCTAACCCGAACACCGCCTTACACTTATCCTAACACCCCTCATCCTAACACCTAACCCTAACACCCCTCACACTATCCCTAACACCCCTCACCCTAACCCTAACACCCCTCACACTTATCCTTAACACCCCTCACCCTAACCCTAACACCCCTCAAACTTATCCCTAACACCCCTTACCCTAACCCTAACACCCCTCACACTTATCCCTAACACCTAACCCTAACATCCCTCACCCTAACACCTAACCCTAACACCCTTACACTTATCCCTAACACCCCTCACCCTAACACCTAACCCTAACACCCCTCACACTTATCCCTAACACCCCTCACCCTAATTCTAATACCCCTCACACTTATCCCTAACACCTAACCCTAAACATCCCTCACCCTAACACCTAACCCTAACACCCCTTACACTTATCCCTAACAACCCTCACCCTAACACCTAACCCTAACACCCCTCACACTTATCCCTGACACCCCTTACCCTAACCCTAACACCCCTCACACTTATCCCTAACACCTAACCCTAACACCCTCACCCTAACACCTAACCCTAACACCCCTTACACTTATCCCTAACACCCCTCACCCTAACACCTAACCCTAACACCCCTCACACTTATCCCTAACACCCCTCACCCTAACCCTAACACCCCTCACACTTATCCCTAACACCTAACCCTAACATCCCTCACCCTAACACCTAACCCTAACACCCCTTACACTTATCCCTAACACTCCTCACCCTAACACCTAACAATAACACCCTCACACTTATCCCTAACACCCTCACCCTAACCCTAACACCCCTCACACTTATCCCTAACACCCCTTACCCTAATTCTAATACCCCTCACACTTATCCCTAACACCTAACCCTAACATCCCTCACCCTAACACCTAACCCTAACACCCCTTACACTTATCCCTAACACCCCTCACCCTAACACCTAACCCTAACACCCCTCACACTTATCCCTAACACCCCTCACCCTAATTCTAATACCCCTCACACTTATCCCTAACACCTAACCCTAACATCCCTCATCCCTAACACCTAACCCTAACACCCCTTACACTTATCCCTAACACCCCTCACCCTAGACCCCTAACCCTAACACCCCCTCACACTTATCCCTGACACCCCTCTTACCCTAACCCTAACGACCCCTCACACTTATCCCTACACCTAACCCTAAACATCCCTCACACCTAACACCTAACCCTAACGACCCCTTTACACTTATCCTAACACCCCTCACCCTAGACACCTAACCCTAACACCCCTCACTACTTATCCCTAACAACCCTCACCCTAATTTCTAATTACCCCTCACACTTATCCCTAACACCTAACCCTAACATCCCTCACCCTAAACACCTAACCCTAACACCCCTTACACTTATCCCTACCACCCCTCACCCTAAGACACCAAACCCTAACACCCCCTCACACTTATCCTAACACAACCCCTCACCCTAATTCTAATAACCCCTCACACTTATCCCTAACACCTAACCCTAGACATCCTCACCCTAACACCTAACCCTAACAACCCCTTACACTTATCCCTAACACCCCTCACCCTAACACCTAACCCTAACACCCCCTCACTTATCCCTGACACCCCTTACCCTAACCCTAACACCCCTCACACTTATCCCTAACACCTAACCCTAACATCCCTCACCCTAACACCTAACCCTAACACCCTAACAACCCTAACACCCCTCACACTTATCCCTAACACCCCTCACCCTAATTCTAATACCCCTCACACTTATCCCTAACACCTAACCCTAACATCCCACACCTAACACCTAACCCTAACACCCCTTACACTTATCCCTAACACCCTCACCTAACACCTAACCCTAACACCCCTCACACTTATCCCTGACACCCCTCACCCTAACCCTAACACCCCTCACCTTATCCCTAACACCTAACCCTAACATCCCTCACCCTAAACACCTAACCCTAACACCCCTTACACTTATCCCTAACACCCCTCACCCTAACACCTAACCCTAACACCCCTCACACTTATCCCTAACACCCCTCACCCTAATTCTAATACCCCTCACACTTATCCCTAACACCTAACCCTAACATCCCTCACCCTAACACCTAACCCTAACACCCCTTACACTTATCCCTAACACCCCTCACCCTAACACCTAACCCTAACACCCCTCACACTTATCCCTAACACCCCCCACACTTATCCCTAACACCTAACCCTAACATCCCTCACCCTAACACCTAACCCAACACCCCTTACACTTATCCCTAACACCCCTCACCCTAACACCTAACCCTAACACCCCTCACACTATATCCCTGACACCCCTTACCCTAACCCTAACACCCCTCACACTTATCCCTAACTGCCCTCACCCTAACCCTGACACCCCTCACACTTATCCCTAACACCCCTTACACTAACACCCCTCACACTTATCCCTAACAGCCCTCACCCCTAACACCTAACCCTAACACCCCTTACACTTATCCCTAACACCCCTCATCCTAACACCTAACCCTAACAGCCCCTCACAGCTTATCCCTAACAACCCCTCACCCTAGACCCTAACACCCCTCACACTTATCCTTAAACACCCCTCACCCTAGAACCCTAAGCACCCCTCAAACTTATTCCCTAACACCCCTTATACCCTAACCCTAACACCCCTCACACTTATCCCTACGGTACCTAACCCTAACATCCCTCACCCAAACAACCTAACCTAACAACCCCTTACACTTATCCCTAACTTACCCTCTCACCCTAACACCTAACCCTAAGCACCCCTCACACTTATCCCTAAACACCCCTCACCCTAATTCTAATAACACCCTCACAACTTATCCCTAACACCTAACCCTAACATCCCTCACCCTAATTACCTAACCCTAACACCCCTTACACTTATCCCTACATACACCCCTCACCCTAACACCTAACCCTAACAACCCCTACGACACTTATCCCTGACACACCCCTTACCCCTAACCTAACACCCCTCACACTTATCCCTAACACCTAACCCTAACATCCCTCACCCTAAACACCTAACCCTAACACCCCTTACACTTATCCCTAACACCCCTCACCCCTAACACCTAACCCTAACACCCCTCACACTTATCCCTAACACCCCCTCACCCTAACCCTAACACCCCTCACACTTAATCCCTAACACCTAACCCTAACATCCCTCACCCTAACACCTAACCCTAACACCCCTTACACTTATCCTAACACTCCTCACCCTAACACCTAACAATAAACACCCCTCACACTTATCCCTAACACCCCTCACCCTAACCCTAACACCCCTCACACTTATCCTAACACCCCTTACCCTAACCCTAACACCCCTCACACTTATCCCTAACTGCCCTCACCCTAACCCTGACACCCCTCACACTTATCCCTAACACCCCTTACACTAACACCCCTCACACTTATCCCTAACAGCCCTCACCCTAACACCTAACCCTAACACCCCTTACACTTATCCCTAACACCCCTCATCCTAACACCTAACCCTAACACCCCTCACACTTATCCCTAACAACCCCTCACCCTAACCCTAACACCCCTCACACTTATCCTTAACACCCCTCACCCTAACCCTAACACCCCTCAAAACTAATCCCTAACACCTAACCCTAACATCCCTCACCCTAACACCTACCCTAACACCCCTCACACTTATCCCTAACAACCCCTTACCCTAACCCTAACACCCCTCACACTTATCCCTAACACCTAACCCTAACATCCCTCACCCTAACACCTAACCCTAACACCCCTTACACTTATCCCTAACACCCCTCACCCTAACACCTAACCCTAACACCCCTCACACTTATCCCTAACACCCCTCACCCTAACCCTAACAACCCCTCACACTTATCCCTAACACCTAACCCTAACATCCCTCACCCTAACACCTAACCCTAACACCCCTTACACTTATCCCTAACACTCCTCACCCTAACACCTAGCAATAACACCCCTCACACTTATCCCTAACACCCCTCACCCTAACCCTAACACCCCTCACACTTATCCCTAACACCTTACCCTAACCCTAACACCCCTCACACTTATCCCTAACTGCCCTCACCCTAACCCTGACACCCCTCACACTTATCCCTAACACCCCTTACACTAACACCCCCTCACTCTTATCCCTAAACAGCCCTCACCCCTAACACCTAACCCTAACACCCCTTACACCTTATCCCTAACACCCCTCACCCTAACACCTAACACCCCTCACACTTATCCCTAACACCTAACCCTCACATCCCTTACTCTTATCCCTAACACCCCTCACCCTAACACCTAACCCTAACACCCCTCACACTTATCCCTAACACCCCTTACACTAACACCACTCACACTTATCCCTAACACCCCTCACCCTAATACCTAACCCTAATACCCCCTTACACTTATCCCTAACAGCCCTTACCCTAACACCTAACCCTAACACCCCTCACCCTAACCCTTATACCCCCTTACACTTATCCCTAACAGCCCTTACCCTAACAACCTAACCCTAATATCCCTTACCCTAACACCCATCACACTTATCTCTAACACCCCTTACCCTAACCCTAACACCCCTCACACTTATCCATAACACCCATCAACCTAGCACCTAACCCTAATATTCTCACATTCATCCCTAAGACCTAACACCCCCCACACTTATCCCTAACACCCCTCACCCTAACACCTAACCCTAATACCCCCTTACACTTATCCCTAACAGCCCTTACCCTAACACCTAACCCTAACATCCCTTACCCTAACACCCATCCCACTTATTCCTAACACCCCTTACCCTAACCCTAACACCCCTCACACTTATCCATAACACCCATAAATGTAACACCTAACCCTAACATTCTCACACTTATCCCTAAGACCTAACACCCCTCACACTTATTCCTAACATGCCTCACCCTAACACACCTTACACTTATCCCTAACACCCCTCACCCTAACACCCTCACACTTATCCCTAACCACCCCTTACCCTAACCCTAACACCCCTCACACTTATCCTAACACCCCTCACCCTAACCCTAACACCCTTCACACTTATCCCTAACACCTAACCCTAACATCCCTCAACCTAACACCTAAACCCTAACATCCCTTACACTTATCCCTATCACCCCTCACCCTAACACCTAACCCTAACACCCTCACACTTATCCCTGTGTCTCCCCCCCTCCCCCTTATCATCAAGGGAGGGGGGAGGATGATGAGGGAGGGGGGAAGAGACACATGGGAGGGATGATGAGGGAGGGGGGGAAACAGACACAGGGGAGGATGATGATGGAGGGGGGGAAGAGAAACAGGGGAATGATGATGAGGGAGGGGGTAAAGAAATACTGGGGAGGATGATGAGGGAGGGGGGAGGATGATGAGGGAGGGGGGATGAGACACAGGGAGGGTCATGAGGAAGGGGGAAAGAGACACAGGGAAGGATGAGGAGGGAGGGGGGAAGAGACACAGGGGAGGATGATGAGGGAGGGGGGAAGAGACACAGGGGAGGATGATGAGGGAGGGGGAAAGAGGCACAGTGGAGGATGATGATGGAGGGGGGAAGAGACACAGGGGAGGATGATGAGGGAGGGGGTAAAGAGATACAGGGGAGGATGATGAGGGAGGTGGGAGGATGATGAGGGAGGGGGGATGAGACACAGGGGAGGGTGATGAGGAAGGGGGGAAAGAGACACAGGGGAGGATGATGAGGGGGGGGGTAAAGAGATACAGGGGAAGATGATGAGGGAGGGGGAAAGAGACACAGGGGAGGATGATGATGGAGGGGGGAAGAGACACAGGGGAGGATGATGAGGGAGGGGGTAAAAAGATACAGGGGAGGATGGTGAGGGAGGTGGGAGGATGATGAGGGAGGGGGGGATGAGACACAGGGGAGGGTGATGAGGAAGGGGGGAAAGAGACACAGGGGAGGATGATGAGGGAGGGGGGAAGAGACACAGGGGAAGATGATGAGGGAGGGGGAAAAGAGACACAGGGGAGGATGATGAGGGGAGGCGGGAAAGAGACACAGGGGAGGATGATGATGGAGGGGGGAAGAGAAACAGGGGAGGATGATGATGGAGGGGGGGAGAGATACAGGGGAGGATGATGAGGGAGGGGGTAAAGAGATACAGGGGAGGATGATGAGGGAGGGAGATGAGACACAGGGGAGGGTGATGAGGAAGGGGGGAAAGAGACACAGGGGAGGATGATGAGGGAGGGGGGGAAGAGACACAGGGAAGATGATGAGGGAGGGGGAAAAGAGACACAGGGGAGGATGATGAGGGAGGGGGGAAAGAGACACAGGGGAGGATGATGATGGAGGGGGGAAGAGACACAGGGGGAGGATGATGAGGGAGGGGGGTAAAGAGATACAGGGTAGGATGATGAGGGAGGTGGGAGGATGATGAGGAGGGGGTAAAGAGATACAGGGGAGGATGATGATGGAGGGGGATGTTAGGTTATTTATGCCCGTTATGGATTAAAACCAGACTCTGCATCAACTATGTAATTTTCCGTGAGAGTTTTGACCATGGATCCCCTCCGGCATGCCACAGTCCAGGTGTTAGTCTCCTTAAAACAACTTTCTTCCATCACTATTGTGGCCAGAAAGAGTCCCTGTGGGTTTTAAAATCCGCCTGCCCATTGAAGTCTATGGCGGTTCGCCGGGTTGCCGGTTCGCAAACATTTGCGGGCGGTTCGCGTTCGCGGTGTTCGCGAACCGAAAATGTTATGTTCGCGACCTCACTACTTGCGGGACTATTCTGCATCTACAGTCCTACATTGTGGGACCAAAGGGTCTGGTCTGTTTTGGCCATATTACCCATATGTGGGGAATCTAACACATACAATAACTGAGACACAGTGCAAGATCTCAGGAACAAGTATCCTGATTGGGCTCAGTTGATCTTAAGGATATTAGATAATGTCCACGTGAGAGGGAGCCTTTGTTAGGATCACTAACAAAATTATAACAAAATCTTTTATGAACTCAAGTACCTCAAAGCAACTGATATGTGAGAGAAAGTGGTGCTGAACTGAGGGCTATTGCCTCTAATGTATTGCTTTAATAAATGTGAGCTCTCTCTAAGTGCCTAGGCATTGCTTTGCATGCATAGTCCTACATTGTGGGACCGTAGGGACTGTGTTTGCTGAATTACCCATATTTGGAGAACTTAACACTAACATTAACTGAGAGCCAGAGTGAGATCTCAGGAACAAGTAACCGGCTTGGGTTCAGCTGATTTATGGACATCAGTTAGTGTCCACGTGTGGAGGAGGGCTTAGTGAGAGGGAGCCCGGGCGCACGTTGGTCCACTAATAAGATTCAAACAAAAACCCTTATGAACTCAAGCACCTCAAAGTCAATTGATATGTGAGGGGGAAAGGGTGGAGAATTAAGAGGCCATTTGTGTTCTAATGTATTGCTATATATATGTGTGATCTTTTTCTTTAAGTGCCTAGGAATTTCATTACAGCAACTCTCTTTCGGACAAGAGGAGGAATTGCAATTGCTGTTTTGCGTATAAGCAAAAAACAGTATTGATCCTAAACCCTTTTGGGTGAATTATTCATTAGGTTAATAGCAATGTCTGGTGCATTATGATATTAGGATATTATGTACTACGATATGTCATCTAAACCTACAAGGTAGATCTTATGTTAGATATTATGTATAGATGGATAAATTCTCGTTGTTAATTTAGTGAGATTGTGGTAGGGTATATAAAAAAAAAGAGATCTATTTCTTCTTTTCTACTGTGATCCCCTTTCCTATTTATTATATTGTACTGACCTTAGGTTGGGATATAATCCCTCTGTCTGTTATTGCTGCTAGGGTCTTATTAGGCAAATTAAAACAAAAGGGAAACACAACAATAACAATATACTGATCCTTAATATTAGTATGGTATAGGATGTAGCAGAACGAACAAAGTTAGTGCGACAACTTGAATATACTGTGGGTAAAACTTAAAGGCTGTTGGATATAGAATTGACTAATATAACGTTTGTTGAGAAGCCCTCTGTAATTGTATTTCATGTTAGTCTAGAGATAGGCAACAACTTGAGAACTTATAGTACTAGACCTTAAAGAGACAAACTAGGGTCTTTATGACTTATTTATAAGGAATTTGGCTTTGTATTTTTGGTAATTGGTGAAGAAATGTATCAACAGTCTCAAAAGGGAAGAATAGAGAGAAGGAAAAAAATGTCTACTAGAACATCAGCGATCCCTTCTCATAGAGGTAAAGGAGGGCAAACTTGATAAAGTTTATACGCTTCTTCAACTCTCCTTGCTTGAGGATGTTATCTATCTTTAACTCTTCAAATTCTGATAATGCATTATCAGTATAGAGAGACAAACTCGCCCCTTTGCCAGTACACAAGGAAATTTCTGACCGTATACTTACTTAGTGAGTTTGAGAGTCCTCTTCAAAATCAAATAGCTATGGAGGTTGACAAACAATGCTAAAAGAATGGCTGTTATTGCAGAGAGATGTACATTTGTCAAGGAAAAGACACAAAGAAATCTTGGAAAAAAAATCAAAAATTATAATTGCAAGTGAAAAAACTAGAAAGACAAAGTTAAGTTAATGAAAGCTAGTCAAAATAGAATAGAGGAAGTATCGCGAAGGAATAATCTAAGATTGAGAGGGATTCCTGAATCCATTGGTCCTAAAGGCGTTAAAAGAGTATGTAGCAAAATTATTTGAGTCTATGTATTTATGCCCAGATGAGGTGGAAAATCGATAGAAATTTTGTATAGACTTTCATTGCCGCCTAATCTAGTGAGGGAAGTCCCTAGGGATATCTTGGTTAAATTGCAATGTTACTCTTTATAAACAAAAAATATTAAATAATAGTAGGCAAATAAAAAAGGTTCCCTGCTCCATATGATATGGAAACACATTTTTTTTTGACTACTACCTTATGAAATTCTGCAAAAAAAGCAGGAGAGTATAGGGATTTTACTAAAATTCTAAGGGAAGAAAAGATTGTATACAAATGGGGGTCACCCCGCAAAAGTGTTTATAGTTAGGGGAGACCAGAATTGTACTATTAATTCACTAAAGGAAGCACATAGATTTTTATCACAGCAAAAAATTGAACAAGGTATGGTTCTCCATGAGTCACCACCAGACAAAGCTCACAAAGATTGGCACAAAGTTGAGAGACAAAGGAGAGATGAGGAGTATTCGTGAGGGATTAGCACAGATTATGTGGGGCAAATCTATGAGTGGTTATATCTGTTTATAAATTAGATATGATGATTAGCTATCACATTCACATATGTATTGTAACCGTTTGCCCCCCTAGAGGATGGTGCCAAGTAAAGTAGTGTAAGAGAGTTCTTGACAGGAGTGACAGAGTTAAACTTCTAAGAACTCCTAATTGTTGCAGGGTGCAACTTCACTTTAAAGCCTGGAAAGCAGACATGGGGAGTGGCTGATTAGGCTCTGGCTTGAGTGCCGTGAGGAGTCTGTGTGGAGCTGCAGTCTATGGGAGAAACTGTGAGGTGAGACAGTCAGGAAGACTGCTTATAATACAGATTAAAGTACAGAGAGACACTGGCAAGTAAGTTGGATTGCCTGGAGAATACAGCCAGCAGCCTAAGAAGAGACACTGGAGTGTTTTCCGTGTGACCTGAGAGTAGAGACGAGCTCCTGAACAGGGACCTACCAGGACTTACAGAGCAGCACAGGAAGTTGACAGTAAGAGGAACAGTCTGTGTGACTGCAACAACACTTACCTGAGACTGTTTGCTTTAAAAGTGGTAGTACCTACCAAAGGATCATTGCAGCTGACAGAAAGAGACTGAACTTAAAGGTACCACCCCTCTAAGTGAACAGTTATTGTTTTACCTGCAGAGACCGAGAAGCGTTCTCAGGGCTAGCAGGGGTGTTCCTGAAAACTAGCAACCCCGTTTCTTTCGATGTTTCATTTCTGCTGAAGTTAAGCTATTGTTTGTTTTTGAAAGCCTTTATTAAAACAAAGCTAAAAGTAGTATCGGAACTCCAGTTGTTTTATGGGAAAATCCACCGCAGGCGACCAGTAGCCTAAGGCCGGCCCTGTCACAGTATATGGAGAAGGGTGATAATCACCAGGCGCAATATAGTCCCTGTGTATTGAATAGAAGGTCTTTTTGTATTTTCTTCCTTAATATTTGGTCTAAAGTTTATCTAGCAAGGTGCAGCTCTGAGGAACCAGTCAGTTGCCCTCTTGCTGTCTAGTTCTTATTCCAACAATGACGGATCAGAAACGGTATTTTTCCCGTCAAGTGGGAATGGGTACGCATGGGGTATTTGTATATATTTTCTGTGGTGTGTAGTTTATGATTGTTTTAAAATGGTTGTAGGTTTCGAAGAAATGTATGTACAGCTTTCCAATACTTCAATGTTACTTAAGGGTATATGGAGCTCACTGGTTTTCCTGATGTTTCTAAGAGAATTTTTAAAGTTTTTGATTATGACTTGCCCACATTAAATTTATTACCTATATGTAAGAGGGTTGAATACACCCTATAAAAGGAAGGTTATATCAGGCTTTTGCCAGGCGGAGAAGGCTGATATTATTTGTGTACAGGAGACACATTGGGTTGTGAGAAAGATATTGTTTTGAGCACTTTGTATGACACCTGTGCAGTTTTCCAAACTATAAGACTAAGTCTAGAGGCACTGCCATCCTTAATGAGTAAAAAGAATTGTGTGCGGGGAAAATTTTACTCAAACTGACCGGGAAGGGAGATATTCTATTTGGGCAGGATCAATTAATAATGTTAATTATACTATTAGCTAATCTGTATGCTCCTAAACAAAACCAAAACCGCTTCTTAAATAGAATGCTAAAGATTATAAGTAAGGTAAGAAAGGAAATATTATATAATCGCTGCGGATATGAATATGGTGTTGGATATTGAAGTAGATAGGAAATCGGAGAAAATAGCAAATCCGAGTAGAGAACTTATGGCTGTATCACGTAGGTTCCAGGCTTCGTTGACAAGATATAAGCTGTTTGATGCATGGCAGACATTCCATCCTGGAGAGAGAGATTATACCTTTTACTCCAATCGCCATGTGTCATACACAAGGATAGATTATTGCTTGGTAGATAATAAATAAGGTTGAAAAGCGTTCATATAGGTACTTTAGGAGATTCAGATCATGCTAGTGTTACTATGTATATTAATAAGCCTTTGATTAAAACAAGATCAAAAAGGTTCAGAATAGAACAGTCCCTACTTAAATCGTGCACGGACAGGGACTTTATCTCAAGATTAATTGAGGAATATATAGAGTTTTAATGAAGACTCAGTCATTTCTAAAGTTACATTCTGGAACTCACTCAAGGCTTTTTTAAGGGGCATATTTGATCTCATTAGCGCCCTAAGAAAAGAAGGGAAATAGGTAAATCCTTGAGAGATTTATATATTCAATTAAATAAGGCCAATAAGCCTCAATAAATTGGCTCCTAATAAAGATACTTCCCCGGAAATTCTAACTATTCAGAAATTAATAAGAGAAATTCAACAAATAAAAAATTTATAAGAATATCTGGCTAGCTCAGCAAAAATATTACCATTGTGGTAATAAGTCTAATAACTTTTTTGCTAAACAATTTAGAAACAATAGTAGTGCTAAGAATATTTCAGAGATGCTTAATCGGAAGGGGAAATCCCATAGGCTTCCTGAACAAATTTTTAAGGATTTTTTTAGATTTTTATACAGATCTGTACAGTTTAGTGGCTAGTGGAGACGTGATTAAGCCTTCTAAAGAAATAATTTATGAAAATTTGGACTCTGTTCAATTGCTAAAATTTCAGGCCCTACAATGTGAAAAATTAGGGGATCGATTGAATTGGGAGTTTCTAGAAATTACTTTGCGAAAATTGGTTTAGGAGATAAGGCCATTAGGAGCATTATGGGGTTTGAAACAGATAGTTTCTACATCCATAACGGCTCTAGACAAGGATGTCCACTGTCCCCCACTCATTTTCGCGTTAGTTATGGAGCCATTAGCACAAAAAATAAGATGCAATATTAATATTAAGGGAGTTGTTATGGGGAAAGTAAACCCCAAAATAACATCATTTGCAGATGACATAGTTATTACAACAACAGAACCATTAACATCAGTAGAATATTTATTGAAGATAATTCAACAATATGGGTTTATTTCCTACTATAAAATTTATTATAGTAAAACACAGGTGTTGATGATCATTATAGATGGTATAATAAAAGGCCAACTTAAAGAAAAGTTTGACTTTGATTGGTCGTTTAACCCTTTTACACATCTTGGTATTGAATTTTCACCATGTTGGCACAATATAATTAGGGAATAATTACAATACTGTATTTAAGGATATTAGAGTAGTGCTTGATCTTGGCGTAAGTTGAATTTGTCCTGGATGGGGCAGGGTAGCAGCGGTCAAAATGTTTGTTTTGCCCAAAGTACTGTATGTCTTTAGGTGTATTCCAATGAAGATTCCAAAAGAACTATTTAAGAGATTTCAGGTTACTATAGATAAATATATTAACAAAACAGGTAATTTTAGAGTTAAAAACTTGATTTTAAACAGGAGCTACAGTGAAGGGTGTCTTGGTACCCCCAAACCTTGAACAATATTTTCAAGCAACTGCACTTTTTCATGTTACGAGATTGTTAAATGGTAATTCAGAACTGAAATTTCTACAAATAGAATATACACAGATACCTCAGACAATTTTGGTGAGTATCATATGGAGTAAAACATTGGATAAGAAAGATATTAGTAATGGTTTACCGGTTACTAGATTTTGTCTAAGGCGCTGGTCTAGTTTAAAAAGAGATAAAATCTGGTTCCGTTCCCCTCTTCTGTGACTCCTCTGACAATATTTCAGAATAAATTAAGTTATAGTGAGAACGTTTACTGGGCACATTGGAACCTAAAGTTGTTAAAGGACATCTATAGGAATAAGGAATTTGTTCCCTTTGGCAATTTAATGAGGGAAAGAGGAGTACCGTCTAGTTTGTGGATACAATATAACTCATTGAAACTCTGGATAGGGAAATTAGTGGGCAAATTAGTCCCTCATAGAGAGCTTACTCTCTTTGAAAGAGAGTTGGTAAAAGTCTAAGCTAATTTTAATATTGTTAGATGTAGAGGAATTTTGCATAGTATAAATTCCGCCTGGGAAAATCCCATCGATGTTTAGATGGGAGGAAGAATTGGGTTTTGAATGTTTAACTGAAGCTTGGTTCAATGCTCTACTATTTACCCATAAGAATTTGATAAGTGTCTCACTCAGGGAAGTACATTTTAAACTTTATCAAAGATGGTACTATGATCCAGTAAAAAATATATAATATAATACCAGAACACAATAAGCAATGTTGGAGGAAATGCGGCCAAGAAGGCACGCACTCCCACATGTGGTGGTTTTGCCCAATGATACAAGAGGTATGGGCTATATGTATCTTGAATCTTTCAGTTATTTGTAAAGAGGTTATTACCCCCTCTCCCTGAGCTAGTTTTATTTAACATATTTCCATCTCATTTGGATGCTAGTATCAAAGTAGTGGTACTAAACACTTTACTGGTAACCAAGTGGCTAATAGCAATGAAGTTTAAAGAAGGAATTATCCCTTCCTGGAATGAGCTCAAAAATATAATGGAAAGGAAGAGGCAAATTGAGAAAGATTTTGCCCTTATTACTTCGGAAAGGAGTGAAAAGGATAAGTTGAAGTGGAAAAGATGGGACAAACATTTCTCAGCTAAAAATGAATTATAGTATGACTCCGAGAGGTTTATACAAATTTTGCTTTATTCTGTTTTCTCTTATTTTTGTTTTAAATGTATCATGGAAACCTACTATTATGTTAGTTTTGTGGCATTATGTGATTTATTGTAGTATGTATGATGCTTTGTGTATATTATTTGTTTAAAAAAAGAACACAATTCCCTCAGTATCCTTGGATGTATTCTAACAGGACCTGGGGCTTTATTAACATTTATTAATTCCAACCTCTTTTTGATTTCTTCCTGTGTTAACCAATTATTTGGTGAAGGTAGTGTAGCCCCATTATGTTGCAGTGTCCCAACCACTGGTACCTTTTTACATACCAGAGAAAACACCTATTTAGCTTATGTGCCTTTTCCTGTAGCTTTCCTCCTGGTCTTCTTCCATAAAAATATTTAAAACATTTTTTTAGTATTAGTCTTACTCTCTGTTGCAACACATTTTTCATTTTCTATTTTAGCCAGTCCTAATAGCTCTTTTGCAAGCCTTGATTTCCTGGCACTTACATAAGGCAGTCTCTGTCTCCTCTTGTTTGTATAATTTAAATACATTTTTTTACTCTGGACCTTGTTCTTTAAATGGCTAAGCCACATTGGAAGGTTTTACTCCTTTTACTTTTATTCCCAAATGGTGACAAGTATATACAGTATATTTAATACAGTATTGTTTAGTATTTTTACCCATCAGTTTAGTTGTCCCAGTCTATACTTTGTATTGCTGCCCTTAGACCGTTTAAATCTGCCCTTCTAAATTTAAGAGAGTCTCTTAACCCCTTACAGTTTTGTTTTTTTAATTCAATCTTACATGAGACTGTGTTGTGATTCCTGTTTCCCAAAGGTTGCCCTTTTTCAACATTTGATACCATATAGATATTATTTGTGATAACTAAATCCAAGATACCCTCATTTACATAGTTACATAGTTACACAGTTACATAGTAATTAAGGTTGAAAAAAGACTTTCAATCCATCAAGTTCAACTTTTTAAAATCTCTTCTGATCTGCAATATGCGGATTAGTTATTAATTAATTAGTTGTTAATTAATTATTAATCAACTATTTAATTATTATTATTATTATTATTATTATTTTTATTATTAATTAATCTTTTTGTAATCCGTTCTGTGAGGCAGGGCAGTGTTTTCTTTCCTGTGCTCTGTAATCAGTGTCCAGGTGAGAGTGGGTGTGGTTTAACCTGTGTAAAGGTTTATCTGTGTGCATTTTGTCGTATTCTGTTTGAATCATTTCTGTGAGGCAGGGCAGTGGTTTCTGCCCTGTGCTCATTTATCATTGTACAGGTGAGTAGGCAGGGTCTGTTTTAACAAGGGAAGAGCGAGCTTGGGAGCTTGCAATCAGTTCTAGTGTAAGTGTAGTTAGTGTGTAGGAGATTGAATAAAAGGAGGGAATTCAAAGAAAAGGGGTATTATAAGAAAAAATTGAAAACAAACATATTTTTTTCTGTTTTGTTTGGTTTAAGATGTAGAAAAAGCAATCTTTATACAAATACATTGATTTGTTTTCTCACTGTATTTTTGTAACTGATAATCATGAGTCAGTCCAGTAGCAACCTCACTCAGTGTACATCCTGCCACATGTATGCACTACTGGAACAGATGATCCAGGGTCCATACCTCTGTGACAGGTGTGAGCATGTTGCCTCTGTGGAAGTTCATATTGGAGAACTGGAGAGGAGAATTGCAGCACTTAGTGATATTGCTCCACTGGAAAGGGGGTTGGTGCTCACTGAGCACAGTTTAGGTGGGCCTAGCATGGAGGGAGGAGCTGGGGCTAGTGAGGATGTCCAGGGAGGTAGCAGGGTTACAGTTATAAGGGGAATCAGGGGGAACAGGAGGAGGCAGGACAGTTCTGAGTTGGCAAACACCAACAGATTTGCCAGATTGAGTGAAACTGTTGGGGATGTCCATTCAGGAATGACAATGCCAGATAGAGCTGTTCCCTCTAACAGCCGGGAGAACAGCTCTACTGGAGGAGTGGGAGGGCAGCATAGGCAGAGCAACAGACAGGTTTTGGTGGTATTGGACTCTATTATTAGGAAGGTAGACAGGGTGATTTGTCACCCAGATCCCAGCAATAAAACAGTTTGCTGTCTCCCGGGTACTCGGGTTCGGCATGTTGTGGAGCGGGTGGATAAATTATTGGGAGGGGCTGGTAATGAACCTGCGGTCTTGATACATATTGGTACCAATGACAGTTGGTAAGTGGAAGATGAAGTGCCCTTAAGAATGATTTTAAAGAACCAGGGAATAAGCTTAAAGCAAGGACCTTGAAGGTAGTATTTTCTGAGATACTACCAGTGCCACGTGCTAGCCCTGAGAGACAGAAGGAGCTTAGGGAGGTTAATGCGTGGCTAAAAAAGTGGTGCAGTGCAGAGGGGTTTGTTTTTTTAGAGCACTGGGCTGACTTCTCACTTGGGTACAATCTCTAATGCAGGGATGGATTGCACCTTAATGATGAGGGAGCTCTTGTGCTAGGGGATAGGATGGTAGAACGGCTGGGGGAGTTTTTAAACTTGTAGGTGGGGGGGAGGGAATATCTAGAAGTATTGGGGTAAAAGGGGTAGAGAGGGAAAGGGATGAATTAGTTACCCATGGGGGCGGAGAAGGGGGAGGGTTACAATAGACAGTAGGGAGGTATTATTAGGGGGCTCAAATACAGTGGCAAGCACTTCACAATGGCAGAGTCATAGCAACATAAAGTGTATGCTTGCTAATGGAAGAAGTTAGCCTGGGAAAATGGGCAAGCTAGAATTATTAGCAGTACAAGAAAAATGGGGCTTAATAGGCATTACTGAAACATGGTGGGATGAATCTCATGTCTGGACTGTTAATCTGGATGGTTATAACCTATTTAGGAAAGATAGGGGAAATGGAAAAAGAGGAGGTGGGATCTGTCTGTATGTTAAGCCTGAATTTAAGCCTATAGTCAGAGAAGATATTTATGCTGAAACTAACGGCAACATTAAATCTTTGTGGGTTGAGCTAAATAGTGGAGGAGCTAATTCTAAACGCATATTGGTGGGAGTATGCTATAAACCCCGAAATATAATTCAAAGTGAAGAAATACAATTATTGTTACAGATTGGAAATGCAGCTAAGCACGGGCAAGTTCTAATAATTGGAGACTTTAATTACCCTCAAATAAACTGGATAAATGAGACCAGCAGCTCAGCAAAGGGGAGCAGGTTCTTGAGTACACTCAGGGATCATTATCTGTCCCAGGTTTTACAAGAGCCTACTAGAAATGGGGCCATCTTGGATTTAGTCATCACAAGTAATATTGATATAATGTCAAATGTTAAAATAGGGAAACCCTTGGGGAACAGTGATCACAACACAGTCTCATTTGAGATTGAATACAAAAAACAGAGTTGTAAGGGGCCAACAAAAACTCTAAAGGGCTAACTTTAATGGGCTAAGGGCAGCAATACTACATATAGACTGGGACAAAGAACTTACAGGGAAGAATACTGAAAATAAATGGACAACATTCAAATCCTTACTAAATAAACATACTCATCAGCATGTACCATGTGGAATTAAAATTAATAGGAGTAATTCACATCCCATGTAGCTTAACAATGACTTAAAGATCATGATAAGGAAAAAGAAACATGCATTTAAATTATACAAGAAGGAGGGAACAGAGGCAGCTTTATGGGACTATAAGGAAATCAACAAGGCTTGAAAAAGGGCTATTAGACTGGCTAAAATAGAAAATGAGAAGTCAGTTGCAAAGGAAAGTAAGACTAACCCTAAAATATTTTTTAAATATATTAATGGGAAGAAGGTGAGGAAGGAAGCTATAGGAACATTACAATGTGATACAGGCCGTCTGATAATTAGTGACCAGGAAAAGGCAGATGAGCTAAAAAGGTTATTTTAGTTGATATACACAAGGGAGGTTCCAGTGGTTGGGACACCGCAACAAAATGGGGCTACACTACCATCACTAAATAATTGGTTATCGCAGGAAGAAATCCAAAAGAGATTGGAGAAAATAAATGTTAATAAAGCCCCAGGACCTGATGGAATACATCCAAGTGTACTGATGGAGCTGGGTTCTGTAATAGCCAAACCATTATATCTAATCTTTCAAAACTAACTCACCACAGGGTCTCTACCAGATTACTGGAGAAAAGCAGAGGTGATACCTATATTTAAGAAGGGAGCAAGTGCAAATCCGGGGAATTATAGACCAGTGAGCCTCACATCTGTAGTTGGGAAGCTTTTAGAAGGGTTAATAAGGGACAGAATACAAGAATATGTCTATTTGAACAAGATCATAGGTAGCAGTCAACACGGATTTATGAAGGATAGGTCATGTCAGACCAATCTAATTAGTTTCTATGAGGAGGTTAGTAGGAACCTGGATCAAGGCAACTCAGTGGATGTAGTCTTTTTGGATTTTGCAAAGGCTTTTGATACAGTGTCTCATGGGAGACTTTTGAGCAAACTAAGGGATACAGGAATTGCAGTAAATATCTGCTCATGGATCGAGAGCTGGCTAAAAGACAGGAAGCAAAAGGGTTGTTGTAAATGGAACATACTCAGATTGGACTAATGTGGTAAGTGGGGTTCCTCAAGGTTCAGTATAAGGGCCTCTCCTTTTTAACATTTATTAATGACGTAGAAGTGGGACTCGAAAGTAGTGTCTCCATTTTTGCTGATGACAATAAGTTGTGCAAGGTAATTAAATCAGATAATGATGTATTTTCCCTACAAAGGGATTTGCATAAATTAGAGAAATGGGCGGCTAAATGGCAGATGAGATTTAATACAAATAAATGTAAAGTTATGCATTTGGGAAGGAAAAATAGCCATGCAATTCATAATCTTAATGGAGCAATTCCAGGGGTATCAGATATTGAAATGGATTTGAGAGTACTAGTGGACAACCACCTAGCAGTGCTCAATACCAAGTAAAATATTAGCATGTATTAAGTAGGGTATAGAAGCAAGGGAAGCAAATATAAATCTGCCAGTATACAAATCTCTAGTATGCCCTCATTTGGAATATGGAGTACAATTTTGGGCACCACTTTATAAAAAGCACATTTTAGAGCTGGAAAAAGTACAGAGAAGGGCAACAAAACTAATAAGGGGAATGGAGGAGCTAAGTTATGAAGAGAGACTAACCAAATTAAACTTATTTTCGCTAGAAAAAAGGCGTCTAAGAGGGGATATGATTACCTTACAGTATATAAATATATCCAGGATCAATATAAGGCTTTGTCAAGTGAACTTTTTGTAGCAATAGATTTTCAACTGAAAAAAGATTTTACCTTAAACAAAGAAAAGGGTCCTTCACAGTTAGGGTGGTTAAACTGTGGAATTCTCTACCAAAGGAGGTGGTGACAGCGAATTTGATAGATAACTTCAAAAAGGGGTTAGATATATTTTTGAATAAAGATAGATAACTAGCTAAGGAATATTGATCCAGGGAGAAATTTGATCGCCAGTTTCTGGGGTCAGGAGGGAATTTAGATTTTTTTCCCCTTATGAGACAATTGGCAACGTTTTTTGTTTGTTTGCCTTCCTCTGGATTAATTAACAATTATTAACAAATAATCCACATATTAAAAGGATCAGAAGATATCTAAAAAGGTTGAACTTGATGGACTAACGGCCTTTTTTCAACCTCAAATAACATGTAACTATGTAACTACTATAATCCAGAATCTGAAAGATATCATAGATATCCCCAGCTTTAGCTGCCAGTCAACCTGAGGAAAGAAGAGAAGTTAATAGAGAATCCACTATAAAGGAAGGGCCAACACAGAAGAACCTGAAGAGGTAGATTTGTATATATATAGTATGTATTTCTCATAACATTTTCTGCAAATATGGTGCTGCTCTAGTAGTATTGACAACATGTGATATGGACGTATTTGTCTACTCTGGGCAAAGTGTCCCTGTAAATTAATATTGAGTTTTGACAACTATTTATTTTACACAAAACAGTTTTAATATTCACATTGGATTATTTGAGCTTGTTGTCGCAATCTATTATTCATCAAGGTTGAAAACCACAATGAGACAAACATACAAACATTGATGCACTCTGAGGGAATTGTGTGGGCAGTGTCAATACAGTAACATATGCAGAATGACATCAAGCATGGGGTGTTTGTATGAACACGGGCACCTCAGATGACCATGTTTGCCTTTCTTCTGGTCTGTCAGTTACTTGCTGGAAGGAAAAGTGAATTTGCTATTTGACTTGCTCTAATGGTTATGTAATCAGTTTACAGGTGAGTAATCAGAATCTAGGCAAATGGACGGACTAAGCTAAGCAAAGGAGGTTGTGACAGAAGATGCGACAGATAGCTTTAAAAAAGGGGTTGGATATATTTTTTTTATAAAAAGAATGTCATGACTTTTGGGGCTAGGGTGGGACTCCCTTGAACCCCACAACCAAGGGCCCTGTATATCCCAAAACAATATGGTCAAAGCCACCTGAACTCATGGACTGTTTTTTTTCTAGCATATACTATTTTGTTATGACCATAATCACCTGTGTAATGTTAGGCCTCATGCTCTGATACCCGAAGAGCATTGTCTGTGAGTATTCTGGCCTTCTATGAGTTGCTTGTATAATGTTTAGTGTCGAGGTTGTGGTCAGGACATGCTAGGGCATGATACTGTTATGCCAAGCTTCTTTAAAAAGGTACCAACATATCTAGTAATGTTAAAGTGTTACAATAGATCTCATTTAGTAGTGGTGATTTGGGTCATTGTATAAAAAAATGGCCCTAGGATATAATATAATATTATATCAAGTCACTTCACAGGTTACAGGACAATTATTTGAAGGATCGCTTGTGACAGTGACACATTTGACATTACCCTTCTGGAATGTAATCCTGTCAAAGGGGGAAGGGGGGCCACTATGGTTTACACATTAAGAGGAAAAACTTCTAGTGTGCTAAAATAGAGTTAGAAAGGAGCAGGACAGGTCAGATGTAGGCGAGATACCAGACCCTTTGGTCTCTGGGTCCCTGATGTGAATAATCCCCCCACAGGGTCGTAAAGATGATATCTGACTGGGAGATAACTAACCCCCCTGACCCAATGACAGGAGAAACGTACCAAATCAGTTATATCTCAGAGGTAGGAATGTCGGGGGGGGGGGGGGGGAGGGGTGTAGATGTGGATCTTTTGTGCTGCTTAAAATATCTGTGTAAGAAGAATAAAGTCAGCCACTGTGTGAACACTAAGCAATGGTGTGTGCTTCTCCTTATCCTAGACAAGGGGATAAAAAGAGTTTTATTGTTTTTAATAAGTTAGTAACCTTTGGGCTGAGCCTGTAACCTGTGATTTAGTGAGTTCTTCTGAGAGATACTCCTAATGCAGAGATTAGACCCCACATTCTCAAAATCCAGTGGTGTTACTGTAGCAGAAGGCAGGAGGTTTTGGAGGCAACATGATCCCCTTCTCTCTGGGTCATGACAAAGGGCATTCAGGGTTATCCTAGATAAATGGAGAAAGAGGAGTATTGATCCAGAGAGCAATTTGATTGTCAGTTTTTGGGGTCTGGAAGGATTTTTTTTTCACTATATGTCTATATGTTTCAATATTTTCTGTTTCTCTTTCTCCAAATCACTTAATTAATCCATATATTACAAAAACAGAGGAGATCTAAAAAGGCTTAGACTTGATGCCCGAAAGCCTTTTTACAACCTAAATGACTATGTAACTAAATCCACATGATCCTATTCCCCCACAGCTAATACCTCCCCTCTCAAAAGTCACTAATGATTTGCTCACTGCCAGTCAAAGGGTCTATTCTAATTTTCCTGGTTTTCACTGCTTCCTTTGACATAGTTGCCCACCATCTTCTGATCCAAATACTCCGCTCTCTTGGAATCCATGACACAGCTCTCTCATTGATCACATCATACATAGAAGATCGAACATTTAGTGTCTCCTTCACTGGCACTTCTTCTTTGCCTTGCCCTCTAACTGTTGGCGTACCCAAGCTTCAGTCCTCATTGATCACATCATACATAGAGGATCGAACATTTAGTGTCTCCTTCACTGGCACTTCTTCTTTGCCTTGCCCTCTAACTGTTGGCGTACCCAAGCTTCAGTCCTAGGCCCCTTTCTCTTCTCTGTATTTTTTTTCTTATTTACTTTTATTAAGTAAAGGCAAATTCGTAACAACATGAAGAGTCATATAAAAGTTTATAGAAATTGAGGTAGATAACAAGCATATGTGTACATGTCAGACCATTATAGAAAACATGGATCATCATGGGAGAAAATCTTGCTACTTATCTACACTTTCAATAATTGTGGTTAGTACTTATCACTTCTGTATTGTGAGTCTTTACGTGGATTTTCTATTTTTAAGGTTAGATCATTCTGAATTATTAAGTGAACTACTAATATAAAGTATAAAGTGAAGGGGAGGAAAATTAACATAATTATCTTCTGTCTCAGGTTCAAATAAATATAAACATTACATTATATTTACAGCTCACCTCCAAGCACCGACCAAGCAACTGATCCTTTTCAGGACATGTAGAAGTCTATGGGAATCTCAACCTATGTCATTGGTATGGTGCAAGGAGAATCTTGCCATTGATTCCAAATATTATAAAAACTAGTGACTTGCCCGTCAAAAATGACGGGCAATAGAATTTGAATCCATGGCAATGCTGTTTGCCACACAATGTAAAGCTTTTTGTACTCTGAGGACCTTCTGCGTTCATTGCGAGACTCTCCTCTCATGTACTTTTGCACCTCTGAGCACCTGTGGCAGTCATCACAAAGACAGATATATATGTATCTATATTTTGTTAACTAATAATTAATTAATTAGTTACTTAATAAATTAATATACTTTACCTTTTTGTAAGTAATATATCCAGCAATCAAGAGCCTGAAGAGCTAACAATCTGTTTTTATTTTCCTGCAGCATACAATGTACAGTTGGACTGTTGCTGCCCTGAGGAGAAAGTGTAAGGAATGTCCCAAGTGTGCATTACAATATATGCAGCGTGCGCGAGGCCTAAGTCGTACGCACCACGCAAAGCATGACAACGTCTCGTAGTTTGACAATCTGTTTTTATTTTCCTGCAGCATACAATGTACAGTTGGACTGTTGCTGCCCTGAGGAGAAAGTGTAGGGAAGTGTAAGGATGTCCTGGCTATTTCCCCATGCTGTGTGCGATGTTTTTGTTATATTTTTTTTTTGTATGTTGTGTGTTTTTATTGTTTTTTGCTTTGCGCGGTTGGGCCATTAACCTCGTATTTTTACTATCTTGTATTTTTTTTTCAAAGTCCTGCGTCTCGTAATTTATTTTTTTCTAAGACAACTGCTTGCAGCCTAAGGCGATCCCGCGTTTACTAAGTATTTGGTGGCTAAGTCCTGTGTGTTTCATTGCCTTCAGCACTCATCGCCTTTGAGCTGAGTTTTAGTGCCTTAACGACTCGCCTTGCTATGCAAGGCTCGCAGGCGATGAGCACCTTTGACTCTCATCGCCTAAGTCGTACGCACCACGCAAAGCATGACAACGTCTCATAGTTTGACAATTATAATATGTGATATGCTTAGCTCTTTAGCTTTTCATGTATGCAAATAAAAAATAAACCATTTATTGATTAGTTAATTCATTTAATGAAAACATTACAATAGTTTGACAACTATTATATGTGATTGGGTAGAGAGTCCCCTATAATGTGGGAATGTCTTTCATTGATTAGGAGATCATTTATTTTGGTAATAATTGCTTGAATATGGAGAGGGGCAGATTTCCATTGACGTACAATGTATTAAATATATCGTAATCCATTGTATAAACTTCTTGCCATAGGATAGCGGCCTGAGAGCATATCCACCAAGTGTGGAAGAAAGTTCCTACTTCCCCACATTCCCTAAAGCAACCAGGATCTGGGACAAGTTTCCAGAGTTCATCAGGAGTATGATAAATCCTATGTAGAACCATAATAGAGGGCTTGAGGATACTGCTATTAAGGAAATCTTTAGTAAGATTTGTCCAGGAGTCCTTCAACCAGTCCAGTTCCCAGCTGCCATTTAGATCTCTCTCCCAATTACTTATGTATTTAGGTTTCAAGTTTGAATTGATAGAATCATATATATGGCTTAAGTTGCCTTTTGTAATAGGGAGTTTGTCATAGATTCTTGTCAGCCAGCATGATTTTGGTTTACCTAGGGAACACTCCAGTGATTGAATGAAGTGTTTGATTCTACTGTAGGTAAACAGTTCTTGTATGGGGATTTGAAAAATATTATCAAGTAGGTCAAATGTCAGGATCTGGTTGTTTCCGAAACCAAGAGCCTATTCACAATAGACCGTTGGATCGCCACCAATTCAAGGAGGCTGAAGGGATTTGGAGAGTAAATTGTGGATGAGAGGAAATGGAGGTAAGGTTAGATAATGTGGGTGCTAGATCATATTTTTGGTTTGCCCAACACCATTGTGTGAGGGAAAGCTTAATGAAGGTATCACGATCTGCTTCTTCAAGGGGGCTTGATATGAACCTAGTTCAAACCGACCCGAGCAGAATCGTTTAGTTCTTATTCTCTGTAGCACAAAAGATGGCTTCCGAAGAAGGCAATGCCCAAAGGTACAGGCAGAGAATACTGGATACAGGTTACTAGTGGCCTCTAGCAAAACCACTCCTCAAGTCAGGATACAAAACGCAGAAATAGTCTCACAACTTGGATATGTGAAAACTATAACTGAACCTTTATTAAATTATCAAAACAACATATTTATACTCTACAATACCACACCCTTGTGTACATTTGTGTTTGTGTGTGATGAAACACATCTGCCTTGTAGCCTTGGGTTGCTATAATAATTGAGATAACACTCATCAGATACATAAATGATAGGCCAGATGTCCATGGTTAGCTAGGGCAGAAAACCTTGATGTAAAGCTCATGTGTTTACTTAGGACTATTTGAAGTATATACATCTGTCTTGACTGTGAGGGTGCAATGATCTGCAGCTAACTTCTGGGCAGAGCATTCTTACCAGTTCCACATATGTTATATATAACATGTTCCCTCTCATAATATATAATAACTAGTATACATAATAACCATGTACAGGCAACATATAACCATGTGCAATAATACATAATCCCAATGCAACAATGTCATGCTCCCTTGGCCATATTCATAATTACTGCCAATATCAGTCCTTAAACAATGTAATCATGACAATTTCTTCCCTTTTCCTTTTTAGTATAGCATGGGAAGTTTATCTTGTCGGATAACTCCCCATCTTTACAGGTGGTTAATGGTCCTCTTGACGTTACAGTCCATCCACATTTTGATGAAGTTGTCCTTTTCGATGTTGCACCGTAAAATTGAATGCTTGTAAGGACAAACTCCACTTCAGTAGACGCCCATTATTTTCTGCTACTTGAAACAGCCAACACAATGGATTGTGATTAGTAACCACTGCAAAAAGTCTGCCATAGAGGTAATATTGCAGTTTTCGGAGTGCCCAAACTATAGCCAGGTATTCTTTTTCCACAATGGCATACACCACTTCTCTGGGTAGCAGTTTTCTACTGATATAGGTGACAGGATGTTCTACACCTACATCATTTTGTGGACTAAGAACTGCTCCTATGCCATAAGTAGAAGTATCCGTTAGTACAAGGAAAGGTTTATTATAATCCGGGGAGGCAAAACCATGGAGCAGGCTAGTGCATCTTTCTAAGCTTGGAATGCTGCTGTGCAGGCAGGGGTCCACTCCACCATTTTGTACAATTTTTACTTAGTTAAGTTAGTCAGGGGCTTGGCTATCCTACTGTAAGCAGGAATACATTTGTGGTAATATCCAGTAGTACCCAGGAAAGCCATCACCTGTTTCTTAGTCTGAGGGATGGGCCAAGAATCTATAGCTTCTACTTTGGCTAGTTCTGGCCTACGCTTCCCATTGCCCACCCAATTGCCCAGGTACTGCACCTCTGCCTCAGCCCATTGACACTTATCACGCCTGATAGTCAAGTTAGCTATTTTAATGGTTTGCAAGATGCTGGTAATATGCAGCAGGTGTTCCTCCCAGGTCTGGCTATAAATAGCTATATCATCCAAGTATGCTTATGCATATCCCTGGTGCCCTTGTAACAATTTGTCTACCAGTCGCAGGAATGTTGAAGGAGCATTCTTCATTCCAGATGGCATTACCTTAAACTGGAAAAAAGTCCAAATGGAGTAATGAATGGCGTACTTCTCCCTCACGGTCTCCTCCAAAGGGATCTGCCAGTACCCACTTGGAGAGATCCAGCATGGTTAAATACTTGGCAGTACCTAAGCAGTCTAACAACTCAGCCATGCGTGGAATAGGGTAAGCATCCGTTTTGGTTTTATCATTCAGCTTACGATAATCCATGCAGAAACAAGTTGTGCCATCTTTTTTGGGTATCAATACTACTGGGGATGCCCAGGGACTACTGGATTATTCAATCACACCTAGTTGCAGCATCTTGGTCAATTCTGCATATACAGTATACTCGCCCTTACTGCCTCTGGTATCCTATAGGAATGTTGTTTCAAGGGAGGACAACCTTCTGTCAGTACTGTATGCACAGCAAAATTAGTGCACCCTGAGTTGGTAGTGAATATTGCTTTAGAACTAAGCTGTTTTCCAATTGTTCTTTTTAAATCCCAGTTAAACTATGCATCTGACTTAACCCTTCCTCTAAGGAATTTGGATCTGGTGAAGCTAACATATCAGGTAACTGTCCCTCCTCTGGATCAGTTCCTGTAGGTAAACAAATAGCTAACAGGTCCTGGGATCTCCGATGGTAAGGTTTCAGTCGATTAATGTGGGCTACCTTGGTAACTTTTCTATCATCCTCTGTTACTACTACATAAGTATGAGGGTTCAATTTCTTCGTAACCAAGAAAGGCACTTCCCAAATAGCCTGGAACTTATCTTGGGGATTTGGTACCAATATTAACACTTCTAATCCTCTATCCTTGGTACCCCGGTTATGATATTTTAAATCTTTAGTTTGTGCCTTACACATATTCTCTCTGACCAACCCAGTTAACATGGCTAATCGTTCTTGAAAAGCCAGAACATATGTGGTCACTGGCACCTGATGCTGTCCATACTCCCCTTCCCAAGCTTCTCTGATTACATTTAAGGGACCTCTAACCTGTCTGCCATACAAGAGCTCAAAACGGGAAAACCCAGTGGATTCTTGCAGCACTTCTCTCTTGTTCTGTAAATGTGCATAAATGGTTCCATTAAACCTTTCACAGAGTCAATTGGTCTGGGGTGATATAGGGAGGAGGTTAAGTGCTTTATACCACATAATGTCCATAACTGTTCTGTAACTTTAGCCATAAACTGAGTGCCTCTGTCAGATAAAATCTATTGGGGAAACCCTGTTCTGGTAAATACTCCCATCAATGCTTCTGCTACCTTGGGAGCTGAGATGTTATCAACTATGGTGAGGATAAATTTATTTCCTGTCTTACTTGCCCTGGCCAATGGTCCTATAATGTCTACTGCTACTCGTTGGAACGGGGTATCCATTATGGGCATGGGTTGCAGAGGTACCCTAGTCCCATTCCCCTGGCCTCCATAGTGCTGACAGGCATCACAAGATTTACAAAAATGTATAACATCTCAAGTCACCCCAGGATAATAGAACACCCCAGTTTATACCCAAATGCCCAGCTAAAGGTACCTCATGTGCCAATGCTAGTAATTGCCCTTGGTACTTCTGAGGATCTATCAACTGTCTCCTAGGCTCTCTACCTTCCTGTTCCTCAGTTTCAGCAGGTACCTTGTACAGTAAGTCCTTATGCCATTCATATTGATCCCCCCCAGGACCTGGTTCCTGTCTCTCTTCTTGCTCCAGCCAAAGTTTCATCCTATGTTAACTCTATCGTTAACTCATCCAAACTAACCTAGCTTGTCCCCAATCCCTCAACAGGTAATGACCTTACCTTAGACTCTGGTCACAGGATGCACAAATCAACTCTCCATGTAGCCTAGGTAATTTCCCAAAAGTACTTCTGCAGGTAATCCTTGCATGACACCCACCTCCATAACTCCTTTCCCAGTGCCCCAGTCCAAATGTACAGAGCAACTGGGACGGGGAACTTGTCTCCTCCAGCCACCATAACCATCATCTATTTTGGGAGCAACGCGGCATGTGGATCACAGTAACTGCAGCCCCTGTGTCCCTGTGACCTTACGTCCTTGCACCCAACAGGTTGAAAATGTTGTCCCCTGGTGTCCTTCTGATCCTCATGTAAAGTGTGAATGTTTGTATATCCACCTGCTGTATCTGGCCCGGACTGGGTGGTACTGGAGTACTCTGCAGCCAGATCCCATTCTCCCAGAAAGTGCACTGGCCTGGCAACGGGTTCTTCTCTTTTTGTCATTGAATTGGGACAATCCCTGCAGAAGTGTCCTAGCTGAAGGCACCCATAACACTCCCTTCTTGCACTTCTAAACTTAGGATGGGTTCCATAGGCTGCAGTAGAGTTAAAGCCCCTCTCAAATGACCCTTTCTCCCTAATGAGTTCTGGTGCTAGAGTATAGTTAAGGCGAGTCACCCCTGCCCTAATACCAATAGTTCCTGCTGCTGATAATTTCCCTTTGACAGGTACAGGTGGTACTCCCTTATAAATTAGGGCTGCCATTTCCCCATGCCGCATATGACACATTAATTCAGCAAAGGTGTCTCCTATGCTCTTACTTTCTGTCCTAAATCTCTTCATGAAAGTCTCAGGGGTGATGGCATACCTGGCTAACAGTACTCGTCGAACATGTGTATAATCCCGAGCCTGATTTCTTGGCATAGCTCTATACGCCTCATTGGCTTTTCCAGTCAATCTACTGACCAGCAGTTTGATCCACTCCCTAGGATGTAATTCATGTAGATGACATTGCTGCTCAAATCTTTGGAGAAAGCCATCTATGGTATGTTTCTCCTCAGAGAAGTGTTTAAAACTTTGGTAAGCCCTTTTCACTCTGGAGGATTCGTCATCATATCTTTCTGCAAGCCTATGGATAGCCTGTCTAGGTTCCTCCCTTCTCTCACTCCTCACTTCCTGACTAATTTGTGCTCTCAAGCACTGTTCCAAATGTAAATCTTCAGAGAAACGAGGTTTTCATATTTTAACTCTTTCCAAGATTTATTCCGCCTCTGACAACAATACTCTAGGTCTAGGTTCTGGGATTGGGGTCACTGGTATTGTGCTTACACCTTCCTCCAGATATCTTTCCAATTGTAGCTCATCCTCTCTGATCAGCTCCTTGATCATTATTGCTTTAGTCATTCCTGCTGTTCCTGAGAACCCTCTGCTCCTGAATATGTCTCTTATTACAGCTACAGGCATTTCTTCATATGCTGCCATCCTTCTGTGTTTTATACAGAGATCCCACCACTACCACCAATGTCCCGATCTGCTTCTTCAAGGGGGCTTGATATGAACCTAGTTCATACCTACCCCAGCAGAATCATGTGGTTCTTGTTCTCTGAGGTACAAAAGATGGCTTCTGAAGAGGACAATGTCCAAAGGTACAGGCACAGAATACTGGATACAGGTTACTAGTGGCCTCCAGCAAGATCACTCCCCAAGTCAGGATACAAAACGCAGAAATAGTCTGAACCTTTATTGAATTATCAAAACAACATATTTATACTCTCCAATACCACCCCCTTGTGTACATTTGTGTATGTGTGTGATGAAACACATCTGCCTTGTAGCCTTGGGTTGCTATAACAATTTAGATAACGTTAGCCCAGATGTCCATGGTTAGCTAGGGCAGAAAACCTTGATGTAAAGCTCAAGTGTTTCCTTAGGACTATTTGAAGTACATACATCTGTCTTGACTGTGAGGGTGCAATGATCTGCAGCTAACTTCTGTGCAGAGCATTCTTACCAGTTCCACATATGTTATATATAACATTTCCCCTCTCATAATATATAATAACTAGTATACATAATAACCATCTACAGGCAACATATAACCTCACACAATACTACATAATCACAATGCAACAATGTCATGCTCCCCTGGCCATATTCATAATTACTGGCAATATCAGTCCTTAAACAATGTAATCATGAAAGAAGGGATTTGTGATTTTCCCTAACAGATGTAGAAGTTTGGGGAGCCAAATTATAGAATCTCAAAAATATAGATTTGTCATAAAGTTTTCTATAAAACCCAGAGTGGTTGATGGGCAGTGGAGTGGGCTATTGGAATGAAGGAGATTTGGGCAGCTTTATAATAAAGTTTAAAGTTTGGGCATGAAAGGCCTCTCTTGGTTTTATGCCTAAACATTATCTTTTTTGAGATGCTATGGGATTTATTATGCTAAATGAATTTAAAGGTTTGACATTTAAATCTCTCTAGATCCTTCAAGTTAATTGCTATTGGTAGGGAGCGGAATATGTAAAGGAGTCGTAGAAGAGTATTCATTTTAATTGTATTTATTCTACATAGCCATGATATGTTACATTTGGACCAGGATAATAAGTTTTGCTCTAATTCCTTGAATAGAGTTGTATAATTAGCTTTATATAGATTGGGCAGTTGGCAGGTGATATGTTCCCCAAGATTTCTAATGTGTGTTGTCAGCCAGGTTGAATTGAAAATTTTGTTTTAGAAAATCTAGGTCAGAGGGGGGTAGGGAAACGTTTAATGCTTCAGTTTTCTCAACGTTAATTTTTAGGCCAGAGAATTTGCCAAAATCTTCTAAGGTTTGCAGTATTGCTAGGATCTTTAGGGTTTAGTCTCCCTAAGGGTAATAGGGGACTCCAGACGTGGACCCCTTGCTCACTGTGCCTTAGGGAGTTCAGCTGCACCTCACTGACGAGGCCCATAAAGGCCGAAACGCGTCTGGGGTTTGCTGTTTCTCCTGTTCAGGGTAGAATTGCCTGGTATTTTGGGGCTGGGTCACTCTTTTGAGTGGGACCAGACTGATATACTACAGGATATTTCTCCCTGTGAAGGGCACAAGTGAGCTAAAAGAGGTTGCTCTCAGAGTAGCTTATCATGGCTATAGAACTAACCTATTAAGGTTGGTTCATTCTCTGATGAGCACCTCTGACTTTGTTGTTTTCTATATGCAAATTACTTTAGGGTTTAGTCTCCCTAAGAGTAATAGGGGACTCCAGACATGGACCCCTTGCTCACTGTGCCTTAGGGAGTTCAGCTGCACCTCACTGACAAGGCCCATAAAGGCCGAAACGCGTCTGGGATTTGCTTTTTCTCCTGTTCAGGGTAGAATTGCGTGGTATTTCGGGGCTGGGTCACTCTTTTGAGTGGGACCAGACTGATATACTACAGGATATTTCTCCCTGTGAAGGGCACACGTGAGCTAAAAGAGGTTGCTCTCAGAGTAGCTTATCATGGCTATAGAACTAACCTATTAAGGTTGGTTCGTTCTCTGATGAGCACCTCTGACTTTGTTGTTTTCTGTTTGCTAGGATCGAGGCAGTGGGTTAAGATAGAGTGCATAATAGGTCATCTGCATTTAAGGTGGTGGTGTCCTCTATTGATGCCATGGATGGAGGAATTAGCCCTGATAGAGCATGCTAACAGCTCAATTGCTAAAGCAATGAGATCCTTGTCTTGTGCCCCGTTGGATATCTATATGGGATTTCAAATCCCTGGGTATTTTTAGAATTGCTTGGGCATTATGATAGTACTTTTGAATCAAGTTCATGTATGAACCGTTAAAGCCAAATTTAGTCATTTAATAATGAGATGGGTCTATAATTTTTTTCCTCAGTTTGGTCCCTACCATCTTTTGGGAAAAACATGGCAGATTTAGTTCTGGATGGATAGAGTGGCCGTCCAGAATCCAGATTTGTTAAATGAGGGTTTAATAAATCAGATCATTTTTATAGTATAGGTTAGAGAACCCACTGGGGCCGGATGCTTTACCCATTTTTAAATTTTGAATGAATTTTTTTACTTCTTGATCCATGACCTTAGCATTAAGTAAATCTCTTTCTTGGGTAGATATAAAACTAAGGTCACATGGAAGTCATTTCAGTTCAGGAAGGAAGTCATTTGCTTCTCCCAAATAAAGTTTTGGATTGGGATAATTTTCCTTTGAGTTTTCTAGCTAGTAATCAATGACAGGGGGCCCCAGTGCAGTCTAAAAATAAATATAATTTTATTTTTGTATTATAATGTTTTGCTTTCTGTAGTGTAGTGAGGGCCCCCCCTGGGCCCCATCCACCCAACCCACGCTTCCAGGGTCCATCCAAAGCCCCCTCAGCTGCATACAGACTCCCCTCTGCTCCAGAGTGGAATGAACAGCAGAGGTTTGTGGTTGCGGCAGTTTATATAAAGAATAACATTTTATTATATCTGTATATCAGATTTCATGTCTTCTTTCATATGATGTTGTTAAAAATATGCATCTATCACTTTAAATTAACCCTTTGTGTGCCTTCCCCCTTGCTTGGTGTTTTAGATCAAATTACAGTGAGAGCGGCATAATGCTCTCCTGCTCAGGCTGGGTGAATCTACATTCAGTGTGCTAGGAATTGTAAAAATGTTCCTGTCTGTCAGCATCAAGCAATCAGTGCTGCAAGCTGTCAGGTTGCTAGGAACACCCCCTCAGACTGTTCTCTCTGAACGCCCCCAAGCCTATAGAGGCTTAATGTTGTGATATGACACCAGGAAGGCTTTTTAAGCCCATTATTTAAAACCCTCCCCACTCTGTTCCCACTCTTTTTGCTATTTTTACTGACTGATCCTAATCCTCCGGTACTGATCTCCAACCTCATCAACCAAGTAAGTTTGCACAGGCAGTGATACGATATGCATATATACTGTATTATATATATATATATATATATATATATATATATATATATATATATGTATTATTTGTTTCTGTACTATGTATAGTGGAGGCTTCTCTTGCTCTGTGTTCCTCACCATACACTAAATGTTATTCCTATAGACACAGGAGAGGGAGAGGAAGTAGAGGGGGGAGAGGCTTACAATGAGCGCCTCCCGTCAAGTAGAGGAGGGAGAGGTCGAGGGCCGAAGTGTTATGAGCGCTGAAGGCACTCATTGCAAGGCCAGTAAAGTAGAGGGATGGAGATGCTCGTAATGAGCGCCTCGCGTCAAATAGAGGGGAGGAGAGGTAGAAGGGGGAAGGCAGGGAAAGGCGCTCATTGTAAGGCCAGTAAAGTAAAGGGGGAGAGAGGCTCACAATGAGCGCCTCCCGTCAAGTAGAGGGGGGGAGAGGCTTGCAACGTGTGGCTCCCATCAAGTAGAGGTGGGGAGAGTTAGAGGGGGAAGGCTCGCAATGTGTGGCGAACAGCATTGCCAAGCTTCAAATTTTATTGCCGTCATTTTTGGCAGGCAAGTCGCTAGTTTTATATATATATTAGGAAATTGCCCGTCAATAAATGGCGTGATTAAAATTGTAAGGCTGGCACTGCTGTTTGCCATACAATGTGAGGCTTTTGCTCCTCTGTGCACCTTCGGCGCTCATTGCAAGTCTCTCCCGCCGTGTACTTCAACTTTCCTGCTTTGCACTGATTACCTTCGGCGCTTATCGCGAGCCCCCCGCTGAGCACCTTTGGCGCTCATTGCCAGCCTCTCCCACTCGCGGTGCTTATCGTTCGTCGCTCATCGCGACCCTTTCCTTATGCCTACTGTACGGGTCGCTCATTGCAGGTTCTGTTAACCTGCACGTTTTGTGCTTTGGAATGCCATGTGTCTCTTTCCACCATCTCCCCCTGTCCCTTCCCTGTGTTACTGTCTTTGTTGTTGTATTTTTTCGAAGTCCTGCGTGCCTGGCTTTGCTCGGCCTCGTTTTCATCCAGTTTCAGAATGTTTATGTTTTTCGGCCGCCATTTTTTTCCTCGCTTAGCCGATTTTGGATTGACGAAAAATCCCAAATATGGGTCAAAATCAATTGAAACCTCACTACCAGGCTTCCTGCCTCTCCCTCTGTGTTGTGTGTGAATGTGCTATTATTTTTGTTTGTTTTTCGGGTTTTTAGAGTTACGTGCTTGGCTCGCAGTTGTGACCCTCGCAGTCGCGCGCCTGCTCGCCCCGCCTTGCTTCTCGGGGCTCGCTGTCGCAAGGCCCCCAGTCGCGTGAAACTTTGCAGCCTAAGTCTCGCGTGGTTGACGGTTTGCCTCGCTTTGCTATTATAGTGATATACACATACACATATCTATATATACACCCATGGCATGGTTGGGGCCTTTATGGTCCTGCTTGGTGTAATGTGGGCTTTTTAGGTACGGTTTTGGCCTATACAGTCCCAGTTGGTATTTTAAGGTTTTAAAGGTCCAGTTGGAACCTATATGGTCCCGCTTGGTGTAATGTGGGGTTTTAAGGGCTGGTTTGGGCCTATATAGTCCCGCTTGGTATTTTAGGTTTTTTTAGGTACGATTTTGGCCTATATAGTCCCACTTGATATTTTAAGGTTTTAAAGGTCCGGTTGGGGCCTATATGGTCCCGCTTGGTGTAATGTGGGTTTTTAAGGGCCGGTTTGGGCCTATATAGTCCCGCTTGGTATTTTAAGGTTTTAAAGGTTCGGTTGGGGCCTATATGGTCCTGCTTGGTGTAATGTGGGTTTTTTAAGGTCTGGTTTTGTCCTATATAGCCCTGCTTGGTATTTTAAGGTTGTAAAGGTCAAGCTGGAGCCTATATGGTCCTGCTTGGTGTAATGTGGGTTTTAAGGTGTGGTTGGGGCCAATATAGTCCCGAGTGGTATTTTAAGTTTTTTTAGGTACGATTTGGGCCTATATAGTCCCGCTTGGTATTTTAAGGTTGTAAAGGTCAAGCTGGAGCCTATATGGTCCTGCTTGGTGTAATGTGGGTTTTAAGGTGCTGTTGGGGCCAATATAGTCCTGAGTGGTATTTTAGTTTTTTTTATTTTTTTATAATAACATTTTTATTGAAAGGAATACAGAATAAAGACAGGTATTAGGTACATTAACACATAAGATTATCTGTAAACATTTATACCTGTAAACAAATTTCTAGCCTTTCCTTTCCGTTTTTTTTTTTTTTTTTTCTCCTTTCCCTTAAATTTTGACGGTATTGTCAAGTAATTTAGGTCTTTTAATTTAAGCAAGGGAAGTATGAACAAACAAAACTTATTTACATAGAAACTAAAACTTTAAATAAACAAGTAAATATATAACTATGGAGATAAGGGAGGAATCAATAGATCAAGTTGAGTTTATACAGTTATTATGCATACATCCACCTCCAGTGCTGTGTTCCAGACGTACCAGTCAGATCGGAGCCTCCAGATCCAGTCCTCGAGTCTCCTCCACCCCAGGCCTCTGTTTGGTCTAGTTCTATACTGTTATTGCTATAATGCTATCTGTGGACCCTTCAGGACAGAGGGAAGCCTAACGAAGATTCTAGCCAAGGCCTCCAGATTTCTTGGAATTGTGTCACCATGTCTAGAATAGCAGATGTTAACCTTTTGTTTATTGCTATGCAGTTAATTTTTTTAATAACCTCTTGCACGTTTAACTTGTCTGACTTCCATTGGCTGGCTATGTGCACTTTGGTGGCTGCGGCCATTATCTGGAATAGCTTATTCTGTTTTTTTGATAAGTTAGGAAGTTTAACCCCTAGCAGGCAGGACTCCATAGTTGCTATAACTCTTATATCAAATAGCGATGTTGCCATTAGTGCTATTTTTTCCCACAACCTGTGAACTTTCTGGCATAGCCACCAGGTATGAGTGTGGTCTCCTATCTGTGAACAACCCCTAAAGCAGTTACTGCTCACTCTGGGATCAAATTTGTTGAGTTTGTCTGGGGTGCAATATATTCTCTGGAGAACTTTTATAGACGTCTCAGTGTGTGAGCAATTACTTGTTGCCCTGCGTAGATTGGAGAATGACTTCTGCCATTTTTTTCCAATCCCATACCTCTCCCAGCTCCCTTTCCCACTTACAGATATATGATGGTTTATCTGTATTATTTGTTTTAGTGAATGTGTCATATAAAGAGCCTAATATTCCTTTATTTAAGGGAAGAGTTTTGCAAATTACTGAGAACCAGGAGGTTTTTGGGGGTCCAAATTTTTTAAATGCTTCACTAGCCCAGCTTCTTATTTTTAAATAATTATAGTATTCCTCTGGGGGGAGAGTATGCCTTTCCTCAAACTGTCTCAGGGTCACAAGGCGATCCCCCATAATCCAGGAGCCTAACTTATCTAGATCTCTGGAAGCCCACCAATGTTTAGACATAGTACTCATGGAAGCCCATGTATCTTGTGAGGAAAGGACCGACCAAAGGGGGGATGTGCCTATGTCCAGTTTATTTTTAGATCTGGCCCATTTCCATGTTGTTAAAGTTAAATTTATTATGGGGTTTGGGTGGGTTCTTATCGGAATCTTCTCTTCAGGGACCCAAATTAATGTGTTCCAGCTGTGTTGTTGCATTTGCTGTTGTTCCAAGAAGGCCCAACTCGGCTGATGTCTTACTGAGTGTGTCTGTGGTAGTTGGGATAGTCTAGCTGCTTTAAAGTAGTTACGCAAGTTTGGGCATGATATTCCCCCTTCCTTGCTATGTCTGAACATTACTTGCTTGGGGATACAGGATTTTTTGTTGTTCCATATGTATCTAAAGATGTTGGACTGGAACCGGTCCAATTCCTTTAAAGAGATTGATATAGGGAGCGTACGGAAGAGGTACAGAATCTTTGGGAGGATGCTCATTTTAACGGCCGCTATTCGGCCAGTCCAGGAGAGAGGGTAAGCCCTCCATCTGTGCAAATCCTCGCTTAGCTTTTTGTATAAGGGGAGATAGTTAGCCTTGTACAACTCAGAAATTTTAGGTGTGATGTTAACCCCTAGGTATTTAATATGTTTGGAGGACCATGCAAAGGAAAATAGGCCTTTCAGATGATCTATGTCGCCCTGTGCCATGCCTAAGCTCAGAGCTTCCGATTTCTCCAAGTTCAGCCTAAGTCCTGATACCCTACTGAACATGTCAAGAGTTGACATCAGTGCCGGAATAGAGGACCCGGGGTTTGTTAAGGTGCATAGAATATCATCCGCGAAGAATGAACATTTGTAATGTTGCAACCCCACCTGCAGCCCCTGGATTTCCCCCTCCGCTCTAATAAGTTGCGCTAGGGGTTCCATAACTATGGCGAACAGTAGGGGTGAGAGTGGGCATCCCTGTCTCGTTCCTCTCTGAATGTTAATTTGGGCTCTGTGGTCACCTGGTAACCTCAGGAAGGCTGTTGGGGCCTCATAATACGTGCAGAGAAGGGTGATAAACCGGCCCCTGAAACCAAATCTGTCCAGAGTTTTAAACATAAACGGCCATTCGACCGTGTCGAAGGCCTTCTCTATATCTAGAGCTAGCAGGCACATTGGAGAGTTGTTTTTCCGTGCTAGGTATTGGATGTTAAGGATGCGCCTGACGTTGTCCCCTTCTTGTCTATGGGATATAAACCCTGCCTGGTCTTTATGGATGATTTCTGGCAGAAATTTGGAGATTCGGGTTGCCATTATTTTGGCCATTAGCTTGACATCTCCATTCAGTAAGGATATGGGCCGGTAGTTTTTCACCTCTAGACTATCCCTACCTTCTTTTGGTATTACTACCAGTTCCGCTTGATTAAGCTCCGGGGGCATTTTTTCCCCTCTCATGATAGCGTTGAATAGGGATGTCAGATAGGGGTTTAATAGGGTTTCAAATTTCCTATAGTATTGGTTAGAATAACCATCCGGCCCTGGGGATTTACCTGCCTTAAGGCTATGAATTGCTGTTCTCACTTCTTCTTGTGAGATATCTAGATTAAGGTTAGTTAATTGTTGTTCAGTTATTGAGGGGAGGTCGATGGTATTTAGGAAGGAGTCAAGGTCCAACCCCTCTGCCAGTTTACCTGACGAGTAGATCTGCTGGTAGAAGTCTTGGAACTGCCTCTGTATAACCCTAGGGCTGCAGGAGACTATGCCGTCTGGCTTCCTAATCTGAGTCACTCTAGACTGGGTCTCCTTAGCCTTCAATCTCTTAGCTAACATTCTGTCTGGCTTGTTAGCTTTCCAATAATATAGGTGTCTAGTCCTCCTCATAGCTTTCTCTGTATGGGCAGAGAGTACTCCATCTAACTCTATCCTGACTTTGTTGATTTGGCCACGGAGTTTTATGGAGGGGCAATTTTGATTAAGTTTTTCTAGGCTGTTCAGGGTGGATGTTAAATCCTCCTCTTTCTGTCTAAGTTCCCTCCTACGCCAGGCTGCCAGTTTAATGCAGCAGCCCGTTATATAAGCCTTGTGAGCTACCCAAATCCAGCCAACCCCTGTATCAGGCGAATCATTCAGTTCGAAGTACTGTTTAATGTCTCCCGCTAAGGATGCTAAGCTGATGGGATCTGACAGAAGGTGCTCGTCGATCCTCCAGCTCCTAAATGGGGATAGATTAGGGCCTAACGTTAATTTAATAGCTACCATTGCATGATCAGACCAGGGGCAGGGGACAATGTCCGATTCTCGGATATCATCAAAGAGTAGAGAGCTTGTTAGGAACGTGTCGATCCTCGAGTAGGTGCCGTGTGTGGGGGAGTAGTATGTGTATTCCCTATTATCCGAGTGTAGGCCTCTCCAGGCATCCACTAAGCCCATTTTAGCCATTAGCTGTTTAATTTGACCCCTTTTTTTTGAAAAGCTAGAATCTTGGACGTGCCCTGATCTATCTAATGCTGGGTCTAGGGTCAGATTAAAATCCCCCCCCCAATCACCAGTTTGCCTAGATCTAGTGTGCCTAACTCCCTTAGCATGTTAATCAGGGTTTGGTGTGGTGATTTTGTGGGGGAGTATAGGGAAAGTAGAGAGATTCTTTGGCCTGAAATTAAGCCGGTGACCAAGACATAGTTCCTCTCTTTGTCTATTCTAGTATGTTTCGGAATGAATGGGAAATGCTTATGTATCAGAATGGCTGCCCCTGCTCTTTTCGTAGATTGAGTGGCCATGTATACTGTCGGATACTCTCTATGTAAATATTTTGGTTTACCCTCGTGTGTGAAATGAGTCTCCTGCATAAAGATAACCGAGGGTCTCAACTTTTTATATTGCCTAAATGCTTTCCTCCTCTTAAAGGGGTAATTAAAACCCTTAACGTTGTGAGTTCCAAATATGTACTCTGAGCTACTCATTGTGATTTGGTGGGTAGGTGTGCATGTTCTGCCCGGCTACCTTTTATTCCTTGTCCGACGTCCACTCCTTGGTGACCGGTAAGGGATGGAGGCCTGGAGGGGAGGTTCTGGGGCCGGAGACTCCGTCCGCTGCTAGGCCATGAAAAAGCAAAGAGAGACAACATTAGAATTACATTTGTCCAAGTTCCTTCTGCCGCATAAATTATTCTAATCTCCTGTAGTCTAGACCCTTGAACTAGGTTTTGTTGGCTGCCTGAACCTCGGCTACTGTCATCTGTGGAGATATAGCTCCCTGGATGCACTCCTATCTGTTTTTCTGGACTTTGATATATTTTGCTGGTTGCCCCTTGGGGGCTTACTCGCTTCTCTATCAATTCTAGATCTATCCTTTCTCCAAAAATAATAACAAATAACCTCAACAACATTTCAACTAATTGAAATAGACTAGGATATTCCCTGTCCATGTCGGGTAACTGGTTCTGACAGGCCCCTCCCTGGAGGCCTCGACTAACATATGTCTTAACTAAAGTCTTCAATGCCTATTACAGTCCCACTAAAGCAGGTCAGAAAAGTCCCATAAGCAAATGAGGAAATAAAAACTCGAAACAACTTCCTGATGGTGGGTAGCCTTCACTCCAATCGCGGTGGTATCAGGTTTTCCGGGGACGGGCCCGTGTCTCCTCTGTGCTGAGTATTAAGCCCCCCCTGGCTCCTACGGGGAAGATTCTTGTCTCTATAGTTCCTGGGGGGGAGCGGGTCTGCTCTCGGTCGCTGTGACCCTACCACAGTCCACTGTTTCTTCGGTATGGGAGGAGGTGGAGGGTAGTTGCGCTCCTCTGCCGGGAGGTCTGCTGGGCAAAGATCGATCTGTCGTAGTACTGCGAGGCAGTCTTCCAGGTTGCGGGTAGTGTGTGAGGTCCCTTGGTAGTTGAAGGTGAGGGCAAAGGGAAAATTCCACCTGTATTGGAGCTTGTTATGCTGCAAAATCGCCAGTGCCGGTTTCATCTGTCTCCTTCTGTCTAGTGTGCTGGGGGATAAGTCTGCATACACTTGTAGGGTGGAATTATCTGGCCCTTTGACTCCCTGCATCTTCCGTGTTTCAGCTAAGAGACAGTCTCTGGCTTGTTGCCTCAAGAATCTCACCACAACATCCTTGGGGGCCTCTGGGTTTCTCGCCCCACCTAGAGCTCTGTGGGCTCGCTCAATTTCGAGGACTTCCTTTGGCTGGTCGGGTAATATAGCAGTGAAGGTTTCTTTTAAATACCCTGTCAGGTCTTGTGTAGTCCTAGGGACCCCCCGAACCCTGATGTTGTGGCGGCGGGATCGGTTCTCTAGATCTTCAATCTTATCATTCAGCTCCATGATGCTGTATGAGTTCTGATCTATGGTAGACCTGTCATGTTGCTGTGCTTCTCCCATCTGATCCACCATCTCCTCCAGGAGTTGGCTCTTCTGCCCCAGTTCTCTGAGGTTTTTCTCAAGGGTTCAATTGCCTTGGCTAGGAGCTGTTCTATCGTTGCTATGGATCTGGGCGATAGATCAATATGTTGCTTTGACCTCTTGGGAATCTCCTCCTGGTCAGATGATTCAGAGTGATCTGAAGCTGAATCCGGTGGAGATGTCGGCTTTGTTGTTTTGGGCGGGAAGTGCTCTCGGATGCCCTTTGCGGAGGAGTTCTTTCTACTTTTCTTCATTTCTGATGGTAGAGATGTGCTCGTTGGAGGGGCTGCAGTACTCTTCCCCTTTACCTTTTCCGCTTTCAATTCCCTCAGGAGTGTATAGCTGCGGATGTCGTTAGGCCAGTGTGGGCAAAGGCTGTGTTCTCATATGAGATCGGTCCTTGTAGCTTGTTAGTCAAGGCCTCCTGTCAGGTACCCTTCACATCTCTTGGCTCAGTGCCTCACATCGCTCTTTACAGGCTCCACCAGATGCAAGTGAAGGGGGACTTTCAGGATAATTATCCTGGTATACATCCACAGCAGATTTGCTGAGTGGCCACAGGGTGGCAGTATAGGATCTCTGCCGCCGTGTTCAAGTAGTACTTTCTAGAATGTCCCAAGAGATTAACTGCAGGATTATCTGAGGAACAAAAGTCAAGGTGTTAAAAAGTCCCCGCTTGGAACCTTGAGGGATCCTCTGCAACAGTAAGCTTGCAATGATTTCTTGTCCAGTTAAGCTCAATGCAGGATCTGGCGTTGTCAGGGTTAAAGCTCCAGAATAAACTGTTAGTTGCTGTAGTCTGCTGGTGCAATTTTCTTTCTCAGTATGAGGGGTAAGACCCAGTTTGGAGTGTCCAGAGGGGCTGGTTCTTCCTGGGGCTTAAACTCCTGGATGTAGGTCAGGTGAGAGATGAGCCTGAATCTGTCTCCTTGCTGCCATGCGGTGCTTCAAAATAGCGGCCACGATTTCGCGGGCTTTACTCTTGCCCCTTCTTCCTGCCCTAATGGCCGCTGTGCAGCCTGTTTGACCTCTTTGTGGGGCTTCTTGGGCTTATGGGGTACCCCTGCTGGCCCCTGGGTGGCTGTCGGGTGGCCTATGTGCCTTCGGGCTCTATAGAGGGAGGTATCTCTGTGGCAGGTACTGCTGTGGCCTCTTAAGATGGCGGCCCAGTACTCCTGCAGGCCCCTGTCTTCCCCCACAGTACCTTGCTGTTTGTGAGTGAATGAATCCGGGCTCCTGCTGGTGCCTCCGGTCTGTGTCTCCCGTACAGGGAGAGCCAGCGCGCAGGGCACGCCGCTGCTGTGAGGCAGCTGCTGGCCTCTGAGTGATCCAGCACTCCTGCGGACCCCTTTCCTTCAGCCGGAGTGATTCTTTGGGAGTCCGACGGCTTCCCCTGGTGCCCCCTGATGGTGTTGGAGGCGTCTCAGGGGGTTTACAGGGCTAAATCACCCCAAAATCCGGCGTTTCCGACGGAGCTCTCTCCTCACACGTCCTGCTGGATAGGACGCTGGCTCCGCCCCCCTTTTAAGGTTTTTTAGGTACGATTTGGGCCTATATAGTCCCGCTTGGTATTTTAAGGTTTTAAAGGTCCGGTTGGGGCCTATATGGTCCCGCTTGGTGTAATGTGGGTTTTTAAGGTCCGGTTTGGGCCTATATAGTCCCACTTGGTATTTTAAGGTTTTTAACTTCCAATTGGGTCCTATATATTCTGGCTTGGTGTAATGTGGGTTAATAAGGTCTGGTTGGGGACTATATAGTCCAGCTTTGTATTTTAAAGTTTTTAAGATCCAGTTTGGGCCTATATAGTCCCGCTTGGTGTAATGTGGGTTTTTAGGTACTGTTTGGGTCTATGTAGACAGCATGGTATAATGTGGGTTTTTAGGTACTGATTGGGCCTGTATAGACTTGCATGGTATAATTTGGGTTTTTAGTTACTGTTTGGGTCTATATAGATGTCCATGGTATAATGTGGGTTTTTAGGTACTGTTTGGTCCTATATAGACATGCATGGTATAATGTGGGTTTTTAGGTTTGGTTTGGGCCTATATAGATGTGCATGACTTTTCTCGCAATGCATCTATTCTCTGGAACTCCTTGCCTCGCTTCACCAGACTATCCTCCTGCCTTAAATCCTTTAAAACATCAATAAAAACGCACCTCTTTAAAGAAGCCTATAACCTTCCTCCCTAACATGCTCAGCACTACTCTCTACTTACTGTACCACATACACACTTCAACCTTTAGATTGTAAGTCTGCGAGTTTCATTCCTGCAAGGTGCTTTAGGGAAAGCGCTATGGATACCGGATTTCAAGCTCAAAGACAGGGCCATCCACTCTTTGCAATGTGTGAATCTTTAACTTGTCTGTAACTTAACTTATGTCTGAATATGTTGTCGCATTACAAATAAACGATAATAATAATAATGGTATAATGTGGGTTTTTAGGTATCTATCTAGGTGATAAAGGGGACAGTGGGGGTGGAAGGGATGATGCCTTGCACGGTCTGATTTGTTTGCTTGTTTTAGATCGCACCCAGGTTTAAGCACTCCGCAGTTGCAGACTTTTTTGGACTGGTTGTTCAATTACTACACTTCAAGAGACCCTGAGAAGGAGAACCAACTGTTGGTGAATGTCATTATGTTGCTGAAACAGAAAACGGATTTTAATGTTATTATTCGTCTGAAGAATCCGAATTTATCAAAAGGGAAAAAAAACAGTGGGTGGAGTCTATTTCAATGGGTGGAGCCAGTATAAGGTCATTGGGTTGGGCATATAGCGGTTCAAATTATCAAATGGGTGGAGCCTATGAAGGGGGAGGGGTCGGCTCTCACTCTGCCACGCCTCCAACTTGGAAAGTCACCAGCCATCACTGGGTTTCAGTTGTGATCACAATCGCACATATGTATACTCATGCATTCAGGCAGAGGTAAGGGAGAATAATTGAAGGATTAGGGGGGGCATTTGTGTATGATCAGTCTGATGGCTATCTTTTTTAATAAAAGTATGTAGAGAGTGACATACCGTATTGGTCCGAATATAAGACGCACCTGCATTTAAGCCGCACCCGTAAAGTTCAAGGGGAAAAAAATAGAAAAAGATAGTACTAAAATATAAGCCGCACCCGTAAAATTGGAGAGAAAAAGACTCTCAAAGTGATCAGCCATTGCAAGAAATAGGCTTTCTAATTAGCACTGTAGCTTTTTTTTGCAGGTTACAGGCTTTACAGGATGTTAGAATCACTAAAACCGTAAATCGACGTTCAATACCGCAGTCTAAAGCACGAAAATCGGCACCCTTAACAATCGCGCAAATCGGCAGTATAGAAGTTGCACTATATAAGTATATATATATATATATATATATATATATATATATATATATACTCGCACATACACATTATATACATATATATACACTTATATACACATGATATGATATGATATCGGAGCATACACAGGGCCTCATTCTATTATCGGACGTAAATCGGCCGCAAAGCTGCGATTCCTTGCGGGGCTCCCGTTACCTTGCAATTCAATTATACGGCTGCGCTCGGTTTTAGCCTTGCAGAGAGGTTTCCCGGAGCAATTGAATAGCAACCAGGATTTTCTTACGGCCGAAACTCTTGCGGCCGTTTAAGATCAAAGGCTTTCCTCCGGCGCCTGCGGCCGCAAGGGATAACAAGGCGCCGGCCGCAAGCCTGCCGTAATCCCCGGCCGGAAGGGAATAGAATAGGCAAATAGCTTGGGGCCGGTCCTTGCGGCCCCGCATCTCCTACGGCCGATAATAGAATGAGTCCCATACTATATATATTCCTCTGAGTTTTCTAGCTAGTAAACAGTGGCGGGGGGCCCCAGTGCAGTCTAAAAATAAACATAATTTTATTTTTGTATTATAATTTTTTGCTTTCTGTGGTGTAGTGAGGCCCCCCCCACCCCAGCCCACGCTTCCAGGGTCCATTCTATGCACCCTCAAGCCCCTCAGCTGCATGCAGACTCCCCTCTGCCCCAGAGTGGAATGAATCACAGAGGTTTGTGGTTGCGGATGTGATCGCAATCGCGCATATTTATACTCATGCATTCAGGCTGAGGTAAGGGGGAAGAATTGAAGAATGGGGCTGGGGGCATTTGTGTATGATCAGTCTGGTGGTTATCTTTTTTAATAAAAATATGTAGAGAGTAACATACTGTATATATGTTGTTATATACAGTATGAATATATATATATATATATATTTTTTTTAATTTATATTTATGTATATACTGTGTATGCTCATATATCATATATATGTGTATATAAATGTATATATATGTAAATAATGTGTATGTGTGAGTATATATATATATATATATATATTACAGTGTGTGTAAATATATATATATATATATATATATATATATATATATACACACACACACACACAGCAACTCACAAGTGAGTACACCCCTCACATTTTTGGAAATATTTTATTGTATCTTTTCATGTGACAACACTGAAGAAATGACACTCTGCTACAATGTAAAGTAGTAAGTGTACAGCCTGTATAACAGTGTAAAAGTGCTGTCCCCTCAAAATAACTCAACTAAAGCGTTGGCAACAAAAGTGAGTACAGTGGAAAGTCCAAATTGGGCCCAAAGTTTCAATATTTTGCGTGGCCACCATTATTTTCCAGCACTGCCTTAACCCTCATGGGCATGGAGTTCACCAGAGCTCCATAAGTTGCCACTGGAGTCCTCTTACACTACTCCATGATGACACCACGGAGCTGGTAGATGCTAGAGACCTTGCACTCCCCCATCTTCCATTTGTGGATGCCCCACAGATGCTCAATAGTGTTTAGGTCTGGTGACATGCTTGGCCAGTCCATCACCTTTACCTTCAGCTTTTGTAGCAAGGCAGTGGTCGTCTTGGAGTTGTGTTTGGGGTCGTTATCATGTTGGAATACTGCCCTGTGGCCCAGTCCTTGAAGGGAGGGGATCATGCTCTGCTTCAGTATGTCACAGCACATGTTGGCATTCATGGTTCCCTCAGTGAACTGTAGCTCCCGAGTGTCGGCAGCACTCATGCAGGCCCAGACCAAACATATATACACATATTTCTATCTGTGTATATATGTTTTCTATAATGTGTTGTGTTTATTCCCCCTATATGCATTTACCTGCTGATGTCAGATGCTGCCTCCACTCTCTCTGCATTACTGTTTACATCCCAACTGAGGGTTTTATCTCATATCAGTGTTTTTGTGTTCTTTGTGCCTTATCCATTTATCTGTCATTTAGGTATTATTTCAACTACTTTTCCTCAGTATACAGTGCCTTGCAAAAGTATTCACCCCCTTGACTTTTTACCTATTTTGCTACATTACAGCCTTAAATTCAATGTTTTGTTAATCTGAATTTTATGCAATGGATCAGAACACAATATTCTAAGTCAGTGAAGTGAAATGAGAAAAATATATACATAACATTTTTTTTTAGAAATAGAAAACAGAAAATTGGCATGTGCGTATTGATGGTCTGCCCCCTGGAGGTCCATGTGGAGGTGCAGTGGAGTGCAGAACAGCAAGGAGAGAGTTAACCCTGTAAAAGCAACACAGAGAGGCATGGGCATGCTCTCTCCATTAGGGCTGTCTGTGAGACAGAGGGTGGAGCTGAAGGCAGAGAGGTGCCTGGGAGACACAGGCCCAAGTGAAGAAAGGTCTGAGCTGAAGTTTGTCAGCAGAAGCAGATGCTCACTATATGAAAGTCTGGAAAGGTTGCAGTCCATGAGGAGACCCCAGAAATGTTATTACCCAGGAGGGGAATGGCTGCAGAAAGAGAGAGCACCCAGGAGGGGAACAGCTGCAAGATTGAGAGCCACTGGCCAGAGAGAGGTCAGTGAGACTTGGAAAGCCAGTGAAGCTGCCTGAATTGTACAGCCAGCACAGTTGAGAGCCACTGAGAAGAGTGTCCAGCGTGACCTGAGAGATGAAAGAGACACAGCTCCTATACAGACTAAAAGAATGGACTTCTGAACCAGATAAGTGTCCAGGCCTGAGTTTGTTTGGACTGTATTATGCATTACAGTAGAGCAGTGAGGGAACTGCAGATAAAAGTGTAGGTAGTGCTTCAAAGAGAAGCTAGGATTTTTTTTCGGTTGTATGCTGACAAATAAACAGCAAAAATCTGCTAAGCATTTAAAGGGTTCCTGTGTTCTCCATTTCGGGTGGCGGAAACTAAGGCACGGATCCTGAGCGTGAATCTGTCCCATTTTGGTGACAGTGGTGGGCGAGAAAATTGTCTGTGTTAAAGAAGACAGTCCACTGTACCGGATAATAATAGAGGAACTATTGAACGCCCTGTTAGATGCCATTACATGCCAGAAAGTGGGCGGAGCTTGTCAGCAAGAAAACCAGCAGAAATGGCTGAAATTGCAGAGTCCATATTGCAAAATATGCTACACTAGACAAGCAGAAGAGGATATAATCCGCATGAGTGAGGCCACAGAGAAATGGCAGAGACAAGCAGAAGAGGATATAATCCGCATGAGTGAGGCCACAGAGAAATGGCAGAGACAAGCAGAAGAGGATATAATCCGCATGAGTGAGGCCCCAGAGAAATGGCAGAGACAAGTGGAAGAGAACAGAGAGCAAATGAGAACCTTTTTGGAGGCGCAGAAAGTGCAGCTGCAGCAACTGAGGTCTGCAACTAAGACTGTGGTTACAGAATCTAGGGGAATCATGAATCCTAATCACTTCCTAAGGAAGATGACCACTCAGGATGATGTTGAAACATATCTCCTGCAACTTGAGAAGATTGCCACTAGGGAAGGCTGGCCTAGAAAGCACTGGGCAACACTCCTTGTGTAGAGAAGCACAGAGAGCATATTGTGATTTGCCTGAAGAAAAGGCAACTACTTATTCTATCCTAAAAGAAGAGACCCTTGATGGAGTTGGAGTGAAAAGAGTACAGGGATTGCACTCCTGGGGATTCTTCGACAGGCAGGGTTATCGCTACCCAAGGGGCATGCTTTTATGCCCAAGTTTATAATGCAGTTTCCCTGTTAAGGGAAGGCAAACCAAACCGAATAAAACTGCAGGAGGAGCTGCAAGTGAGACTGCAGGAAGAGCTGCAAGGGAGACGGCCAAGCGCACCGCTGAGGGTGCAACAGAGGCGGCAGAAAGTGCGACTGAGATTGTTGAGAAAATAGCAGAAGTTGCTGAGAAAGCAAAAGGCTGCTGATGCTGACAAAGTTGTTGGGGAAGAAATGAACCCAATCAGATGCAGAAATCTTATGGACGAGAGACATGAGAAGGCCTCCATAAGAGACCTGGACAGACAGACACCTGTCCTTGGTGGATACTCCTGAGGTGGAGAGTGATGTTAGAAAAAGAAAATGCTCGCTAATGATCTCTGATCCAGAGAAATGAGAGATTAAGTGGATGAATATAGCCAGTGTTCTTGCAAAGGAAGAATTTCCTAGATATGATGAAGACACTGGAAACCTTACTCAAGTGAAAGATAAGGAAGTAAAGAGTCTGGAGATCGAGATGGTGAAAGACAAACCACCATCCCTGAGAGGACACGAGAAGCAGAATACGGAGATTTATCCTAAAAGAAAAGTAAAGTATCCCGAGAGTGCTTTGTCTCAGTTGGCCATAAAACAAAGCACTATGGATAAAGAGAAACAAGACGGTATCAAGTAAAGCAAGGCGTGCAGATGAACTCTTCACCAGTGGGACCGAAAAAGCCTGAAGTTGAAGACGGGCATGTTGCTACTAAAATGAAGGGTAACAGGATGATGCCAGGTTGTATTCCTGAATGGAGAAGGAAGCCTGCGTTTGAGGACAACAGAGTGTCCCATAGGAAGAAGACACAGATGTCTAATTGGGAGCAGTGGAATAGTCCCTTCAAGTACAAGATGAATGAGAGATTTATGCAGAAGCAGCTGCACAGTGGTGAACAGATGAAGCAAGGTCTGCTCACTAGCCATGTATCTCAGTGGGGAGCATATATAACAGGAAAGGATCTGCTGTTGCATACTCCAGAACAGCAGCGGGTTAGCGAACTTTCTGATATTAAAGGGACAGTTGGAGCAGTGTGTTTGTCCAGAAGAGACTAGCATTGACCTGAAGGAACTGCGTAAACTGGGTGCTACATTGAATGCAGAGCCATGTTTGCAGAAAGCTCATATGCAAGGCATAGTGAAGGAGCCTGCCCAGGAGAGACGGAAGGGTGAAGAAAACATGGCTGAACAGCCAAAGATATTCAGGGAGGACCTGGTGGAAAAGTCAGAGGAGGTTCCTCAGTTGACCATGCAGCAAAAAATGCAGTACAAGCGGAGTAAACTGGATTTGCAACAAGCTAATGGGGAGAACTTGTGGCTGAAGGAAGCAGAGGAAAATGAAAAGCTGGACGCCTTGGAGGCAAAGCAAGTAGAGAAGCCACTAAAAGAAGAAATAATACGTGTGAAAGCCGAGGATGCCAAAAATAAAAGTGTTTTCCAGGATTCAAGAGGCTACTAAAGAGGTGTACTGGCCAATCTGTTGGGTGTCAGCTTGAAGTTGCTGAACAGCTGGAGATATTCCAGCAAAACCAAAAGTCTAAGAGCTCCTTTCTAGCAGAGACAGAGAATAGGCCTGCTGTGCACAGAAAGAAAGATGAAGTACAGATCCGAGAGCAAGATGCAGCCGTGAGAGAGGGCTTGCCTTTGGAGTCTATAGGTTGGGCCAGAGCAGAAGCATGATTACTGTATGAAGCTGATACGTTTTGGTGATAGTTGTCAGCCAGCCATTAGAGCACCTGGAACAGAGAGAGCTAGGAACAGAGGGAAGAAAAACAACCCAAGAAGTTGCTGTTATATAATGAAATTGAAAGGGATGTTGCTGAAGAGCCTAAACAGGGAGAATTTGAGACCCTACAGAATGAGCTGAGAAAAGAAGCACGGCAAGCTCAGAAGATCACAGAATTTGACCAAGAATTGTACAGAGTGATAGGCTCAGATAGCCGCTGACACTAAACCCCATCAGGTTGTAATGAGGGAGCAACTAAGTGACATGAAAGCGTTCACCAGAGAGAAAGAAGCCAAACTCCAAGAGGGAGAAGGACCTCAGCGGTGTGAGGCAGGAGACAGTGGAGTTGAGGGCAAAGAGTGAAGAGCGAAAGCAAAATAAGACTAATGCTGACCAGAAAAAAAGATGAGAAGGCTGTGGATAAACTTCTGGAAAATAAGGAACATTTAACAGAAGACTTAAAGGAGCAAATGAAAGCCAAGCTTAAAGAGACAAAATTGAGGCGGGTCCAACTCAGTCTACAGATGAGGTATGAGTACTCCTGGAGAGACATGAAACAGACAAAAACACGCCATCTAACCATGAACTTGCTGGAAGAATCCAAACTAGAGTGTGAACTGGCAAACTGCAATCCTTGCGTTACTGATTTAAAGAGGACAAGTCAGAGTCGCGAGAGTGAGGTGAAGGATCTGAAAGAAAAGATGAATCTGGTAGAAGACAAGGTAACAGAAACCGATGATGTCTGTGATGTACCCCCAGGGAAAGAACTGTATGGAGAATCATATTCTCATACGGAAGTACAAGGATTACTTTTCAAGGGTCCATGGTGGAGGGCACTCAGAGATGGACGGGCCGGTGTCCTACCCACGTTGTTTGGGCGATGCTCCTGGCAGTCCGAAGAAGAGTGCGCTACAAGATGAGACAGCTGGAAAAGCAGTAGCTTCAGCACTGTTGGGAAGGTCCCACTGATGCAAGGATGTCAGGACGATGAAATGGTGGAGTATACAGCCTCACAGCGTTGTCGCTTAACCCCATGGTGACGAGCTGGGGCGGGGAATGTGTGTTGGTATGCCCCCTAGAGGTTCATGTGGAGGTGCAGTGGAGTGCAGAACAGCAAGGCGAGAGTTAACCCTGGCTGTAAAAGCAACACAGAGGGAGGCATGGGTGTGGTCTCTCCATTAGAGCTGTCTGTGAGACAGAGGGTGGAGCTGCAGGCATAGAGGTGCCTGGGAGACACAGGCCCAAGTGAAGGAAGGCCTGAGCTGAAGTTTGTGAGCAGAAGCAGATGCTCACCATATGAAAGCCTGGAAAGAGTGCAGTCCATGAGGAGACCCCAGAAAGAGAGCACCCAGGAGTGGAACGGCTGCAGAAAGAGAGAGCACCCAGGAGGGGAACAGCTGCAAAATTGAGAGCCACTGGCCAGAGAGAGGTCAGTGAGACCTGGAAATACAGTGAGGCTGCCTGAAGTGTACAGCCATTACAGTTGAGAGCCACTGAGAAGAGTGTCTAGCGTGATTGGAGAGGTGAAAGAGACACAGCTCCTATACAGACTAAAAGAATGTAACTTTGAACCAGATAAGTGTCCAGGCCTGTGTTTATGATTGGACTGTATTATGCATAACAGTAGACCAGTGAGGGAACTGCATATAAAAGTGTAGGTAGTGCTTCAAAGAGAAGCTAGTATTTATTTTCTGTTGTATGCTGACAAATAAACAGCAACAATCTGCTAAGCATTTAAAGGGCTCCTGTGTTCTCCATTTCAGGTGCCGGAAACTAAGACACAGATCCTGAGTGGGACAGTGAATCTGTCACAGTATGTATTCACCCCATTTGTTATGAAGCCCATAAAAAGCTCTGGTGCAACAATTACCTTCACATTATTAGTGAAATGATGACCACCTGTGTGCAATCTAAGTGTCACAGGATCTGTCATTACATATACACACCTTTTTTCAAAGGCTCCAGAGGCTGCAACACCTAAGCAAGAGGCACCACTAACCAAACACTGCCATGAAGCCCAAGGAACTCTCCAAACAACTAAGGGACAATGTTGTTGAGAAGTACAAGTAAGGGTTAAGTTATAAAAAAATATCCAAATCTTTGATGATCCCCAAGAGCACCATCAAATCTATCATACCCAAATGGAAAGAACATGGCACAACAGCAAACTTGCCAAGAGACGGCCACCCACCAAAACTCACGGACCGGGCAAGGAGGGCATTAATCAGAGAGGCAGCACAGAGACCTAAGGTAACCCTGGAGGAGCTGCAAAGTTCCACAGCAGAGACTGGAGTATCTCTACATAGGACGACAATAAGCCATACGCTCCATAGAGCTGGGCTTTATAGCAGAGTGGCCAGAAGAAAGCCATTACTTTCAGCAAACAAACAAAATGGCACGTTTTAATTTAGCGAAAAGGCATGTGGGAGACTCCCAAAATGTATGGAGGAAGGTGCTCTGGTCTGATGAGACTAAAATTTAACTTGTCGGTCATCAAAGAAAATGCTATGTCTGGCACAAACATAACACATCAAATCACCCAAAGAACACCATCCCCACAGTGAAACATGATGGTGGCAGCATCATGCTGTGTTTTTTTTTTTCAGCAGCCGGGACTGGGAAACTGGTCAGAGTTGAGGGAAAGATGGATGGTGCTAAATCCAGGGATATTCTTGAGCAAAACCTGTACCATTCTGTGCGTGATTTGAAGCTAGGACGGAGGTTCACCTTCCAGCAGGACAATGACCTCAAACACACTACTAAAGCAACACTTGAGTGGTTTAAGGGGAAACATGTAAATGTGTTGGAATGGCCTAGTCAAGGACCAGACCTAAATCCCATAGAAAATCTGTGGTCAGACTTAAAGATTGCTGTTCACAAGCACAAACAGTCCAACTTGAACGAGCTGGAGCAGTTTTGCAAGGAGGAATGGGCAAAAATTCCAGTGGCGAGATGTGGCAAGCTCAAAGAGACTTATCCAAAGCGACTTGGAGCTGTTATTGCTGCAAACGTTGGCTCTAAAAAGTATTGGCTTTAGGGGGGTGAATAGGTATCCACATTTACTTTTTCTGTTATTTTGTCCTATTTGTTTGCTTCACAATTAAAAATAAAATAAAAAACATCTTCAAAGTTGTGGGCATGTTCTGTAAATTAAATGATGCAAATCCATGTTTATTTCAGGTTGTGAGGAAATAAAACATGAAAAATGCCAAGGGAGGTGAATACATTTGCAAAGCACTGTAGATGTATACTTTTGGTGGTGAGAGTGTCATGGTTTGGCCCTGCATGAGTACTGGATTTAAGACCTAAGTCAATTGAGATGCTAACTAGTGAATTGTCAGACCAGGTACAGGGGTGGATCTCTGCAGTTTTCAGAGTATCTAGGAAGGAGGAGCCTGTTATGATTGCATATATCCTAGAGTAGGAATTATGAACTGGTGAATAGAAAGTATATTCTTTGTCATGAGGATGCATCTGTCTCCAGGCATCAATAAGGTGGAAACTCAATAGAGAATAGATTTGTTTCAATTTGTTAGAGAACCTGTTGCCTCGGCCTCGGGATGACTTATCAAGTTGTGGGTTTAAGGTCAAATTTAGGTCTCCCCCTAAAATAATTTTGCCTGTATCCATCGACTTTAATTCCATCGATTATTTGAGTAATTTGATAAATGTTAAATGTGGAATATTAGTCGGTGAATAGAAGGCAGTTAGAGAAATGTTAGTACCTAGGAGGGACCCGTTGATAATAATATAGTTGTCATCTGGGTCTGTGTTTTTTTTAATTTTTTATTTAATGTTGAAAGTAAAATCCGTATGAAGTAAAATGGTGACTCAGAATGTTTATGCATTAATTTAGGAATTTTGTAGCTGCTTGTATGAAACAAATGCCTTCCACCTCTTGAATGGGGAATTGTGGGATATAAATGTAAAAGTGGTATCCGTCATCCTACCTTATTGGTGAAAAGTATATCTAGTTGGCGTACTGTTAAATATTGGTGACAATTTAACCACCATGGCAGCAGAAGGTCAGTCGTTCTGAATCAGGAGGTCGAGACCAGGTGCTGTGTAAGATATTAGGAATCTGAGACAGGAGAGAAAAGGGAAAAGTGTCATAATAAACAAATTCAATCTTAAAACAATAAACAGTGGTAAAAACATAAATCCTCATACAAAAAAATAACTAAAGGCACAAATGTGCCAGAGGAGAGGGGAAGAGATTTGCTCACACTCTAAATCCTCTTCTATGAAGATAATGTAAAACGAGGGGTATTTTTAAAGAAAATCTAAACAATCACAACTTGGATATTAATGTTACTAAATATGTAGTTAAATAGGCCTGGTCTGAGTAAATTAGAACCAAGGGAAGCTAGATTCATAGTCTAAGGCTTCAGTCGATCTTGCTCTGATACTTTTTAGGTATGGGATTTGGGAATGAATGCATCATCACTTACGCGAAGGCACTAGTGAGGAGATAAGCAATGTTCACAATCACACTAAATATAGAGATAGTATTTCCGGTGTTATGACAGGCTTGGAGGTGAAATCATATTTTCGGAGATCCTGGCGGTAGAGATGAAGGGGGATCATTTAAGTGTGTCAGGCTTTCCGTTGCTGTTTGCTCAGTGGCACTTCTGTCCATTGCTTGACTGGTTTCTTGGAAGTCAGTTCCTGAGATAAGGTTGAGTTTGAGAAGATGGCCTCAACATTCAGCTAGGTTGTGAACATTTATAAAAGGTTGATCCCACTTGAAAAATTAGGCTAAAGGGGAAGCTCCATCTATATTTAATATTGTTTTTAGTTAAGATGAGAAGTGCAGGCCGGAGAAGCTTCCGTGTATTGAGGGTCAAGGGAGCCAAATCAGCAAATATGTGCAAAGGAGGGCCATCTAGTCCAGAGATGGAAGGACGTTTTCTAGCCTCTGTAAGGAGCTCATCTCTGGTCTTTTGGTGTAAAAAGTGGGCTATTAAATCCTTGGGTTGATCTGAGGTGTTGGGGCCTCTTTCAATCTCCCATGAGTCACTCTGTTGTGCCCTGGAGAATGTCCTGAATAACTGTGTTCAAGTATGGTATAAGGTCGACGATAGATCTGGGGATACCCCTGAAACTTATATTATGTTGACTAGCCCTGTTTTCTAAATCCTCCAGTTTGTTTCCCAATGCAGGGATTTGGGTGGGATTCTGAATGGTATCTGACCTGTCTTTGGACTGAGCATCTATTTGATCCGTGATGGTCCGTTGTCCCAGGCCGGAGATTTCTTGCCTTATTTTCTTTACTGCACTGGATAAGTGTGATTGAAGCAACTGAGCAAGGGTAAGATTCGTAAGTTTTGCCGAATGGCTAGAGTGACTTTGGGTCCCTTGTGAATCAGAGTCATCTGAAGAGCCTGCCGTAGGGTCAGGTGAAGGGATTTAGTCTTTAGATTGTTGTTTGAAGTATTCTGGAATACTCTTTGCTTGGATGTTTTTCTTTGTTTTACCCATGGTTAAAAGATACAAGAAGAATTTTCGTAGCAAAATATGATGCTGAGGTATCTCTATGGGCAAGTAGAAAAGCAGTCAGTTTGAAGAAAAGCCTTTACCAAGGTTAGGGTTCACTCTGGGTAGGTCACACTAGAACTGCAATACAGAGTCCTACTGTAAGAGAGTCAGTAGGTGGAGCTGTTGGGCTAAAGATCAGGATGTGAACAGAGCCATTTATGTCTGTAAAATAGTAATTCAGATAGAAAAGTCCTGTGATGAGTTTATGATATAATGTACTTGCCTCTTGTCTCGTCTATTTTTGCTCCTCTGAGCACCTTCAGCACTCATTATAAAGATATATATATATATATATATATATATATATATATTTAATCAATAATGAAATAATTATTTCTTGAATAAATTAATATACTTTACCTATTTGTAATTAATATTTCAGCAATTAATAGTCTGAAAAACTAACAATCTGTTTATATTTTCCGGCACCATACAATGTACAGTATTGGTGTTAGTGCTCTGATGAAGTGTAATGAATGTCATAACTGTGCATTCTAAATGGTTTATGTGCCTGAGGGAAATCCGTTGGTGTAGTTGTGTAAATTGCCATTTCTAGATTTGTAATGTATTATTGTGTTACTCGTCTCGCATGTATTTTCCGTATTTTGTAATAGTGTATTTTGTTTGTGTTTTGTAGTGTTCTGCGTGGTCCGTGGTCTTGTAGCCTCATTTTTAAATTTTTTGCCTGCCATTTTTTTTCTCGCTTAGGCGACTTTCGTGCAGTGAAATTCGTCGAAACCGCATTTAAATTGCGTTGCACCTCACTCACAGTCGTCCTGCCTGTTCCCCCATGCTGTGGGTGATATTTTTGTTGTATTTTCTTTGTTTATTTTTTTTGTGTTTGTTGGATGTTCATGATTCCGCAGTTAACCTTGTATTTTTGCTATCTCGTATTTTTTTTTTTCAAAGTCCTGAGTCTCGTATTTATTTTATTTTTTTCTAAGTTTATCAAAATCCTTCATACACCCAAACACAGGAGAGGAGTTCGCAATTAAAGGATTCTTCAATTGTTGTACTATGGGTGTTATTTATGTGGCCCGGATCAATGTTGGCAAAACTAGCCTCCAAGTCAGACGCCGCATAGGTGAACATATATATGCCATTGAGAAGGATCTAAGTGCTCAGAGTTTAATGACTCGCCTCGCTATGCCTCTCTCTCCGTCTGCAGATGTGCCGGAGGCTCCTGAAGTAGGCTGGGCAGGCCTGTGGTGTCCCGCAGAGTGCCTGGGCGGGACTAGGCCCACCCAGATACATAGCCTTATACTCCGGGTAAGGCACAACTCCAGAGGCCAAAGGTTTCAGGGCTCCCTTCCTCCTTCAGGGCTGCGGCAGTGTGGGTCAGCTCAGAAGGGTGAATCTGGAGAGCTGAATAATATAATAAAGTTGTGAGGTTATTTTTTATGTTGGAAGCGGAGCCCAAGCTATGTGCGTCTGCTTCCCTCACTGGTAGCTCCGTCCCCCCTTCTCTATCTTTACATTCTCCCTTTGTACCTTAAGAAAATCTTTTGGATTTTAGTATTATCTATATGCAAATGACACTCAAATGTACCTCTCAGCACCAAGTAAGAAATTAATAAGTAATTTCTCTAAATGCTATATTCTTTTTGGCAGCTGAATAATCAAACAGACAATCAATGTATGATTAAAAAGATATATTGTAAGTAAATCAAAATACTGTTACACAATGGGTTTCAACAAACAGATAACAGACAATAAGTATAAACATTATATTTACAAAAAGAATTTTATATGAATATCTACATTATTATATGAAGACTCATTTTGTTATTATGTTACTAAATCCTACCCCAAAAAGTCAGTTTGTACTGTCTGCTCCCCAGGACTTCACATGTCTCCTGGACTTCTTAGAGCCACTGCTCCATGGAGACTCTCTGGGATATTCTGTTCTTGGAGATCTTCCAAGGACACTCTCAGCTCTTTATAGAATCTCAACTGCTTTTACATAGATATTTGGGTTTATATGCACTATTTTAGGCAGTTCTGCTTCCATATCAATCCAGAAACAGCCAATAGTAAATTAGATTGTCATCATGACATCAATTAGTGTTTAGACTTCCAATATGCCTATCCCTACATTAGGGCATTCAGCTCACATCCGTAAATCCTTTCCTTCTCAGTAAGACTTTTCAGTGTGAGGCACCCAAACCAAGCTTTACAGATGATAATCGGCTCTAGGAGCCAATAGAAAGGCCTCATGTCATGCCCTGGGAATTCCTTCCATTTAAATCCTGCTGGAAGGAATACCCAGGCATCCCTTAACCCCGCTCCCGGCCCTATCACCCCTTCTACAGAACTATGGGGTCTATACAGACCCCAGGAAATATAAAGTTAACCTGCAAGGTAAAATACCTACCCAAATAAATAAATAACCCCCCTAAATAAATAACTAAGCCCCTAAATAAATACCTACCCCAACTATATAAATCACTAACCCCCCAATCTAAAATCTAACCACCCTAAATCAATAACTAGCCACACTCAAATTAAATTAGCCCCTACATACAAAAAAAAAATCACCCCTACTCACAAAAAATAAAAAACCTCCATTACAAAAAATAAAAACAGCTTACAATGAAAATAAAAGAGAGTACTCCAAAATAAAAAAAACACTATTAAAATTGTAAAAATACAACCAGTAAAAAAAGAAAGGGTTAATAATGCCACTTACCTAGCTAAAGTGACCGTCCAGCGATGGTCACCGATGCCCTGTTCCTCTTTTGCCCTCAACTAGTCGGGCTCTTCTTTCTTGATTGAAGCCCATGTTCTCATCTTCTGGGCCAGGAAAGGGCCCTCGCCAAAAAAAAGACTCTCTAAAAAAATACAGGAGCTCCAAACTGAAAATAGTGGTTCCTGCGCCTGCTCCTGCATAAAAAATGCAATGGAGCATTCTGATTGACTGAAATAGCTGTCAATCAGACTTCAGCCAATCAGAATGGGTCACAGGACAAGGTTTAATAGTTGGGGCTCTGCAGGGGCAAGGGTTAATAGTTGGGGTTCTGGAGAGGTCACGACCAGGACCCCGCAGCATAGGGGGGGGGGTTATTTTAGGTGCTGCGGGGGTACTTGTATAACCACCAAGGCGGGGTTAACACATTAGACGACACAGGTCATTTAAAGACCTGTGGCAGCGGTTAATTTGTGGCACTGGTCCTTTAAGGACTCGCGCTGCGGATGGGGATTATTGTTGGGGAGTTAATAGGTTCCATGGAGTCCCGATTGATGGGGACCCCATGCAGCATAGGAGTTCATTGTAGGTGCAAGGGGTTGTCCTTTAAGGACCCCCCTTTCAGGGTTTGGGGTTTAGGGGTCAGGGCAGTTGATTAAAGACAGTGTCCTGTCTCTTTAAGGGCTTTAGGAGTTATGGGAATGCTCTACTTTGCGGATGAGGGGAAATGTTTTTATTAGCATAGGGTTTGGGTGTCAGAGTGTCAGTGTCAGGGAGTAACTTGTAAATTATTGTCAGGGCAAAACTCACTGGAGATACTTGCCTTGCTTTTCAGCGGTGTCGTGAGGTTCACTCGGAGCAGTGACTCTACCACTCACCCTCTTTCCTCTCCAATGACCTTCTCCTTTTCTTCTTCTCACACACAACACAGGGAAGGGAGAGGGGGGGGCAAAGGAGACACAGGGGAGGGAGGGGTGGAAAGACACATAGGGGAAGGGGAAAGGAGACACAGGGGAGGGAGATGGGAATGGAAGACACAGCGAAGGGAGTCGCCCTACACTAAAATCTCTTGCTGCCAAGGATGGATTTATGGATTTGGGCTAAGTGTTATAATGCAGGGGAGCAAAAGACTAACACTGAAGTGTAGCATCACCAATCAGCAATGCTGTATGCAGCCAGCTAGATGAGGCTGCTACACTGGGTCCTTAAAGGACCATAAATCAACATTCAAGTAAAAATGCTTCAGCAGTTACCCAGTTTTTCTTTAGACATAACCCCTCTGCTTGATAAATTGTGACATAATAATTGTACTGAAACCAAACATTTCAGCTTCTTCTTCCTATTCTAATCTGTCTTTTAGTCGAATGAGCATTTATGCTTGATTTATGGTCCTGCAATGACCTTCAAAGTCTTTGAGGAAAAGAACATTCATGGTCTATGAACATGTGTCTCTGTGTGAGTGCATGTGTCTCTATGTAAGTGAGTGCATGCAATTCACTGGGGCTGGGGGAGGTAATGGGACAATTCACTGGGGCTGGGAGAGGTGATGGGGCAATTCACTGGGGCTGGGAGAGATCACAGGGGCAATGCACTGATGCTGGGGGAGGTGATGGGGCAAATCACTGGGGCTGGGGGGGGGTTGTAGGGGCAAATCACTGGGGCTGGGGGAAGTTTTATCTGGGTTGTAGATAAAATGATCAGTGAATGAAGGGACACTGACCTTGTTCTGGGTATTACAGAAATCTAAAGGAAAGGAGCAGCTCAATTCACAGACCAAAAATGTACAATGTATTATGTATGCTAATATTCGCTGGGATTTTCAGGGGTGTCAACATTGATAGAAAACAGTTTGCAAATGCAAGAAATTCAGCAAACTTTAGAGTAACTGTTTAAATGTTTATTTTGGTATTTTTATACACTACTAATTATGCTCTATCAGATGCATTCATAATCCAGATCACTTGCATATACCTTTAAGTTTAGCTATAGTATACCCACTATAGTGCACATCTCTTTACACTTTCTTCTAAACCCACCTTTACCTTTACATGTATACATGTGTGTAAATATACATATGTGTGTACACAGTTATAGAAATTACATGGAGCAAAATAAACCGTTATAAAGCGAAATAGCAGGGGTTATAGACTAGTGCGCGGAATGAGCTTTTGGGATTGGTTATATAAAGTGATAAGAGTTGTTACAGGGAGAAATTATGACGCAGGAAGGAATATTTTGAGCAATATGATTACTTTATAGAGTGGTTTTATTGTGCAATAAAGGAGTTATAAGGAAATATTATATATGATGGGAAGAGTTATATGGCAAAGTTACATTTTATGTAGCAAAATGCAGTTTTAGGTAGGGTTATTTGTAATATTAAGAAGTACAAAAATACAAAAAATATGTATTACATTTTCAGAAGAATAATAATTGATTATTTGTATCTGAAACATTTCAATATAAGAAATAATCTAAGGAGTTTATTGTCAGCATTTTCAGATTTAACTGTCAGTACAGGCCTCTGTGCTTTCTAAAATATATTTTTAAACCTATGTACTACTCTTGAAAATAAGTAAAAAGTTTTTAGAGTGTACAAATATAATAAAACCTCTATTGTGTTACTTTTTACATGCTAATTGGTTAGTATCCATCATTTTGTTTTCTATGGATCAACTTCCTAAGGTGTGAGACACTTAGAATACAAACAAAGTTCTATCTGCATGACAGAAATGTGGTAGCTAAAACTACCAGTGATGTCATAAGGACAAATGGAAAGCTCATTTGTTTACAAGAAAACATCCCTCTTAAAAAACATATATCAGCCTTATTAAATTGCGATTTGGCCAATTTAAAAGGGCTCTATATAAGGACACAGCATATTTTTAAAGACGTTTTTAGTTAGTGAAGACCTTGCTTTTGGATAGAAGTTCACTAACTAAAAACTTCTGAAAAAATATGCTCTGTGCTTATATAGAGCCCTTTTCAATTGGCCAAATCGCAATTTAATAAGGCTGATTATCAGTTCAGAAAAGTTCAGAACAGAATTACATCTAAATGTTAAAAATGCTAAAACGTTTTTTTGGCCATGGGTAACACATAGAAACAATATCTCAATGGTCCTATAATCTGTTTAAACAAAATAGTGAACTCTGCTGACTGTAATAGCTTAGTCAGGTGAGATATGAGTTACTTAAGTTGGGAAACATAAGCCAAACTACCACACCCCAAGGAATCTCCGAACTGGCAAGTCACAAATGATCTAACACTCTGCTGTTTCTGTCTAATAGATAGATTTTTAAACAGGTCTTATGCTTTGGTAAAGGGATTCTCCACCCCTTAGAAAACCCCATTGTGATGACTGACCTTTATGGCCCAAGGCCGTACTAGCACGGACCCTAATTTCATGAACTTCGAGTTTGTGAGGGTTACGACTGTACTATATCAATTATGTATTGTTACATAGTTACATAGTCACATAATAATTGAGGTTGAAAAAAGACTTTCAGTCCATCAAGTTCAACCTTTTAAGATCTCCTCTGATCTGCAATTATTAATTAGTTGTTAATTAATTGACCCAGAGGAAGACAAACAGAAAAAAGAAAGTGAAACTTAGCCAATCGTCTCAAAGGGAAGAAAAAATGTATTCCTTCCTGAGCCTAGATACTGGAGATTGGATTCCTCCCTGGATCAATACTCTCTAATTATGCAGGATAACCCTGAATACCCTTTTTAATTAGAAATAAATCCAGTCCCCTTTTAAAGTTATCTATCGAATCCGCTGTCACCACTTCCTTTGGTAGAGCATTCCACAGATTAACCACCCTTACTGTGAAGAACCATTTTCTTTCTATAGGGTGGAATCTTTTTACTTCTAACCTCAAGGGGTGTTCTCAGTTGTAGACCTCTTGGCACAAAAAGCTCACTTGACAAATCTTTATACTGACCCTGGATGTATTTATATAAGGTAATCATATCTCCTCTTAGACACCTTTTTTCTAGAGAAAATAAGCTTCATTTGGTTAGTCTTTCTTCATAACTTAGCCCCTCGATTCCCCTTATTAGTTTTGTAGCCCTTCTATGTACCTTGTCCAGCTCTAAAATGTCCTTTTTATGAAATTGTACTCCATATTCCGAATGAGGGCATACTATAAAATGTTATGTTGGGGACACTAGAATGGGGATTGCAGGCTAAAACATATCATATTGGGGCTTCTATTCATGAGTTGCTAGTAGCTTTGCCATATTGTGTATAGCCACCACATTGTGACTCCATTGTAATTCAAGGACATTTCTTTACATGGAGGACATACTGTCTTCTAAGAGCTATGGTCTAAACCTATCTTATCACCCCTACTGTGAAGCAGAATAATGGCTCGCAAATTAACACTGTGTCAGGTGAGGCCAGTAGAGAGAGATTAAGAAGTCAGTAGGGTTGGGGGAAGGTTGTTATTAGCCCTGTTTTCAGTATCTCTGGATATGTGGCATGATTCATAACCTCTCATTATTCATTATTATCTATATAAAAATATCATTATAAATCTGGAAAGGCTATTCACTGGAATGTCACTGCATTGAATTGGCGTAGCTATGGGTTAGCCCTAAGTCTTGTTACTAAGTTTAGAGGGACAAATAGCTAACCAGACTTGGTGTCTCCACTATTGTTTAGGGTGATTACCCTCTAGAGAGCAATAAAGCATTTATCCAAGAAAAGGGAATATTAACTTATCAGCCAGCTTGACTCATGTCCTGTGGGGGGTGATTAGTAAGGGTGACATCACTTAAGTGACATGTCTTCCACATGGCACAAGTAAAGAGGTCTGGTGATTATACCAGACTCTTTTTACCAAAGGATGGGGCTTGTCTGGATTGGTTCTTGTTATCCATAAATATGTTGTACTATTCCAATTAACCTGTTCTGGATTGCTACCTTGTTGTAGTGAAGGGTCTTGTGTTCTTTAATGAAGCTGTGAGCTATACCATTTAGGGTCACCCAGGATTAGCAGGTCATAGTAGAGAGGTCAGACAAATTATGATTCACTGGAGAAGGAACCCACTCCAGTATCTTTGCCAAGATAACCTTATGGATAAGCATGACTAAATAACTAAACAACAACAATTCCCATTAAACTTGTACTCTGGATACACATCAACACTGTGTGTATTTCATTCTGGTCACTAAATGGAAAGGCTCTTTATTTATTTTGTATTCTGAGACTCTGCTAGTCCTAAAGCAAGGGACTATGATCCTGATGACATTGGCTGGGCTGATCCTAGATCACTGATCTCCATGGCTGGTGGAGGTGTTCCTGAATTGGCATGCTGGGCACTGAGATAACCCAAACTCTCACAATCCATGGGTACCTTCCTGTTGCTGAAGGCAGAAGGTCTCCTGCCCTCTGGGTCATATTAGGTATAGGGTGTTTTGCAAAGCACTATTTATTCAAAACAAGTTAAACATTTTACATTTAGTTTTATCAGCAATACTTCAGCCTGTCTGGGCAGTTTATTTGTTTCTCTGTAATCTATGACGCAGGTTGCAATGTTTCATATTTCTTGCGATAGCTGTGAACTGTGCAAAGTGAAATACCATGCATCACAGCTTGCAAAGAAGCATGCAGGCTGTTAAAATAACATTTAAAAGATGTTCAACTATCATGCAGTTTGCATAGAGCTTCAACACCTTGATTTCTCTGCTCTGAAGGAAAATCTGAGAATTTGCTACACACCTGAGGTATGAACAGAGTCATGAAGGCTGACCAATCACAAGAGCCGGATCTATCCCTCTTCACCTTCGCATGGCTTCGGCAGCACTGACAGCTGCAGTTACAGGAGCCATCCAGCAGAGGGTGCTGTCATTTTTGATGTAAGGCAAAGAACTATTCTCCCCTCTGACATGGTGCAACTCGACGGCGCTGAGTCGACAGTGAAGCCATCCCTATGTTCGATGCGGGCACTCTACCCCCCAGGGCCTCGGGCACGCCTCTCATAGCTCAAGGACTTTTCAGTCGGCGCGCATTATATGAAAATTGGCAGCGCCATCTGTCGGTTGGCTGGGATGTTGTAGGGATTGCATCTGTCAGATTATGAGAAGGTGAAGAGGGAAAGGACCCAAGAGCCATTGTCATTATTAACAATATTAATGTATTATTCGTGTTATTATAGTTGGGCAGCTAGTCATTATTTCATGCTAAATCTCAATTCCTTGCAGTATGTTAAATCTGTCAACCCCCTACTGTATCTGTATTCACTCTCCCCCCCCCCCCCCCCCCAAACGGTTTTCTGGCCTGCATTAGTTAATAAGGAGGAGGTGTTTAACATTTGTTCAATGGTTTTCTCGCTTTCACTCTATCTTTCATCTCTTTCCTTCCCTGTGCTCTCCCTCCCTCCATGTTTCTGTTCCCTCACACTATGTCCTACTCTTCCCCTCACAGTGCAATCTGACTGCAACACCTTGGCTTCTCTGCTCTGAAGGAAATTCTGAGAGCTCTTCCCTGACCCACCCCTATCTAGATCAAATTTATAGAGGCACGGAAATCACATGCACCTGACAAATCAGCAGCGTATGTTATCCTAATATGCTACCACTCCAGCCACCCTACCCACACTGATTACCTCTCAGAACTCTCCCCTGTGCTTGACACAAAACGTGTGCTGGGCAAAATAACTGCATTATAGCACCACTGTTTCATATTCCCTCCCTATCAGATTGATACAGTCTCCTACTATATAGAAACATATATCCAATACATGTATTTGACCATCCCCCCTCCTCACACACTGTGCTCTGTAATAATCTTTCTCCCCTGACTTCCCATTTGCAGATTATATTATCTGACCACTAGGGGCAGACAACATATTACATACCAGAGCCTTTCACCTCAAATGATTCTTCAAATCTCTTCCCTCCACCACTAAATGATAAAAAATGTCTAACTTTTCATACCTTCCTACCTAAGCTGACTCTCACTTTCTTCCTGATCCATGCTATTCCTTATGAGTTCTTCCCCATGTCTCTGCCTCCTCCATTCCCTTTAGATTATAAGTAGCGAGTTTCAAATCTTGTAGGGTGCTTTGGAAAAAAGCGCTTTCTACAAAGATTCTAATATCAAAACAGGGCCTCCATCTTCTACAGTTTGACAATATTGTTTCCTTACTTGTTCTTATCCCCTATACAGCGCTACGGAATATGTTGGTGCGTTATAAATAAAAGTTATTATTATAATTATTATTAACTAATAACTGATAAAATGGAGACTGGTTATTTTTTTAATTACTGCAACACACATTTTCAAAAACACACAAAAAAAGCAGCAATATTTGCAATATACTGTTCTGCAGAACTACATGTATTTAGGAAAACAGTATTACATGCCCGTATGATTGGCTGTCATTTTTATGTTTGTTTACCTGCCTGATCTTGGGAAACTGATCGATGATAAAACAGTTTAAAATTGTGAAAGCTTGCAATACAACTAAATGAAAACCTGTTTGTATCCAAGGCCCCTTGACCAAGCAAGTAAACAAATTCAGGAATGGTGTCCATTAGTTTTGCATATAAAATATAATAAATTATCTTTCTAAAACTATTTTACATTTTAATCAATTATGTGTTGTGGTATTATAAACATATTATTGTATATGTTTGGTTGTAGAAAAATAGAAAAAAAAAACACCATCATTACTCTATTATTGCTGTCAATATGAAACAGATAATTGTGCTTATGGGGAAATACAAATTACTGTAATTCTTTATATTATAACAGTCATATGAGGTGCAAAACAATGACCCTGTCATGTTACAGAGCCATCATTAATAATGAAACTCTGAATGTGTCCAGAATTCGCTCTGCTTATAATGACAACAATTCTATAATATATCTATAACACATTCACTTCTGCAAATACAATACCAAATACATGTGACATTAACGCAAGCATTACAGGGACACATACTGTATCTCACTATCCTGAGTTTATAAGAGCTGTTCGAAAATGTTTTTTTTCATATGTTGATTAGTACAGCAAAGATTAAACCTTATAAACTCATTGTATAGGCAACATTTACAACGTTAGCAAATCTACCGCCGGTGCAGGCGATGCAATACACTGAGGCCCTGGACCTTTTAGGGTCCCAGTGCTCACCCTGCCACTGCCCTCCTTGGCCCCCCTCGGCCCTTCTCATAGGCAGGACATGTAGGTAAGTATATGTATATATTTAAGTACAGATAGCTATATAGTTATACAGGCAGACCCCGCTTAACCCTACCCCATTTAACACTGATTTGCTATAAAGCTGTTTTTAGAATTGAGTTCACCTGTAATTTCCCTATGTTAAAACTAACCCGTTTAACACTGTTTCATTTGGCGCTTGGTCTTCTAGAAACACATCTACAGAGTTAAAAGGGGTATGCCTGCATTTATACAAAGGTATACCCTGCTTAACGCTACCCCTTTTAGCTTTGTTTCAATATAACAATATTTTTGACTCCTATTGCTTGGAACCTATCTACAGCGTGGAGAGGAGGCAGAGTGAGAGGGAGGAAAAGGGGGGAGAGAGGGAGGCAGAGAGGGAGAGGGAGAGAGAAGGAAGGGAAGAGACAAAGGGGAGAGGGAGGAAGAATGAGGGAGAGGAGGCAGGGAGAGATGGAGGGGCAGGGAGACAGAGAGAGGGAGGGAGAGAGTGAGGGAGGGGAATGGGGGCAGAGAGGGAGGGGAGAGAGGAAGCAGAAATAGAGGAGGGAGACAGAGAGGAGGCATAGAGAGATGGAGGGGGAAAGAAGGAGGCAGGGAGGGGGAGAGAGGATGCAGAGAGGAGGCAGAGAGAGAGGAGGCAGAGGAAAAGGAGGCAGAGATAGATAGAGAGGGAGGAGAAAGGAGGCAGACAGGGAGAGAGGAAGAGAGAAAGGGAGGGATAGCAGGAGTGAGTTTGAGAGAAGGGGAGGGAGAGAGAGAAAGGGAGGGCAAGAGAGGGAGGAAGAGAGAATGAGTGAGATTGAAAATGGGAGAAAGAGAGAGGAGGGAGGGTGAGAAAGACAGAGGAGAGGGAGGGGAATGGAGAGAGACAGAGAGCATGCAGAGTACAGGGCACAGATAGAGAGAGGGCAGAGAGAGAGAAAGAGGGCAGAGAGAAAGGGCGCACAGAGAAAGAGAGGGAGAGGGAACACAGAGAGAGACAGCACAGTTACTATCTGGCACCCACGGGTATTGGTAGAGGGCGGATAAATGTAGTTTCTGGTTGCTTGAGAGTCACTATTAAAAGAGGCCTAGATGAGCTAGACATAGGATGCTCTGCTAAGTATATTTGTCAGTGAGGCTTTTCTAGCAGCAGCAGCAGCTTTCACTCCTCACTTACACACATGTACGTTCAGCTGGAGGGTGAGGTGCAGAACCCGGGGAATGTAACGCCAACACTGCTGTTTACAAGTGGATTTACCTTAAAAAGTAAAGGCTGATAAACTGCAGAGTGCACTAATTGTGCCCAGGTGAGAGGGGTGTGGCTTGACTGTTAAACTTGTATAAAAGGTTTGTGAGCTGGTTTGGGTTCTGTTTACAAGTGGATTTACCTTAAAAAGTAAAGGCTAATAAACTGCAGAGTGCACTAATTGTGCCCAGGTGAGAGGGGTGTGGCTTGACTGTTAAACTTGTATAAAAGGTTTGTGAGCTGGTTTGGGGTCTGTTTACAAGTGGATTTACCTTAAAAAGTAAAGGCTGATAAAGTGCAGAGTGCACTAATTGTGCCCAGGTGAGAGGGGTGTGGCTTGACTGTTAAACTTGTATAAAAGGTTTGTGAGCTGGTTTGGGGTCTGTTTACAAGTGGATTTACCTTAAAAAGTAAAGGCTAATAAACTGCAGAGTGCACTAATTGTGCTCAGGTGAGAGGGGTGTGGCTTGACTGTTAAACTTGTATAAAAGGTTTGTGAGCTGGTTTGGGTTCTGTTTACAAGTGGATTTACCTTAAAAAGTAAAGGCTAATAAACTGCAGAGTGCACTAATTGTGCCCAGGTGAGAGGGGTGTGGCTTGACTGTTAAACTTGTATAAAAGGTTTGTGAGCTGGTTTGGGGTCTGTTTACAAGTGGATTTACCTTAAAAAGTAAAGGCTGATAAACTGCAGAGTGCACTAATTGTGCCCAGGTGAGAGGGGTGTGGCTTGACTGTTAAACTTGTATAAAAGGTTTGTGAGCTGGTTTGGGGCCTGTTTACAAGTGGATTTACCTTACAAGTAAAGGCTGATAAATTGCAGAGTGCACTAAGTGTGCCCAGGTGAGAGGGGTGTGGCTTGACTGTTAAACTAGGATAAAGGATTTGTGAGCTGGTTTGGGGCCTGTTTACAAGTGGATTTACCTTACAAGTAAAGGCTGATAAATTGCAGAGTGCACTAATTGTGCCCAGGCGAGAAGGCAGAAGTTAATAGAAACCGGAGAAGGGGAACTTGTGAGCTTGCGAACATTTTCAGTATCAAGTGCAATTCTAGTAAAAGCCTAGGAGTTTAAATAAAAGGAGGGCCTTCAAAGAAAAGGGAGGGCAGATTTATAGTGCAAAGGAGGAAAACTTTATATAAATATATTATATTATATTCTTTATTTTTCCCACTGAAATTTCGTAGACAATAATAATAATTATGAGTCAGTCCAGTGGCAACCTTATTCAGTGTACATCCTGTCAAATGTATGCACTACTGGAACAGATGATCCAGGGTCCATACCTCTGTGACAAGTGTGAGCATGTTGCCTCTTTGGAAGCTCAAATTGAAGATCTGGAGAGGAGAATTGCAGCACTTAGTGATATTGCTCCACTGGAAAGGGAGTTGGTGCTCACGGAGCACAGTTTAGCTGGGCCTAGTATGGAGGGAGGAGCTGGGGCTAGTGAGGATGGCCAGGGAGGTAGCTGGGTTACAGTTAGAAGGGGAATCAGAGGGTACAGGAGGAGGCAGGCCAGTTCTGAGTTGGCAAACAACAACAGATTTGCCAGATTGAGTGAAACTGTTGGCGATGTCCATTCAGGAATGGCAATGCCAGATAGAGCTGTTCCCTCTAACAGCCGGGCGAACAGCTCTACTGGAGAAGAGGGAGGGCAGAATAGGCAGAGCAACAGACATGTTTTGGTGGTAGGGGACTCTATTATTAGGAAGGTAGACAGGGTAATTTGTCACCCAGATCCCAGCAATCGAACAGTTTGCTGTCTCCCGGGTGCTCGGGTTCGGCATGTTGTGGATCGGGTGGATAAATTATTGGGAGGGGCTGGTAATGAACGGGCGGTCTTGGTACACATTGGTACCAATGACAAAGTTAGTGGAAGATGGAGCGTCCTAAAGAATGATTTTAGAGAATTAGGGAATAAGCTTAAAGCAAGGACCTCCAAGGTAGTATTTTCTGAGATACTACCAGTGCCACGTGCTAGCCCAGGGAGGCAGAAGGAGCTTAGGGAGGTTAATGCGTGGCTAAAAAAGTGGTGCAGTGCAGAGGGTTTGGGGTTTTTAAAGCACTGGGCTGACTTCTCACTTGGGTACAATCTCTATAGCAGGAATGGATTGCACCTTAATGATGAGGGCGCTTTTGTGCTAGGGAATAGGATGGTAGAACGGCTGGGGGAGTTTTTAAACTTGTAGGTGGGGGGGAGGGACTATATAGAAGTATTGGGGTAAATAGGGTAGAGAGGGAAAGGGATGAATTATTTACCCATGGGGGAGGAGAAGGGGGGAGGGTTACAATAGAAAGTAGGGAGATATTAATAGGGGCCTCAAATACAGTGGCAGGCACTTCACATCAGCAGAGCCATAGCAACATAAAGTGTATGATTGCAAACGCAAGAAGTTTGCCTGGGAAAATGGATGAGCTAGAAATATTAGCAGTACAAGAAAAATGGGGCTTAATAGGCATTACGGAAACATGGTGGGATGAATCTCATGACTGGACTGTTAATCTGGATGGTTATAACATATTTAGGAAAGATAGGGGAAATGGTAAAAGAGGAGGAGGGATCTGTCTTTATGTTAAGCCTGAATTTAAGCCTATAGTTAGAGAAGATATTTATGCTGGCACTAACGGCATCATTGAATCCTTGTGGGTTGAGCTAAATAGTGGAGGAGCTAATTCTAAATGCATATTGGTGGGAGTATGCTATAAACCCCCAAATATAGCTGAAAGTGAGGAAATACAATTATTGTTACAGATTGGAAATGCAGCTAAGCATGGGCAAGTTCTAATAATGGGAGACTTTAATTACCCTGATATAAACTGGATAAACGAGACCAGCAGCTCAGCTAAGGGGAGCAGGTTCTTGAGTACATTCAGGGATCATTATCTAGCCCAGGTAATACAAGAACCTACTAGAAATGGGGCCATCTTGGATTTAGTCATCACAAGTAATATTGATATAATATCAAATGTAAAAATAGGGGAACCCTTGGGGAACAGTGATCACAACACAGTCTCATTTGAGATTGAATACAAAAAACAGAGTTGTAAGGGGCCAACAAAAACTCTAAATTTTAAAAGGGCTAACTTTAATGGGCTGCGGGCAGCAATACAACATATAGACTGGGACAAAGAACTTACAGGGAAGAATACTGAAAATAAATGGACAACATTCAAATCCTTACTAAATAAACATACTCATCAGCATGTACCATGTGGAAATAAAATAAATAGGAGTAAATCACATCCCATGTGGCTTAACAATGACTTAAAGATCATGATGAGGAAAAAGAAATATGCATTTAAATTATACAAGAAGGAGGGAACAGAGGCAGCTTTATGTGACTATAAGGAAATCAACAAGGCTTGCAAAAGGGCTATTAGACTGGCTAAAATAGAAAATGAGAAGTCAGTTGCAATGGAAAGTAAGACTAACCCTAAAATATTTTATAAATATATTAATGGGAAGAAGGCCAGGAAGGAATCGATAGGACCATTACAATGTGACACAGGCCATCTGATAATTAGTGACCAGGAAAAGGCAGATGAGCTAAATAGGTTCTTTTCGTCGGTTTACACAAGGGAGGTACCAGTGGTTGGGACACTGCAACATAATGGGGCTACACTACCTTCACTAAATAATTGGTTAACGCAGGAAGAAATACAAAAGAGGTTGGAGAAAATAAATGTTAATAAAGCCCCAGGTCCTGATGGAATACATCCAAGGGTACTAAGGGAGCTGGGTTCTGTAATAGCCAAACCATTATATCTAATCTTTAAAGACTCGCTCACTACAGGGTCTCTACCAGATGACTGGAGAAAAGCAGAGGTGATACCTATATTTAAGAAGGGATCTAGAGCAAATCCGGGGAATTATAGACCAGTGAGCCTCACTTCTGTAGTTGGGAAGCTTTTAGAAGGGTTAATAAGGGACAGAATACAAGAATATGTCTATTTGAACAGGATCATAGGTAGCAGTCAACATGGATTTATGAAGGAAAGGTCGTGTCAGACCAATCTAATTAGTTTTTATGAGGAGGTTAGTAGGAACTTGGATCAGGGCAACTCAGTGGATGTAGTCTTTTTAGATTTTTCAAAGGCATTTGATACAGTGCCACATGGAAGACTAGTGAGCAAACTAAGGGATACAGGAATTGCAGTAAATATCTGCTCATGGATCGAGAGCTGGCTAAAAGACAGGAAGCAAAGGGTTGTTGTAAATGGAACATACTCCGATTGGTCTAATGTGATAAGTGGGGTTCCTCAGGGCTCAGTATTGGGTCCTCTCCTTTTTAACATATTTATTAATGACATTGAAGTAGGACTCGAATGTAGTGTCTCCATTTTTGCTGATGACACTAAGTTGTGCAAGGTAATAAAATCAGATAATGATGTACTTTCCCTACAAAAGGATTTGCATAAATTAGAGAAATGGGCGGCTAAATGGCAGATGAGATTTAATACAAATAAATGTAAGGTTATGCATTTGGGAAGGAACAATAGCCAAGCAATCTATAATCTTAATGGAGCAAATCTAGGGGTATCAGATATTGAAAGGGATTTGGGAGTACTAGTGGACAACCACCTAGGTAACAGCGCTCAAAGCCAAGCAGCGGCTGCAAAGGCAAATAAAATATTAGCATGTATTAGGAAGGGTATAGAAGCCAGGGAAGAAGATATAATTCTGCCACTATACAAATCTCTAGTAAGCCCTCATTTGGAATATGGAGTACAATTTTGGGCACCACCTCACAAAAAAGACATTTTAGAGCTGGAAAAAGTACAGAGAAGGGCTACAAAACTAATAAGGGGAATGGAGGAGCTAAGTTATGAAGAAAGACTAACAAAATTAAACTTTTTTTCCCTAGAAAAAAGGCGTCTAAGAGGAGATATGATTACGTTATTTAAATACATCCAGGGTCAATATAAGGCTTTGTCAAGTGAACTTTTTGTAGCAAGAGATTTTCAACTGACAAGAGGACATCCGTTGAGGTTAGAGGAAAAAAGATTTCACCTTAAACAAAGAAAAGGGTTCTTCACAGTTAGGGTGGTTAAACTGTGGAATTCTCTACCAAAGGAGGTGGTGACAGCGAATTCGATAGACAACTTCAAAAAGGGGTTAGATATATTTCTGAATAAAGAGGGCATTCAAGGCTATCCTAGATAACTAGCAAGGAATATTGATCCAGGGAGAAATTTGATCGCCAGTTTCTGGGGTCAGGAAGGAATTTTGCTTTTTTTTCTCCTTATGAGACAATTGGCAAAGTTTCAATGGTTTTTTTTTTATGTTTGCCTTCCTCTGGATCAATTAACAATTAACAATAATAATAAATAGTCCAAATTAAAAAGATCAATAGAGATCTAAAAAGGTTGAACTTGATGGACTAACTCTTTATTCATTCTCCAATACTATACTATTAATAATTATTTAATCAATAATTTAATTAATAACTAATCCGCATATTGCAGATCAGAGGAGATCTTAACAGGTTGAACTTGATGGACTGAAAGTCTTTTTTCAACCTTAATTACTATGTAACTATGTAACTATGTAACACTGCACTGGCTCAGTCACTCATGCCTTTCTGCTTCCAAGGAAAACTGAATTGCAGAGATGTATAGTGGAAGAAATCTAGATGCCTGTAAGCATTTGTGGCATGACAACCTGGCTCCTGGCATTTGTTTAGTTCTGTAAAATGTAAAGTATAGTATTTTTTCTGGTTGCTTGAGAGTTCTGGTTGCTTGAGTTGTGGTTAACTGAGAATCTCTTGTGTGTGTGTATATATATATATATATATATATATATATATATATATATATATTACAAATCACATATAATAGTTGTCAAACTATGAGTTTTCGTCACGCAAAGCGAAGGACGCAGTTCGGGCCGCAAATGTGGTCCCTCGCGAAGCGAAGGGCGGCATTTGCGGAAGGTGGAGGCTCCAACCTTGGCTGCAATGCATTTGCGGAGGTGGAGGCTCCAACGTCGGCTGCAAATGCAGGCAGTAAATGCGGACCCTCGCAAAGCGAGGGGGCGCATTTGCAGCGGTGGAAGCTCTATCTACAGCGCCTATCTACAGCGGGACTTTGACGAAAAAAACTATAACACGCAATGACTAAATACAGACTTACACAAAAAAATATCAGCCGCGGGACATAGAAAAAAAAATTACGAACTTGCAAAAATACGAATTAACGGCCGTAACGCAGACATCCACAAACAAGAAAAACACTTAAAAAAACAAAAATAAATAAAAATAAATACACACACAGCATGGGGGGACAGCCACGACATCTGTCGGTGAGGTTGCCCCACAATTAAAGTCTAATTTAAGGAGTTTTGAAACTTGAAAATCAGCTAAGCAAGGAAAAAATGGCAGCCGAAAAAAAATTAAAACGAGGCTACACAACCCAAAACCCGTAAATAACAGCCAGGCACGTACGACTCTTGCCAAGGACGTACGAGGTACAAAAATGCAAAATTGCGAGGTCGCAAAAATACAAACTTAATGGCCGACCAGTGCACAGCGAAAAACATTAAAAACACACAAAATACAAACACAAATAACAAAAAAACATTACACAGCAAGCGGGGACACCCAGGACGTCTGGAAGTCACGTTGCATGCAAATTTAAGTCCAATTTAGAGTTTTGACACTTGAAAATCCCCTAAGTGAAAAAATTGCCGCCGAAACAAACGAAAAGAGGCTACACAACCCCTAAACCCGCAAAACTGCGCAAGGCACACACGACTTTTACACAAACCCGTACGAGGTACAAGATACACTATTAGCAAGGACGCAAAATCATCCACACCTGCGTGCCACATACACATTCGCCGCCATTTTACAACACTAACTTACAGAATGCAGATCTACACAGCTACACAAACGGTTTCCTCTCGCACACGCAGCCTATTTACACTACATATTGCACACATTGCTGACACTTACACCTCAGCTCAACAACACTGCAAATCTACATTGTATGCTGCAGGAACATCAAAACAGATTGTTAGCTCTTCAGCACATTGCTTGCTGCATATATTAATTACAGATAGGTAAAGTATATTAATTTATGATTTTATTAATTAATTCATTATCATGAAAAAATACATATACAGAACAAAACAAAAACAAAAAAACACCACAGTATCGCAATAAACGACAAAGGCCTTCACCGCGCGCCTCACAAGGAGCGCCAACGGTGCTCATAGGACACAAAGTACACCAGGGGAGAGGCTTGCAATAAGTGCCAAAAGGAGATCAGCGCTGACCTAACAATAAGAGCAAAAGCGCCTCTGATAACAAAAAATACACCAACCGAGAGGCTCGCAATGAACGCCGAAGGATCTCAGCCGACTAAAACACTAACTGTCTGTGGCAAACAGCATTACCTGCCTTACAATTTTATTGCCCCGTCATTTTTGACGGGCAAGTCGCTAGTTTAATATACTTGCTAGATGACTTTTGAAGACTTGAGTGTATGTTCATTTAAGTATTTAAAAATATGGATAAAATAGTGAAACCGCTCACTTTTAAAAGAGGAAGCTAAATTCCAGTCCTTTACAAATACAGAATTACAAAACAAATTGTCTGTTAGGCCAATTTTAAGTGATTCAAGGCATAGCTATATTAAGTTAGGAAGGACATTTAGGGTAGCTAAATTCCCTTTTAAATAAACCAAAAGTGTTTTGCTGTGTATTGGTAGCTTTCTCAACAATAAATAAAAAAATATATAAGCATGGCACAATAGTTGTTCGCTGAGATTTTGTTTCATTTCTTCTTACTGTGAATGCTTTATTAGATTTAGGGTTTAGGGTAAGGGTTTAGAGTTAGGATAGTGGCAGATAAAAAACTTTACATAAATGATAAGCCACTACCCTGTCCCTAAACACTAACCCTAACCATATGAATAAATAAAATAAAGTCTCAGCGAACTGTTGTGTCACCTAGTGGCTGCTGGCAGACACTGCTGATGGGGATATAACAGGAAAGAAAACGGAATTCTATCAGAATAAATAATTGGGTGCACATATTCATGTGTATATATATATATATATATATATATATATATATTAGCTATTAAAAAATGTATAACAGCATTTGTTGACATGGGCACATACACATATAAATGCATATATGAAAAGGTATACATGTATTATATCTATTATAGTAGCATATATTTGTTTATACGGTGGTGGAGCAGTACCAATGTGTATATATACTGTACGTATGTTTGGTACAACATACCCAAAATGCCATTATACAAACTGCATAGTATACATAATTCAAAAGGATGGTATTACTACTACTTTTTAACAACATAAGGGGAATGATAGGGCTAACCAAATTAAACTTATTTTCTCTAGAAAAAAAGGCATCAAAGAGGGGATATGATTACCTTATATAAATATATTCAGGGTCAATATGAAGCTTTGTCAAATTAACTTTTTTCTGCAAAGAGATTTTCAACTGACAAGAGGACATCTCTTGAAGTGCAAAGTAAAAAGATTCTGCCTTAAAGAAAGAAAAGGGTTCTTCACAGTAATGGTGGTTAAACTGTGGAATTCTCTACCAGAGGAGGTGGTGACAGCGGACTAAAAGCTTTTTTTAACCTCAATGTATGTAACTATTTAAAACAGTGGATGAATACGTGACTAAATACATAAGTAAAATATGTAAAGTAAAAACAAAAAAACACCTGCATGTTTCTAATGTGTGAACAAAAAAAGCAAAAGAAACAGAGTTGCTCTCTTTTTTTTATGTTTACTAAAATGACCCTTAGGGCTTAGTCTCCCTAAGAGTGATAGTGGGCTCCAGATCTGGGCCCCTTGTTCACTGTGCCTTAGGGAGTTTAGGTACACTCCAGTGATAAGGCCCAATCAAGGCCAAAACATATATCTTGGGTTTTCTATTTCCCGTGTTAAGGGTAGACTTGCCTGGCTTTTCAGGGCTGGGTCACTCTGGTGAGTGGACCAGACTGATATACTTTAGGATATTTCTACCTGTGAAGAGCACAAGTGAGCTAAAAAAGGTTGCTCTTAAAGTGTGTTATTATGTCCATAGGGCTAACCTATTAATGTTAGTTTGTTCTCTCATTGAGCATCTCTGCTTATTTTTGTTTATTTATTCATATACCCCTTAGGGCTTAGCCTCCCTAAGGGTGATGGGTACTCCAGATATGGCCTCCTTGCTCGCTGTGCCTTAGGGAGTTCAGCTACACTTCACTGAGTATGTTTTGGGTTAGCTGTTTCTCCTGTTCAGGGTAGAATTGCTTGTTATTTTGGGAGAGGATCACGCTATTGAGTGAGACCAGACTGATATACTACAGGATATTTCTCCCTGTGAACGGCAGAAGTGAGCTAAAAGAGTTTGCTCTCAGAACGGATTATCACGTCCATAGAACTAACCTATTAAGGTTAGTTTGTTCTCTGAGTGAGCGCCTCAATTTTGGTGTTTTATGCCTCTAAGGGCCATATTCTATTAGCGGCTCACAAATGTCTCAAACTCACAAACTGGGCTGCGGGTGTTTGTTTTCTTTAATAGATATTTAGATGTATTCTATTGGCTGCAGCTCACAAATTCTGACAGCTAGGCTGAACTTGTAAACCCTGCCAAGCCTGATTTAAGGCAACGTGATCATATGATCTGATTGTATTTAAACAAACCCGTAATTTACTTCTTAAACACTCACAATACTTCTTAGATACAGCCAGTAAGTAGTAAATTACACCATCATCATGACATCAGTAAAACATGGAATTTATACTTAAACTTCGCTCAGAGACTACGAATTAATTAGTGTCGAGAAGTATATTTAGCGATTGGTCGTGTGGAAATCAATAAAATTGATTAAAGCATCCGTTCCAGTCATGCAGATATGTATTAAAACCTTAAGTCTCTGGATTAATTTCACACAAAAAAAATGCTCAGGGGACATTCTTTTTACCTACTCTGGATCTTAAGTTTTTGGTGCGTACTAAAAGACTATAGTACTGTGGCTAAACCCGACTGCGTCTAGCTGTATTATTGTTTTATTTATCAAAATATAATACAATACAATGTTTAAATTCTGACAGAAGATGTATTGGTTCTATAGTACATACTTTTCTTTAGTACATCAGGTTCAGTCTTGGGGCCTCATTAAATTGTCCAAATTGTAGTTACAGGAAACCGTAATGTAGCCCGCAAAAGTTACTGTTATTAAATTGGCCTCTTCCAGCTACCCGCAATCAATTTGAAAGCTACAGGATGAAAATACCTACAGGCTGTCAAAATCGTAACTCCTACCGATCAAAGCCTCGAAGAGTACTTGAGGGCCCAGTGGGATGGTGGAAGTGTTCCTTTGCAACATCAGGCACTTGCACAAGGGATGTTTGTCCTTTATGTCTCTTTACACCGCTACACCCTGCTGGAGGCTCTGCTGGAAACTATGATGTAGGCAGTTTCACTAGAAACCTATGAAGGGACGCTTGCTTCTGCCTTTGTTGCCAAATGTTTGTTAAGTGAGACATTGCTTTATCATTACACAAGTCCACAACATGGCTTGCTTGAGCTTTGTTATGCTGATAGTGTTGCCCAGAGACACAATGTCCTCCACTTGTCTGCCAGGTTCATCCTCCAAGTTTACCATAGCTATAGCTTCTGGTCACAATTTCCTCCAGCCACAGTTCATGACACAATAGAGGATATTAAAATGCCCCTTTCAGGACTCTCTGAATGTCAACTGAGCATCCAAGGTCACCTTAAAGCACCCCTGGAAGAGGGCCTTGGTATACAGTTTCTTAAAGTTGGAGATGACCTGCTGGTCCATGGACTGGATCAGAGGAGTTGTGTTAGAAGGCAAGAACTGTACAGTTATGAACTTAAAGTCCTCCCGCAAGTTGTCCTCAATGCCCGGATGGCAGCTCTTTCTCCTCCAAATATTTCTTCACAGTTGGGCCAAACACTTCTTTATCCATTCAGTGAAGTACATTCTGGTTACCCAGGCTTTTCTGTTGGTCCTCCACATGACACTTAGGTTGCTTTTCTGCATGTTTTTCCCTCTTAAAACTCTGGGGTTCTCACTGTGGTACACTAGTAGAGGCTTGATTTTTAAATCCACTATTATTCCCGCACACCAACAGAGTTAGCCTGTCATTTATCAGCTTGTGCCCTGGCAATGACTTCTCGGGTGATGTAGTTTCTAGTAGGCATCTTCTTCCAAAATTACCCAGTCTTATCATAATTGAACACTTGTTGGGGAATAAAATATTCAGCCTCTACATACTCTGATCTCCCTGACAAAGGTTTCAACAGCTTCTATGTCGGCACTGGCTGCCTCGCAATGCCTCACCACGCAGTGAATGCCAGTTGTCTTTCTGAAAGTGTCAGACTAATCGTGACAGGCTTTAAATTCTTCACAGCTTTTGCCACTTGCTGTAGGTTTGTCTTTTGTCAGATCAGCATGCAGTTGTTTGGCTTTTAGTGCCTGCGAAATGCTTTCAATCCGCTAATTGTTTTTCATTTATTCAAACATACAGTCATTTCTGAATTTTCTCTGTCTTTGACCGTAGCTTGGTGATGGAACTCACACCTCTAGCTACATCAGCTCCCTTAATGGCTTCCTTATTTTTCAGAGTGTTATTCATGGCATTTTTAACTCAGCATTAACATCACAGATGTGGCTACCACCATCATACTTGGCTATTATCTCTTTTATGGGGATTCTTTTTTTTCTGCTGAGCGGTAGCCTTCTTAGAAGACATGATGTAGACGCAGGCTGGACTTGGGCTCAATTTGGACTCTTGCAGACACAGACTGGACTTGGGCTCAATGTTGGCTCTTGCAGGCACAGGCTGGCGCAAACAGCAGCCCTCACTAGCTGGAGTAGACAGCAGCCCTTGCAGCAGATCAAAAGGTTGCAAACATCTAGGAAAGAATCATAGTTCTACACTTATGTCCTATCAAATGTGGTAAATACAATAGTGATGTTAAACACAAGCACAAAGTAACTAAACAATTGTGACACCTATTGATTTTAATCTCAGTTTCAAATTAACCTTTACAGCCTTATTAAATTGTGATTCGGCCAATTGAATAGGGCTCTATATAAGCACATAGCATATTTTTTTACAGAAGTTTTTAGTTAGTGAACTTCTATCCAAAAGCAAGGTCTTCACTAACTAAAAAAAATTGTAAAAAAATATGCTATGTGCTTAAATAGAGCCCTATTCAATTGGCCGAATCACAATTTAATAAGGCTGTAAAGGTTAATGCAATCAGTAATTTGAAACTGAGGTTAAAATCAATAGGTTAGAAGGTACATTTTAAATAAAAACTACAATAAATAGAAGCATTTTTTTTGCACCTCTTCATAAGGTATCTTATTGTTTAAGAATATGATGCTGAATAATTGTCATCTCTGCAGGGGGCATCTCTGATATATGTCTTTGCAAACAGTAGTTCGTTAACCTGAATTATACTACCAGAATAAATTTGTACCTAGTATTACAGTAAGATAACCACATATATAGAACACTGTATATACCCAGAACCACTCACTGTACCAGTACAGTGAAACCCTTATTTTTTAGGCCCAGTCCAAAATGTTAAAGGATTTTGTATAAACCACATGCTTAGGTATGTCAATTAAAATCACTTGCCAGGCATTTGCCAGTACATATACAGTGTATATATATTTGGTAAATTGGCGAAAATACAAAATGATAGTTGTGCAGAATACAAAGATGCCTTTTTTTGATTGACGAACATACAAAACTAACATTATATTCTAGTGGCTAAAGTGTAATGGAAATGTAATGGAAAAAACAACGAGAGGCGCTTGCCCACCCATAACTGACTCAAGGCAACCCCGGTGCCCCATGGTGCCCCAAAGAGTTGATACTGATGCTCATACCCACTTTTGGCAAGCACCCCGTCAACCCACTAGCTGTGACAAAAACACATGACCCAGGTCATTACTAACCCACCCTTATTCCAATGCCAAACAATACAGAGAGGCTGGGGTGGGGAAGGTGAGCTGGATTCACAAATTAACTGACAGAGATATACAGACTTGGGTTGATATACAGGTTGCCCTCCAAAACCTAACCCCTTGTAACCTTAACCCCTTGTATTCCTACTTCCCATCCTATTCCTAGCACTGTCAAACCCCACTTTCCTGAACTGCGTATGGCTGTGGGGTTACTATTTCCTCTTTTTACTAAGCCTGGACCCACACTAATGTGCTCTATGTACTTACAAATTACATGGCAAGTGTAGCAGTTTGACTAATTACTTCTGTATTCTTTGCAGATCACATCAGCTGACTGACATAACATACAGAGATGTAGTAAACAAGTTGAATATGAACTTCTTTATTAGTAATAAGGGTAATATTTAGTGGAAGACATTTATAAAAGCAGAAGACATATGTAGGGCACAGAGATATTTTGGAGCTGTGACTGGGTTTATTGCAGGTAATATAGAAAAGTGTTTGGAGGGAAAAAGGTTGATATGATACAGAGAAATAAAGCTGAATAGAAATAGTTTTACAGAGTCCCCTTAACAGCTTGACTTTTGTTATTTCACAGAGGTTTGTAGAGAAAAAGGCAGCAAAGGATTCCATCTATGAATGGTTGAGAAACCAACCTTGTGTTCTCATGACCGAAGCAAGGCCCAGAGGGTATCTTAAAATAAAGATTAGACATAAATAACATATCAGAGATAATGATTAGACACAGAAAACATACTGGAGGGAAACAGGCCACAGCGTTTATTGGTAAAACACAAATGACATAATAACCATAATAAATAATAATGCATAAATTAACCAATGACCAAGTGAAGGGAGGAGCCTGGCCAGAGACAGTACACCCTACACCCTGAACCCTCGTCCAGGGTCTCAATATCTACTTTCGAAGATGGGCCCATCTATGAGAATAAAACTATTAGCTTTGGAGACCCTGAACGCACCTTGCTGCAGAGAAAACTAACTTCTTAGCAAGACTAAACACGAAATTGTACACTTTCCTTCAAGCCTTAACCAACCTTCCAACATTTTACGGTCTTCCTTCACTCTATATTTCTCTCTCTCTCTCTCTCTCTCTCTCTTTTTTCTCTCTCTCTCTCTTTCTCTCTCTCTTTCTCTCTCTCTTTCTTTCTCTCTTTCTCTCTTTCTCTCTTTCTCTCTTTCTCTCTTTCTCTCTTTCTCTCTCTCTTTCTCTCTTTCTCTCTCTTGGCAACCATGCCTGATGTCTTTTGCATATCATAAACCCGCTGCTTGACCGGAGTGTTACCAAGATCGTTACTACCACCTGGATCAATACAAAGGTAGGAAGTGGGGAGTGCCACTCCCTACCTGCTCTCCGTCTGTTGTCATTACTTATCCCTGGAACAAATCCATTTCCCCTACAACTGAAGCCAAGGCCACGGCCAGCTGGGGGCCATGATTAACGACTGAGGCGAAATGCCCATATGATCAGATATACAAATGGTCAATGACCCACCATCAAAGTACATGACCTTCCAACTCTCCAAACTACATTCTCTAGAGAGCTCAAGGGGCTGCTTCAGTAAATGTGTAAATGCTTTTTTACAGAATGAGTGGGTACCAAGTTCTGATCCAGAACAAGACAAAACGCTGCCTACAAATCACCAAAGTTTGGAGACTTGGAAGTATAGCAGAACCAATCCTATTTTATAAGGAAAGGTGCAAAACAAGCTAGATGCTTGGTCCAAGAAAGCATTAATACCAATGAAGGAAGAGCAATCAGTACAACTGGTACATAGTAAAAATTCTCCCTTTACCAACCTGGTCAATCTTGGACCGTCGCAGCCACATAGTCACATCATCACCATGGATCCCAAAACCAAGAACCTGAGGTCGCCTACATCTTGTCTGTTTACTAAACCAACTCTCCCAAAGACGGCTGGGTTACCATAGAACCTCAACATGATCCCCATCCTCATGCCCTCCATGTCCACTCCACCATGAATGGTAGCCGAGTACATGAAGCACAGGAATGCCTCACAAACCGTGCTAATTCTCAGCTCTACGTACCTACACATGTCCCAAGAGACCAGAACTGCCCATCCTCACTCTAGGGCCAGCAGCCTGAGGTGTACACATTAAAAGGACCATTGAGCAATATCGTGTATGGAACCTGGTACTTGCTTCCCCTTACACTATACATTCCAATATAGGCACTGAGCCATACTGTTTCAGCCATCGTGGTACTGAGAGGGATGATGCTAACAGGGATTTAATAGCCTGCACTACGTCCATATTGCTCGACGGAGTGCTCATTGAGGAATACCATCATATCAGATTGATCATCAACAAACTTTTATTCCACCCCTTTTTCAGGACTACATTACCTTAGAGTGCTTTCTGTTTGCAGGAGTATATTTTATATATTGCTCACTTTTTTTCATTTAAATATAGACACAGACCCACACATATATGTATGTACAGTATATATATATATTTTTTTTATATTTTGTAGGCATTTTATATATGTACTGTGTGAGTTGATGTTGGAGGGGGTTCAGGAAGTGCAAAAAAAATAGATATATCTGCCTCCTGGTCTGTGTGTGTGTGTGGGGGGGGAGTTTAGGCCCAAATTTTGTTTTTGCAACGTGGCCCCCCATGCACAAGCTCTGCCACTGATCTAGATGAGCTGCTGAAGCAAGAGGTAAAATTACAGTTGTGGTAGAGTTAAATGGCCGAGCAGTAACCCCCAAATATTATTGAAAGAAAGGAAATCATTATTATGACAGATTTGAAATGCAGCTAAGCATGGGCAAGTTCTAACAATGGGAGATTTTAACTACCCTGAAATAAACTGGATAGGCGAAACCAGCAGTACGGGTAAAGGGAGCAGGCTCTTGAGTTTACTTAGGGATCATTATCTGGCCCAGTTTATAGAAGAGCTGTTCCCTCTAACAGCCGGGAGAACAGTTCTACTGGAGGAGTTGGAGAGCAGAAAAGGCAGAGCAACAGACAGGTTTTGGTGGTAGGGGACTCTAATATTATGATGGTAGGCAGGTTAATTTGTCACCCAGATCCCAGAACAGATTGCTGTCTCCCGGGTGCTCAGGTTCAGAATTTTGTGGATCGGGTAGACAAATGATTGTGAAAGGCTGGTACCAATGACAAAGTTAGTGGAAGAGGGAGTGTCCTAAAGAGTGATTTTAGAACTAGATTGAGAACTAGGGAATAAGCTGAAGGCAAGGACCTTCAAGGTAGTATTTTTCAGAGATACTACAAGTGCCACGTGCTAGTCCAGGGAGAAATAAGGAGTTTAGGGAGGTTAATGTGTGGCTAAAAATGTGGTGCACTAAGGAGGGGTATGGGATTTTAGAGCACTGGGCTGACTTCTCACTTGTGTACAAATTCTACATTAGGGATGGATTGCACCTTACTGATGATGGAGCTTATGTGCTAGGGGATAGGATGGTAGAAAGGCTGGAGGAGTTTTTAAACTAGTAGGTGCGGGGGGGGGGACTAGATGAATGTAATGGGGTCAAAAGGGTTAGTATAGTCAATAGGGAGATATTACTAAGTAACTCAAGTACAGAGGCAGGCACCTCCCAACTGCAAATTAATAACATAAGATGATGTATGCTTGCTAATGCCAGAAGCTTGCCAGGAAAAATTGAATAGTTAGACTTATAGGCAATTAATGAAAAATGGGATTTAATCGGCATTACAAAACATGGTGGGATAAATCTCATGACTGAACTGTTAATCTGGATGGTTATAACCTATTTAGGAAAGACAGGGGAAATGGTAAAAGAGGAGGAGGGATTTGTCTGTATGTTAAGCCTGAATTTAACCCTATAGTCAGAGAATATATTTATGCTGTACCTACTTGTGTGAGTACAAGGAAATCAACAAGGAAATCATCAATTAGTTGCAAAAGAGTGTAAGACTAACCCTAAAATATTTTTAAGTATATTCATGGGAAGAAGGCCAGGAAGGAAGCTATAGGAACATAACAATGTTAAACAGGCTGTCTGGCAATTAGTGACCTGGAAAAGGAAGATAAGCTAAATACTGCATATACTCGAGTAAAGCCGACCCCAGTATAAGCAGAGGCACCTATTTTACCACAAAATAATGGGTAAAATGAGTGACTCGAGTATAAGCCGAGGGTGGGAAATGTGCTGCCCCCTGTGTCCCTCTTGTGCCCTCTGTGTCCCCCTCTTGTGAACTGTTAATCTGGATGGTTATAACCTATTTAGGAAAGACAGGGGAAATGGTAAAAGAGGAGGAGGGATTTGTCTGTATGTTAAGCCTGAATTTACCCTATAGTCAGAGAATATATTTATGCTGTACCTACTTGTGTGAGTACAAGGAAATCAACAAGGAAATCATCAATTAGTTGCAAAAGAGTGTAAGACTAACCCTAAAATATTTTTAAGTATATTCATGGGAAGAAGGCCAGGAAGGAAGCTATAGGAACATAACAATGTTAAACAAGCTGTCTGGCAATTAGTGACCTGGAAAAGGAAGATAAGCTAAATACTACATATACTCGAGTAAAGCCGACCCCAGTATAAGCAGAGGCACCTATTTTACCACAAAATAATGGGTAAAATGAGTGACTCGAGTATAAGCCGAGGGTGGGAAATGTGCTGCCCCCTGTGTCCCTCTTGTGCCCTCTGTGTCCCCCTCTTGTGTGCCCTTTTCTTGTGTCCCCCCTCTTTCTCCCCTGTCTCTTCTCCCCTCTCCCTTCCCTGTGTCTCTTCCCCCTATCCCTTCCCTATGTCTCTTCCCCCCTCCCTTATAACCCTCCTCAACCCCCCTCCTCATTCTCAACCTCCCTCCTCAACCCCACTCCTCATTCTCAACCTCCCTCCTCAACCTCCCTCCTCATCCTCAACCTCCCTCTTCAACCCCCTCATCCTCAACCCCCTCCTCAACCCCCCTCCTCAACTTCCTTTCTCAACCCCCCATCCTCATCCTCAACCCCCCCATCCTCAACCCCCTCCTCATCCTCAACCCTCTCCTCAACCTCCCACCTCATCCTCAACCTCCCTCCTCATCCTCAACCTCCCTCCTCATCCTCAACCTCCCTCCTCATCCTCAACCACCCTACTCAACCCCCATCCTCAACCCCCTCCTCAAACTCAACCCCCTCATCAACCTCCCTCCTCATCCTCAACCGCCTTCCTCATCCTCAACCTCCCTCCTCATCCTCAACCCCCCTCCTCATTCTCAACCTCCCTCCTCAACCCCACTCCTCATTCTCAACCTCCCTCCTCAACCTCCCTCCTCATCCTCAACCTCCCTCCTCAACCCCCTCATCCTCAACCCCCTCCTCAACCCCCCTCCTCAACTTCCTTTCTCAACCCCCCATCCTCATCCTCAACCCCCCCATCCTCAACCCCCTCCTCATCCTCAACCCCCTCCTCAACCTCCCACCTCATCCTCAACCTCCCTCCTCATCCTCAACCTCCCTCCTCATCCTCAACCCCCCTCCTCAACCTCCCTCCTCATCCTCAACCTCCCTCCTCATCCTCAACCTCCCTCCTCAACCCCCCATCCTCAACCCCCTCCTCAACCCCCCCATCCTCATCCTCAACCTCCCTCCTCAACCCCCCTCCTCAACCTCCCTCCTCATCCTCAACCTCCCTGCTCATCCTCAACCCCCCTCCTCAAACTCCCTTCTCAACCCCCATGCTCATCCTCAACCTCCCTCTTCATCCTCAACCCCCCTCCTCAACCTCCCTCCTCATCCTCAACCTCCCTCCTCATCCTCAACCCCCCTCCTCAACCCCCCTCCTCATCCTCAACCCCCTCCTCAACCTCACTTCTCATCCTCAACCTCCCTCCTCATCCTCAACCCCCCTCCTCAACCTCCCTCTTCAAACTCAACCTCCCTCCTCATCCTCAACCCCCCTCCTCAACCTCCCTCCTCATCCTCAACCTCCCTGCTCATCCTCAACCACCCTCCTCAACCCCCATCCTCAACCCACTCCTCAAACTCAACCCCCTCATCAACCTCCCTCCTCATCCTCAACCTCCTTTCTCATCCTCAACCTCCCTCCTCATCCTCAACCCCCCTCCTTTACCTCCCTCCTCATCCTCAACCCCCCTCCTCAACCTCCTTCCTCATCCTCAACCTCCCTCCTCAACCCCCCATCCTCAACCCCCTCCTCAACCCCCCCATCCTCAACCCCCTCCTCAACCTCCCCCCTTAACCCCCCATCCTCATCCTCAACCTCCTTCCTCAACCTCCCTCCTCATTCTCAACCTCCTTCCTCATCCTCAACCCCCCTACTCAACCTCCCTCCACAACCCCCATGCTCATCCTCAACCTCCCTCCTCATCCTCAACCCCCCTCCTCAACCTCCCTCCTCATCCTCAACCCCCCTCCTCAACCCCCCTCCTCATCCCTAACCCCCTCCTCAACCTCACTCCTCATCCTCAACCTCCCTCCTCATCCTCAACCCCCCTCCTCAACCTCCCTCCTCATCCTCAACCTCCCTCCTCAACCTCCCTCCTCAACCCCCCCTCCTCAACCCCCTCCTCAACCCCCCATACTAAACCCCCCTCCTCAACCTCCCTCCTCAACCTCCCTCCTCAACCCCCAATCCTCATCCTCAACCTCCCTCCTCATCCTCAACCTCCCTTCTCACCCCCCCCCCCCCCCATGTGTCTTGTGTTATACAGTGTTTTTCCAGCTTCTACAGCCAGTAGTGGACTAAGTGGGGTGTTGAAAAATATTCAAATGCTACAGTTAACTACAGACAATGGATCCTAAAGATGTGATTTAAAACACTTAACCCTCATTAACCTCTACATTTTCCCAGAAATGTAATTCAATTGGTTAACTTGACAGTTTGAACCATGTTCCCATGCTAATCTAGACTGTCTGGTCAACTCCCCCCACCCCAGGAACCTTCCTAATACACAAAATGTGAATAAGTACAAGTGAAATTAACCATCAACATAACCACAGCATATCATACATATTGTTATAGTCCCAGAGACAATTATAATCAGATTGGAACACGGGTCCCATGGGTCTGGGACATCATCCAAAAGCAGTAGCAAAGCTACTGAAGGTTGTGGGTTATGGGAAGGTCTTGGGGGAGCATTTGTTGGTGCCTGGACACACAGGCAGAAGCACCAATGAAACTAAGTGGAGTAGAGCTTCTTTGGGAAGGGGTCTTGGGGGTATTAAAAGGGGCCAGTGGTAGAGGTTTTGAGGGGAAGGTATTTGCTTTAGAAAGGTGTCTTGAAGGTCATGAAGAGGGGTGAGTGACTGGGTGGAGGGAGGAGGGTGTCAAGATGGGAAGGGAGCTGTTTTGGGAAGGTGTCTTGGGAGTAAGAAAATAAAAAGGGGGCAATGACTGGGGAGGGAGCTGTTTTAGGAAGAGATCATTTGCGCGTTGTCCCGGGGTGTGGGAGAAAGTGGAGATGAGTGAGTTGGCACCAGGACCCTCTCCTTTTCATTAGCACCACCAGTGATTAGGGCAAAACAAAGGGGAGAGAGTAAGGTAAGAGTAAGAGAAATAGCAAATGCCGGGAAGGACAGACAAGTCAAGTAATTCCAGGAGAGTGTCAGTCAAATATCACAGATCACACGACATTTAGTCGAAGAAAGAAAATGTTTGTTATTTTCAGAGTAAATCCTGTGAGCTTGCCTCAATGTTTTTAGTGTATCTTCACTTCAGCAAAGAAAAGACACTTGAGAGATCCCAGTCTTGCATGAGCACACTCCAAGAGGAAGTTAGTTACCACAATACTAAACCATGTGGTATGAGGTATGTGTGACATAGTGGATGACATTGTGCCATCATTTTCTTGTCATCTCCCAGGTGACCTCACCCATTGTTGTGTCACATTCTTTGGAAAATAATGGTATTTTCCTTCTTATCATATGACAAGCATCAGAAAAGGAGTATGAAAGTAATTATGAAATTCTCAAGATTCTTGTTTTAAAACAAAACAGTTTAGTGTTTTAAGATTGAAGTGAATATTTAAGAACTTTCATTTGGGTGTGCCTGTAGATGATTTTCCTTCCAAGTCCCCCTTGCATGCGTATTAATATTTTTATCACTTGTGGTTTGCTTCAGGTGAGTTATTGACGACTCTGAGGGCTATATGGACCATGGCCTGTGGTGAATTGGTTTAGAGGGTTCTGCGTGTAATTACCCTTGAACTAATTTTCTGCAAACATTTATCTGTCTGTAACAGTTTGTGTACAACAAGTTGATAGTCAGTTAAATACTATATACTTCTAGAGAAGACAACAAATAGGGGGATCAAGTTCAAATTAGATGTCAGTGCAGAATTTCGGTTAACCAAACTCCAGGAAGGAAGCTATAAGAACATAACAATGTCACACAGGCCGTCTGATAATTTGTGACCAGGAAAAGGCAGATGAGCTAAATAGGTTCTTTTCTTCTGTATATACAAGGGAGGTACCAGTGGTTGGGACTCCGCAACATAATGGGGCTACACTACCTTCACCAAATAATTGGTTAACACAGGAAGAAATCCAAAAGAGGTTGGAAAAAAGAAATGTTAATAAAGCCCCAGGTCCTGATGGAATACACCCAAGGGTACTGAGGGAGCTGGGTTCTGTAATAGCCAAAACATTATATTTAATTTTTCAAGATTCACTCAACACAGGGTTGCGAAAAGCAGAGGTGATACCTATTTTTAAGAAGGGAGCAAGAGCAAATCCGGGGAATTTTAGACCAGTGAGCATCACATCTGTAGTTGGGATGTTTTTAGAAGGGTTAATAAGGGACAGAATACAAGAATATGTCTATTTGAACAAGGTCATAGGTAGCAGTCAACACAGATTTATGAAGGATAGGTAATGACAACGGACATGCTTTGAAGTTAGAAGTAAAAAGATTCCACCTTAAAGAAATAAAAGGGTTCTGCACAGTAAGGGTGGTTAATCTGTGGAATTCTCTACCAAAGGAGGTGGTGACAGCGGATGCAATAAATGACTTTAAAATGGGACTGGATTTATTTTTAATTAAAAAGGGCATTCAGGGTTATCCTGGATAATTAGAGAGAGAGAGTATTGATCCAAAAAGGAATCCAATATCTGGGTTTAGGAAGGATTTTTTTTTTTTTTCCCCTTTGAGACGATTGGCAAAGTTACACTTGTTTTTTTTTCTGTTTGCCTTCCTCTGGATCAATTAATTAACAACTAATCCACATATTCCACATCAAAGGAGATCTTAAAATGTTAAACTTGATGAACTGAAAGTCTTTTTTCAACCTCAATTACTATGTAACTATGTAACTATGTTACATAGTATAGTTACATAGTATTTGAGGTTGAAAAAAGTTTTTCAGTCCATCAAGTTCAACCTTTTAAGATCTCCTCTGATCTGCAGATTAGTTATTAATTAATTAGTTATTAATTCATTATTAATAGTATTGTATTTGAGGATGAATAAAGAGTTAGACCATCAAGTTCAACCTTTTTAGATCTCTTTTGATCTTTTTAATATGTGTACTATTTGTTATTAATTGTTAATTGAGCCAGAGGAAGGCAAACAGAAAAAAAAAACAAAAAAAAAACTATGTAACTATGTAACTATTAATATATTACTATCACTTTTTTATTGCCCCGTCATTTTTGACGGGCAAGTTGCTAGTCACATATACCGTATTTTTCGCCGTATAAGACGCACTTTTTCTTCCCCAAAACTGGGGGAGGAAAGTTGGTGCATCTTATACGGCGAATATGCCTTTTCAAACTGCCTCTGTCCTCTTGATCTCACCCCAGTGCTTCCTACCAGCATCGCGTCGGCCGGTGCGTCCTAGTGACGTCACACACGCAACGCTGCAGTACACGAGGAGTGCTGGTAGGAAGCGCTGGGGTGAGATCAAGATGGCAGAGATCAGAAGAAAGGTGAGGATCAGGGGGGTCAGGGAGGATCAGGACGGTCAGGGAGGATCAGGAGGGTCAGGGAGGATCAGGAGGGTCAGGGAGGATCAGGAGGGTCAGGGAGGGTCAGGGAGGGTCAAGGGCTCCCAAATGCTCCCAAATGCTGCAGTATATGGATATGTATGTGTGTATGTGTGTGTGTGTGTGTGTGTGTGTATGTATGTGTGTGTATGTGTGCATGTATGTGTGTGTATATATGAATGTATGTGTATGTATATTTATGTGTGTATGTATATGTATGTATGTGTATCTATATATATATATATATATATATATATATATATATTTGTGTGTAATGTAGGTGTGTATCTGTGTGTAAAGTGTATTTGTGTTTGATTCAGATTTTTTTTTCTCTTGTTTTCCTCCTCTAAAAACTAGGTGCGTCTTATCTGCCGGTGCGTCTTATAGGGCGAAAAATACGGGTAATAATTTTCAAACTGTTTTTTTTATTTTTTTTATTCAATCTCACATGAGACTGTATTGTGATCACTGTTTCCCAAAGGTTGTCCTATTTCAACATTTGATACTATATCAAAATTATTTGTGATGACTAAAACAACAAAAACAAAAACATTTTTTTAGAATTTACCTGAATTTTTGAAAAATGTGTTTAATTTCTTCAGTTCCTAACAGCTAGTGGAGGAAACAGTGTGGAACATGGATAGGTCAATAGTATTTATTAGATAACTAGATGAGATTATAATTGACACCACATCCTTTGCCCTTTCCAACCCAGAAGCAGGAATGTTGCATCAGTAGATGCAACCAAAGCTTTCCACAAATATAAATAATGCCCTCAAAGTATCATGGATACTTCTAAAGTGCAACAGAAAATCTAGCGTTATGACTTTTTTTCCTACTTAATTATTCTTTTAATCACATTTAAAGTTTACAAGTTTTCTTGTACGGTGTTCCTTTAAATATGTAGTCATTTTTGTATATGGTGTGGTGAATAATTTAGTGGGATAATGAGCAATATGATTTTAAAAAGCATATAAGATAAATAAAATGAAGCACAGCCTTTATATTTTTATATTTCCTCAATTTTCCTTTCCAGAGTTCCATTTTTATTTCTGTCCACAATTCTTTTATTATTTTATTATAAAGCAGCAGCATCTTCTGTAGCTCAGTTTTCAAAGCAGAATAAAGTACAGAGCATTTGTTGTTCAGTTGTGTTTAACTCTCCATGACCTCATGGACCACAGCACACCAGGCACATCTTGTGTCTGGTTGTGCTCATCCATAAATTTGTCGTGCCAAATATACTGGAGTGGGTTGCCAGTTCCTTCTTCAGTGGGCTATGATTTGTCTGACCTCTCTACTATGACCTGCCCATCGTGGTTGACCCTACACGGTATAGCTCACAGCGTCATTGAAGTACACAAGACCCTTCACCATGACAAGGTAGCGATCCAGAAAGGGAGAATAGTGGGTGCAATTGACAAATACAAAGGTATATACAATTTCTAAGGTAGGTAGAAATGGAAGTTCAGATACAATTAAAGATGAATGTGTCAGCAGACTCTTTGACGCAAGGTACCTACTCTAAACAGCTTACAAGCTAGAAGGTAAAGGTTTGGGTTAAGACAGGAGGGTGATTCAAGATGGAAGAAATCAAGGAAATGTGCTGATGCAAGTGGAGGTGAATGTGTGTTATAATGTAAGTTTTAAGTATAATGTATGCGTGTGAGCATATTTGTAGAGTATGCATTTGTATATGTTAAGGTTGATATTGATAAGCTTCTTTAAACAGATGTGGGAGAGAATGTGGCAACAGATTAAGAAAGAAGAAGAGAGTTTTGGGGAAGTATTTTGAGAAGAGGGATGATATATAAGGAGGTGTACTGCTACGAAGGGTTTATATGTTAGGATCAGGATTTTGTATGTTATTCTGGAGGCTGAGGGAAGCCAGTGGAGTGACTGACAGAGAGGTGCTGCAGACACTGAGCATTGAGTATGGTAGATGAGTTCAGCAGAGACATTCATTATTAATTAGAGTGGAGATAGATGGGTGATGGGAAAGCCAGCATGGAGTGCATTGCAGTAGTTGAAGTGAATCATGACGGGAGGAACGTATTTTAGAAATGTTTTTAAGGTGAAGATGACATAATTTGGTTATTGATTGTACATGGGCAGGGTTCAATAGAATCCTAAAAAAGTAAGCCTATGATGTGTGAGTGATGAAGCAATTGAGAGATATTTGAGGATTGACAACCGTAGTAGAGGGTGGGAAGATTTAGAGCTCAGTCTTTGAAATGCTGAGTTAAATTTATCTGGTGGACATACATGAGGATATGCTTGAGAGGTAGTTGGCAACATGCTACTAGAGTGGGAGATGGGTTTGGTACTGATAGATAATTTTGATTGTTATCTGCATGTAGTTGATAGAGAAATCCAAAATATTCCAATAAATATATATGGGGAACATGAGGGGGCCTAGGACTGAACTGGGGTTTTCCAACAGTTAGAGGAAGCATGGAAAAATAGTTTCTATAGAAGGAGACACTAAATGTTCTACAGTATTTTCTAAATAATATGTAAATATGATAGAGTTGTATCACTGAGTGGCAGATCTTAAAAATCTTATGGTAGCAATACAGTGTAAAGACTGGGACAAAGAACTGACAGGTAAAAATACTGAACATTAAAATCGTTACTAAATATAAGAAAGATACCAGTGGTTGGGACACTGCAACACAATGGGGCTACACTACCTTCACCAAATAATTGGTTAACGCAGGAAATACAAAAGAGGTTGGAGAGAAATAAATGTTAATAAAGCTCCAGGCCCTGATGGAATACATCAAATGGCACTGAGGGAATTTTGTTCTGTAATTCGCAAACCATATCTATTTTTTCAAGATTCACTCACCACAGAGCAAAGATGCTATAAGATGACTGGAGAAAAGCAGATGTGATAGGGAGGAAGGCCAAATACAGGCAATTATAGACCTATAGGCCTAACTTCTGTAGTGGGAAAGCTTGTAAAAGGGTTAATAAGGGATAATATACAAGAATATGTCTATTTGAACAAGATTATAAGTAGGAGTCAATACGGATTCATGAGGGAAAGGTCATGTCATTCAATTTAGTTAGTTTCCATGAGAAGGCTAATAGAACATGGATCAAGGCAACTCAGTGGATGTTTTGGATTTTCCCCAGGGTTCAGTACTAGGTCCTCTCCTTTTTAACACATTTATTAATGACTTAAGTGGGACTGGAATGTATTGTCCCCACTTTTGCTGATGACACTGTTGTACAAGATAATTATATCAGAAAAGCATATTCTTTCCCTCCAAAGTTATTTGCATAATTTAGAGAAATGGGCAACTAAATGGCAGATGAGATTTAATACGAAAAAATGTAAATGTATGCATTTGGAATGGAAAAATAGCCATGCAATTTATAATCTTAAATGATCAAATCTAGGGGTATCAGATATTGAAAGGGATTTGGGAGTGCTTGTGGACAACCACCTAGGTAACAGTTCTCAATGCCAAGCAGCATCTGCGAAGTAAAATATTAGCCTGTATTAAGAAGGGTATAGAAGGAAGGGAAGCAAATATAATTCTACCACTATACAAATCCCTAGTATGCCCTCATTTGGAATATGGAGTATAATTTTGGGCACTACTTCATAAAAAGGTTAGCTAAGCTATGAAGACAAAGTAAAATTAAACTTGTTTTCTCTGGAAAAAAGGTGTCTAAGACTGGATATGATTACCTTATATAAATATATTAAGGGTCAACATAAGGCTTTGCCAAATGAACTTTTTATGCCAAGAGGTTTTCAACTGACAAGAGGACATCTCTTGAGGTTAGAAAGAAAAATATTCTACCTTAAAGAAAGGATAGGGTTTTTCAGAGTAATGGTGGTTAATCTGTGGAATACTGTACCAAAGGGATGGTGATAGCGAATTTGATAGATAACTTTAAAAAGGGATTGGATATAAAAGGGATTGGATATATTTTTTAAATAAATAGGGCATTCAGGGTTATCCTGTATAATTAGAGAAGAAGTATTCATCCAGGGAGGAATCAGACTGCCAGTATCTGGGGTCAGGAACGAATTTTATTTTTCCCCCTTTGAGACATTCCTCTGGATCAATTAACAATTAACAATTAGTCACCTTATAACAAATATCAGAGGAGATTTAAAAAAAATGAACTTGATGGACTAAAAGTCATTTTTCCCCTTCAATTACTAAGTAACTATGTAAGCTTTGAAATAGCCCATTGTAGATGTGGGATTTGGGAAACAATAAAGGTTGGATGTTAGCAAGTTGTTTAAGAGTGTTTGATTCAAGTTTAGAGAACAGTTATTTTTGGATACTATCAATTTTATTTTTAAAGTGGCTGGCACATTTTTAAGCTGTGAGACAGGAAGGGAGGGGTAGAAGGTCTAGGGTGAAAATTGGAGGGAGGGAACTGGGTGTATATAGTATAATGAGCATTGGAAAGAAAGTATTATGCCCACACCTCCACCTTGCTTGTTCCCAGGTCTAGGTGTGTGACTGAAGTGAAAGTTACCATATGAGAGTCCCGCAGGGGAGACAGTATCTAATGGAAACAAAAAAAGTGTCAGTGATAGCCAACAGTTTAAGGTAGTTAGAAATAAATAGGTCATGAATGGAAGAGAGAATATTGCAAATGTAATGTGCATTCCAGAGGGCACATGAAAAGGGCAAAGCAGATGGTTTGTTACAGGTAATGGACATAAGGTTATGTGTTTTAGGGATGTTTGCTGCCATGTGGGCTGTGTGTGGCTGATAATAGGTGGGAATGACTAAAGAGCCAGGGTTATCGGAGATGTATCAAACAACTAACAGAAGAATGAGATTATGTTCTTGTAGACTAATAAGCATTCCACTAATAAGATGAGTTACTTTGGGATGCAGGATCAGATAAGAACTTCAGAGACTCAGAGAAATCTCAGAGAAATCTCAGAGACTCGGAGCACCACTGTCACACTCACTGCAAGGCAGGAACCTCTTTGGCTGCATTTTGAGAAAAGAGAGTTATTATTAAATGGAAACGTCAAGTTGACACTACACATCCATGTGCAAATAAACTAATAATAATAAAATATGCATTAGCTTTTAATTACTAAATACATGATTTAAAAACAAAAGTCATCAACTGGAAATTTCTTCTGAGAACATTATTCTTATTAGAGGCAAATTAGCTTTCTTTGCAGATTGTTTAAAAACCAACATAATTATTAAAAGCAAGCAAAAGCCAGTCTAAAGAGTATGTGGGAATTATAAGATGTTTCTTCCATGTACTATTGATGTTGCCTATAAAATCGAACAAAACATACTGGATTACACAATGCTAAATGTATATAGCTAAATATGATCTGGAGTTAACAAAAGAATAACTTTAGTTGTATTCTATTGTTTTGTGTATTTTCACCCTTTTTGGCTTTGGGACTAGTAGGTAACTTCTCCCCTTGTTAATAAGACTATATTTAGATATTATTATTATTATTATTACTGTATTTTTAATAAGTACTGTATATTTAAATGTACAGTTTACCTACTGCTTATACAATGTAATGTTTCAATAAAAGAAACATCTAGTAAATAACAAAAACTTACTTTTTATGGCTGCAGATTCCTGCTTTAAGTTTTTAAACATTAATATTGTATATACTATTTAGGAGCAGTTTGTGTTGTCTGTTTTCTATACAATACTGAAAATAACACAGCCATTTCCTTAGCTCACCAGTTTAGTAGGAACTACTCAGCTTTCTGTCACTTTCGAAGCTTAGTGAAATATAGGTTTAACAACCATATGCCCATTTAGGGCTCAGTTACATTAACCCAGTAAAACCCTGGTATACAGCAACATTTTTAGTTATTTTACTGGGGTTCACATTAAAAAAGCCCTTTGTGACTATCGGCTTGGATCCTGCTGATAACCATTGAAAACATTTCCTGAAAGAGCTATGTCCTCTCTATGCCCCCCCCCCCCCCCCCCCATTGACTAAATATACTCATCTGGAGGCAGTAAACCCCTCCCCCTTACATACTCATGGATATGATTGTGGTCTGTGACTATTACTTTCCCACCTTTCCTGTTCCTACTGGTTCCATCACTAGAGACAGAAAATTTTAACAATGGACTGTGCATCTTGATAAGCAACTTGCCTGATAGGACATCAAAACAATAAGCTAACAAGTTTAGAGGGAACTTTGAATGTGATTAAGTGTGTGATGTAAATAACAGAACTCTGTGATGGTATTAACTCCCACACCCCTCAGGTTGGACAATGAGAGTGCAGATGGCTGACTGAGTCAACTGCTTAAGGCCATGTATCACATATATAGTTGTCAGTGTCCGGAATGCTGAAATGTTGGTCACGCTGATGCATATGCGCTCATTGCGCTTTCCTCCTCCCCAAGGCTAAACCCCCTCCCCAAGGCTCCCTATCCTGACGGGGCTGCAATGAGCACCGAAGGCGATCATTGCAGGGCTTGCTATGAGCACCAGAGGTGCTCATCATGAGGCCTCCAGGGGCGAGCATCACCTCCGGCTGCCCACTGTGTCTCCTCCCTCCTTCCCCCTTATCCTCCCCCCTTATCCTCTTCCTCCCTTTCCCCCTCTTCAATTACCCACTCTTCTCTCTCCAATTACCTCCCTATCCCCTTTCCCCTCTCTTACTGTGATCCAATGAGCTCCTGGTGCTCTGTCCCCTGCAGCGCATCTGCTGCCTGTGTCTGACCAGCATATGCTAATGACGTGATGTCACATGCGAGTTACATCATTAGCATATGCCGGTTGGACACAGCCAGAAGACGCGCTGCAGGGGAGAGAGCAGCAGGAGCTCATAGGATCACAGTAAGAGAGGGGAAAGGGGATAGGGAGGTAATTGGAGAGGGGGAAAGGGAGGAGGAGGATAAGGGGAGAGGAGGAGGATGAGGGGAAGGAGGGTGGAGGATGGGAATGAGGGAGGAGGATGAGGGGGATAAGGGGAAAGGTAGGAGGAGGTGGAGGATAAGGGGAGAACTGGAGGAGGAGGATACGGGAGAAGGGGGGAAAGAGGGGGAGAAGAGACACAGGGGAGGGAGAGGGGGGCAGAGGCACAGGGGAGGGAGAGGGGGAAGAGACACAGGGGAGCAAGACAGGGGGAGGGAGAGAGGGGGGAAAGCAAGATATGGGATCGAGAGGTCTTAAAGAGACACAGGGGAAGGAGAGGGGGGAAAAAGAGACACAGGGGAGTGGGGAAGAGACACAGGGGAGGGAGAGGGAAAAAGAGACACAGGGAGGGAGAGGGGGGAAAGACACAGGGGAGGGGGGAAGAGACACATGGGGGGAGAGGGGGGGAAAAAATACAGGGGAGGTAGAGGGGGAAGAGACAGGAGGGAAATGAGATACAAGGGAGGGAGAGGAGGGGGAAATGGGACACAATGTAGGGAGAGGAGGAAGAAAGGAGACACAAGGAAGGGAGAGGAGGGGGAAAGGAGATACAAGGGAGTAGGAGGAGGGGGGAAATGAGACACAAGGGAGGAAGTAGACAGGGGGAGAGACTCACAATGAGTGCGGAAGGTGCTCACAGTGGGTGGCAAACAGCATTGCCAGGCTTAAAATTTTATTCTCGTCATTGTTGACGTGCAAGTAGCTAATTTTGATAATATTTGTGGGTTGAACCAAAACTGTATTGTTCTGTTTGCCTATAAATGTTCTGCTAAAAAAAAAGAAAACAGAATCTAAGTGTCTGAACTGGGGATCCAAGGAGTGAACAGATTCAGAACCACAGCCTAACCGGCAGGAGTTCTAATGCATTGCCAGTCCAGCTAGCTGTGTTGCGTTGACAGGGGAGCAAGCCACCTGATTCAGAGGCCATCTATATCTGTTCCTGAGGCTTACTGGCTACACCCTGAAAAGTCCATGTGCCGATACACCATACTTGATTATGGTGAGAGGATCCTCGCTGGTGGAGGTTGAAGACCACCTGGAGGCTTTGCGTGAAGACCACCTGGAGGCTTTGCGGTTGTACAGTTACACCCTTTAATCTGAAGTTTACAAACTAACAAAAGTCCTGTTGTATCAAAACTCATTAATTAAAGCTCTAGAAAACCTACTTATGTAAAAAAAATAACAGGCTACCTACTCTTAACCTAATAAATACTTCATAAGGAGTAAAGTCTTTTAAATACTCTTACACAAGCCTGAAAAGAAACCAATTTGAAAATCAAATTCCGATGAAATGAAAGTGTTTGATTTCCAAAGTTCTATGCTTTTTTCCTGATTAATTATGCTTTTAGACATACTCAAGTTTTTCAGACATATATTTTATTTAATTGTTCAATGGTCTCTTAAGTTCCTATGATAGCTGAACAGTTTGTATATTTCTAAGGCAGAAGAGAGGCTTTGTTTAATACAGTTAGATCTAGGGTATACCACCCTTAAGAACCATCACCAGTGAGATGCTTATTTTCAGTTTAACCTTAATTAACATTAAAAATGCAGCAAACAGCAGCAAAGCAGATCCTTTGCCGGAAATATATTTAAAAACATAGTGTACCTTATTAATGTCAACTGCTGTACCCCTCCCTATCTATCTCATTGTCCTAAGAACTACTAAAAAAATAAAGATTTCATCTGCAATAACATTAGGTTTTCTTGGTAAGACTTGAATATTGTTGTCACAGTTGAAATCTTTCACATACTTTCATTAGTGCTTAAGACAATGAGATCATTGGGCATTAATAAGGTCAACTGTGTTTTCAAATCATATTTTTTGGCTAAAGGTTTGGTTTGCTGCTGTTTGTATTTTTTATGTTAATTAATGGTCAGCTAAAAATCTATTTAACATGAAAAATATTCACAATGGTCCTTTATTAATACAGGTATACTGCTTTTAACGATACCCCTTTGAGCTCTGATTCGCTATAGAGCCCTTTTTCTTTGTAATTCCCAGGTTAGTGCTACATTCTGCTATAGCTCTGTTTTGACTGCTAAGTCCCATTTAGCCCTTTAAATTCCCACTCGATTTGACATAGCGTTGTCTGTGCGTTATGGCGATATAAAGCTCAGTTTAGAGCTTTTTTAACATAGCATGCACGTGGAGAGCTAAACATGGTATTGCTGTACATTGAAAAGGGAAACAAAAAAATTAAGAGATTTAGTTTGTCTACATATCATATGAAAGATGTTATGATTAAGAGCATTAAAAAGGTAAGCCTTTTAACATTGTATAATGACATCAGCAGATGTGTAGCAGATGTAATCCCTTGGTGCTTAACACCGACAAATAGTATGAATACCAATGAAAACAAGTTGAGTAGGAAATATGTTTGCAATGCCACTTAAATATAAAACAAAATAATTAAATCAAATTAAACTGTGTTGCCTTAAAAATTACTCCCAAAGTCATAGAAAAGGAAAATTTATACTTTCTCAGTTGCGTGTCAAACTTACATAGTTACATAGTAATTGATGTTGAAAAAAAGACTGTAAGTCCATAATGTTCAACCTTTTTAGATCTGCGCTGATCTCCAATATGCAGATTAGTTTTTAATTGATCCAGAGGAAGGCAAACAGAAAAAAAACAAGTGAAACTTAGCCAATCGTCTCAAAACGGGGGGAAAAAATTCCTTCCTGACCCCAGATACTGATGATCAGATTCCCCCCTGGATCAATACTCTTTCTCTCTCATTTTTAATTAACATATCCAGTCCCTTTTTAAAGTTATTTATCGGATCCGCTGTCACCACCTCCTTTGGTAGATTAACCACCCTTACTGTGAAGAACCCTTTTCTTTCTTTAAGGTGGAATCTTTTTACTTCTAATCTCAAAGGATGTCCTTGTGTCAATTGAAAACCTCTTGGCACAAATGTATTTATATAGGGTAATCATATCCCCTCTTAGATGCCTTTTTTCTAGAGAAAATAAGTTTAATTTGGTTAGTGTTTCTTCATAACTTAGCCCCTCCATTCCCCTTATTAGTTTTGTAGTCCTTTTCTGTACCCTTTCAAGCTCTAAAATGTCCTTTTTATATCAGATACCCATATATATTTGCTCCATTAAGGTTATAAATTGCATTACTATTTTTCCTTCCCAGATGCATAACTTATCACCATATACCATGTGGAAATAAAAGTAGAAGGAGTAAATTACAACCCATGTGGCTTTACAATGACTTAAAGATGAAGATGAGGAGTAAAAAACAGGCATTTAAATTATACAAAAAATAGGGAACAGAGACTGCCTTACGAAAGTCTCTGTTCAAAGAAATCAACAAGGCTTGCAAAAATCAAAAATGAAAAGTTAGTTGCAAAAGAGAGTAACATTTTAGAGCTGGAAAAAGTACAGTGAAGGACAAAAAACTAATAAGGGGAATGGAGGGGCTAAGTTATGAAGAAAGACTAACCAAATTAAACTTATTTTCTCTAGAAAAAAGGTGTCTAAGAGGGGATATGATTACCTTATATACAGTATATGTCAAGTGAGCTCTTTGTGCCAAGAGGTTTTCAACTGACAAGAGGACATCCTTTGAGATTAGAAATAAAAAGATTTCAACTTAAAGAAAGAAAAGGGTTCTTCACAGTAAGGGTGATTAATCTGTGGAATTCTCTACCAAAGGAGGTGGTGACAGTGGCTTCGATAGACAACTTTAAAAAGGGTCTGGGTATATCTTTAATTAAAAAGGGCATTCAGGGTTATTAGAGATTAGAGGTTAATTAGAGAGAGAGTATTGATCCAGGGAGGAATCCGATCGCCAGTATCTGGGTCAGGAAGGAATTTTTTTCTCTCTTTTGAGACAATTGGCAAAGTAGCACTGTTTTTTTTTTTCTTTTGTCCATCCTCTGGATCAATTAACAATTAATCAGCATATTGCAGATCAGAGGAGATCTAAAAAGGTTGAACTTGATGGACTAAAAGTCTTTTTTCAACCTAAATTACTGTGTAACTATGTAATTAATGCTTTTAATGTTTGAGCTATGCTAAAACCAATGGAGTTCTAAGCCTAAAATTGCATCTCCAGAAGTGATTGTGGGTTACTCATAATCAGATTGCAAGTAGCTAATAGAATATGTGATGATTTTAAGAGTTTTTTTTAGGTGTGTATAAATTTATGATTTGGGTGATAGAATAGGGCCCTTTGTGTGTCTGGGCATGTCAGGAAGTCAATTTCAGTTTCATCCAACAAACCCATCTTACTTTTTTTATCTTTCTTCTTACCTCACCCCTCAATTCACTGATACATACAAATACAGACCCTTATGATTTTGCTCTCAGTGGTGTAATAAACACAAAATAAAGTCATTTACTGAAATACTTATGGCCATATTCCCGTAGCAGCAACGCACACCCGCAAAACCTGCAGGCTTAAAATTCTGCGTAGTTACAGAGCTATTACATTCAACCATGCCGCGACTTATGGGTCGTAGATGCAAGGCCGTAAACTTTTTTTGTTAAGGTGCTGGCCAAGCCGTGATTGGCCATTACGATCTAATCGCTGTATAACGTAGGGTGACACAGGCCTTTCAGGCAATAGAAAGTGGTCTACCCGCAGATGATTGACAGAGGGAGATTATAAATTAGCGTTCCACCCGCCCATGTGTTGACTGTGTTGTATTTTCTGACAAAGTAGCACGCAGGTGGCGGAGTTGGAGGTTTTTGAGAGAGAGAGAGAGCAGGAGTATTTTGATAGCAGAATTTTTATTAATTTATCTTCTACTATTTACGATTTTACACTTAATCCTTGACTACACATATTTACAGATCACACATAATTGCAATACACATAATTTAAAGAACACACATAGAGAAACATAGAGCTAGGTCACTCCATACACACACCCCATCCCCCACACCCCATCCCCCAACTGTTATTAATTACACATAATACACACATTTTTTTTGCGATCATATATTTACAGTAACACTTATTTTTTTTATCCTTCTTTTATTATTGGGATTGAAATGGAGGGAGAATAGAGGAGGGGAGCGGAGTGGAGAGGTGAGGAAGAGAGAGAGGAGAGAGAGGTGGCCCTGGGGAGTAGTGGTGGAGAGGAAGAGAGGAGTGGTGGGGAGGAGGAGAGGAGTGGTGGAGAGGAGTGGTGGAGAGCACAATGAGGAGGAGGAGCAGGAGTAGGAGGGGAGTGTAGAGGAGGAGGTTGGTAGTGGCAGAGTGGTCCAAGCACCAGGAACACCTAGAAGAGGGACAGGGAGGGAGGGACCTGATTCTGGGGGGGGGGGGTAGTTTAGGGAGGGACAGACCTCACTGACAGGTCAGGGAGGTAAGAATCCCCATCCACAGTCGGGAGGGCAAGAGGCTAAGGGCAAGCACAGGGCCCACAATTACATACACTGGGAGAATGTGGTCCTTGGTGCCCCATGATTCTTGTACAGGGAGGGGGGGGGAGTTAGGCCCGGGCCTAGGGCTCAGGCATGGAAGGAGGTAGCAGCTTTGATCCTTTTAATAGGTGGATTATCTATTAATAATTGTTAATTGTTAATTGTCAGCTCCATGGAATTAACAAGGACTAGATGGATGTGTCATTCCTGGGCACAACAACAGTAATCCATGGACTTGCAAACTCTCACAATGGCATGTTAATGACAGCCAGCATTGATAAATGCACTAGTGAAGCATGTGATCCTGACCTCAATATCAGTCTGAATACTGATCATTGGGTCTGATGTAAGTAACAGTGAATCTGGCTGTGGACCTTTGTGTCCTCTCCATATTAATGGGTATTTTCCCATATTGCTAATTATCCAGAGACCTAGCTAATAGTTAGTAATGCTTGCAGATGAGAATGAGGTGAGTTGGTATATTGTTACAGTTACAGTATTTAGCACTGTACTGTACATGCATGTTGATTTATTTATTTTTTATTCTCCCCTGCCTTTTTTTAATTGACCACTTTTTTTCAGATTTTTGTTTTCTCACCACACTGTATGTGTCAAACTGGATTGGATTACTCAGTCCAGAGGTTGAATCATCTATTTCATTGAGCAGATCTAGACAAGTTGTAAATGATATGCACAATAATGGTTTCTTCAATTAAATGGAGTGATTTGTGATGATCCTTTTTTTCATTAGATTCCGGTTGCAGTTGTGTAGTGACCACATGTGACCCTGGTAGGTGCTATGCATCATGCTTATTCTAGACTATGACATTAACCCCTATAGGTATCCCCTTTTTCCCACAAGCTTCTTGCTCTCCCGTGATTCACCCACAACACACCCATGATATTAGTGCACAGTCTTGTCCATTTCTGATTGCGCTCTGTGTATGAAATAAAGCTTTGTGATACATCCACATACATCACATTTGTGTCACATTCCTATATATGTAAACTAATTATCCCTAGTTACTATGCAATAGATAAATAGCTATAATAATAATAGTAATAATAGCATTAGATATCATATGATAATATATATCATATATAATAATAATAATAAAGGGTTAATATGCATATGCAAAGTCCAATTTTGATACTGTGGAGTATCATCATTCCCCTTAGGGCCGATAACAATATGACAGGTGATACTGGAGTGGGTTGCCAGTTCCTTCTCTAGTAGACTGTGATTTGTCTGATCTCTCTGCTATGACCTGCCCACATAGAGTGACCCTACATGGTATAGCTCAAAGCTTCATTGAAGTACACAAGCCCCTTTACCACCACCACTTAGCAATGTTGAAGGGGACCAGGGCAACATACACAACACTAATCTACTCTAACCCATTAACATGGGCCTCAGTAACACATGGAGTCTGTGCAGAGGCATGTGGATCAACAGCCCACTCACCTCCATCAGGCATAATCTCCGCTATGCCCATCCTGGAAAGTCCCACACCATTGCTGGTGGCCATGTGCCAAGATGTATACACATTCCCAGTTGGTGACCTCCCATTATGCTATTCATCAATTTACATTAGTGTGGCGTATGTTCCCCTGGCCCCCTTGTGGATTGCTAAATGGTGGTGGTGAAGGGAATTGTGTACCGGAATGAACCTGTGAGCTAAACCATGTAGGGCCACTGTAAGTGGGCAGGTCATAGCAGAGAGGTCAGGCAAATCACAGTCCACTAGAGAAGGAACTGGAAACCTACTCCAGTATCTTTGGCATGCAAACCTTGTGGAACAGCACAGGCAGAGACCTAGCTAAATGTGCTGCAGTCCATAGGGTCACAGAGAGTCGGACATGAGTGAAGGACTGAACAACAAATAATAAAATGTTCCCCTGGTACTTGATCTATGTGATGTGGCAGTGTAATTTGGACACTATTTGTTTTCCCAATGTAGATGTGATGAGCGAGATGTATATACAATCATATATACTGTATATTCTAGGGCTCACATTAGAGCCTCTCCACATTAGAGCCTCTGTGAGTGAGAAAGGGTTAATATGGCATCAGTTTCATGTTTTTGTGTTGCAATTTAATCAGGTAGTGTGTCTTTAATTGCTTTATGCATATTACAGCCTGTTTTTTATATTGGCATATGCATGACCATTCCAACATATGATGAAATATAATATTTTTTAAATGCCTATTTTTTATTTAGAGATTGTTGTGCAACTAATTGTAATGCCTTTCCATGCTTTCACCATATTTTAAAGTCTACTGGTGTGCTTATTTTGTCTTTTACAGGGTTGAGAAGTTGTCTGTAAACCCTTTGTGAGTGCTGTTTGGAACCCGTAATATTTTTGCCTCCATTTGCGGGTTACGGGCTTGAACGCCAATGCATCTTTGGGGATTTGTAGCAATTTAATATTGTTTTTCGAATGTAAACGCTACAGGCTTGACAGATCAAAGATTTTGTGGCAACGGAGTTCTGTTTTTGTCATCACGTAGGGTTTTTCCGCCTTTAACCCGCAGTCCGTTTGCGGGTAGCTGTAAGAGGCCAATTTAGTAGCTGTAAGTCTTGCCGGCTCCGTTACAAGCTACGAGTTTTACATGTTGGGGGAATTTAATAGGAATGATAGCTTTAAAAAATTCAGATTTTCAATAAAACATTTTGGGCCTCATTAAATTATCCCTCGTAGTTCTCTCGGTCCTCGCAAAAGGCATTTTTTTTGCTGTTTGCTAGGACCGAATCCCTCGCAGCCTGCTTTGCGAGATGACTCTGAAAAATGGCTGAGAATAGGCTCCGAGAGAGCTACGGAGTAACACGCAGCCTTAAATCTATGAGGTGAATCTCGCACCTCGGAAGAATCCCTACGGGCAAGAAAAGTGCCAGAAAGGGTTTCTAAAGCCTCTACGTGCTGCCTCGGAACAGCCCGAGACAGCCGTGTGATGCTCCCCCCTGCTCCCTATACAGACCCCCATAAGGCCAATAATGAACCCTATAACTCATGGGGGTCAATAGACCCCCATAAGGCCAATAATTAACCCTATAACTCATGGGGGTCAATACAGACCCCCATAAGGCCAATAATAAATCCTATAACTCATGGGGGTCAATACAGACCCCCATAAGCCTCTATTTAACCCCATCAGTCCCATAAGGGCCTGTTAAAACTCTAACATCCTGATTGGCTCACACATTGACACCTTCTGATTGGCTGAAATTTGATAGACAGCTTTTTCAACCAATCAGAAGCCGCCATTGCCAATTTGCTTCCGGAAAAGGCTCCTGGAGGCTGATTAGCGTCGGGGAGGTCTGCAAGTACAGACCTCCGTTAGTTTTTTTTGTTTTTTTAGAGCACGGATGGTTCCAGGGCCCAGCCGGGGCTGAAGAGGAGGAGGCCGTGGACATCGTGGGGAGGTAAGTTGAATGTATATTTATATGTTTATATTTTTATTTTATTTTGTGTGTATATGTTGTAGTAATGTGTTTTTTTAACAGGGGCTGCGCCGGAGAAGAAAAGAAGAATGACGGGACATGCTGGAAAGGTGAGTAGAATATTTAGAATGTGTATAATGTTTATTTATTTTATGTTAATGTGTTGTACTCATTTTTTTTTTACCCCTAGGTTGGTGATCTGAAGGGACATCTCAAAGGTAAGTGGTCTTAATTTTTTTATTTTAGCTTAGAATTAGTGTTTGTGTATGTAGTTAGGATTTATTGTATATTAAATAGATTGTTTGTTAGATAGATAGATATTGTATTTTATTTGTATTGTATGTATTGTATTGTATGTATTGTAATGTATTGTATGTAATGTATTGTATGTATTGCAATGTATTGTATTGTATGTATGTATTGTATGTAATGTATTGTATGTAATGTATTGTATTGTATGTAATGTATTGTATTGTATGTAATGTATTGTATTGTATGTATTGTATTGTGTATGTCTTTCCTTTTCAGGTGTGTAATTTATTCATTTTTTCTGTGGGGGGGGGGTTGTAATGTATTTTTCTATTTTCTGTAATGTAGATTTTTTTATTTTTTGTGACTTAGGTTTTTTTATTTTCTGTAAGGTAGGTTTTTTTTATTTTTTTGTAATTAGAGTGGTGAGGGGTTTATTAGGGGGTAGGTAGTGTGGGTAGGTAGTGTAAGTGTTAATAGATTAGTGTAGAGGGGGGTTAGTTAAGATTTAATGGGTTATTGGGGGTTATAGTGTAGTGTTGGTCCTTGAGGACCGTCATGGCACTTATGTGGTTAATGTTAGAGTTTTAACAGGCCCATAAGGGTCATAATATACCCTTATGCGACTGATGGGGTTAAATAGAGGCTTATGGGGTTTGTATTGACCCCCATGAGTTATAGGGTTAATTATTGGCTTATGGGGGTCTGTATTGACCCCCATGAGTTATAGGGTTAATTATTGGCTTATGGGGGTCTGTATTGACCACCATAAGTTATAGGGTTAATTAAGTGCTTATGGGGTTCCGTATTGACCCCCATGAGTTATGGGGTTAATTAAGTGCTTATGGGGGTCTTTATTGACCCCCATGAGTTATAGGGTTAATTATTGGCTTATAACCCTATAACCCCCATGAGTTATAGGGTTAATTATTGGCTTATGGGGGTCTATATTGTTTTGAATCCGCTCAGTAAGTCAGTGCAGAGTTTTCTGTCTGTTGCAGTAATCAGTGTACAGGTGAGAGTGGGTGTGGCTTGGCCTGTGTAAGTTATATCTGTGTGCATTTGTGTGAGGTCTGGTTTGAATCCGCTCTGTAAGTCAGTGCACAGTTTTCTGTCTGTTGCAGTAACCAGTGATACAGCTGAGAGTGGGTGTGGCTTGGCCTTTGTAAGTTATATCTGGGTGCATTTGTGTGAGGTCTGGTTTGAATCCGCTCTGTAAGTCAGTGCAGAGTTTTCTGTCTGTTGCAGTAATCAGTGTACAGGTGAGAGTGGGTGTGGATTGGCCTGTGTAAGTTATATCTGGGTGCATTTTGTTGTTTTCTGTTGAATCGGTTCTGTGGGACAGGACAGTGTTTTCTATCCTGTGCTCATTTATCATTGTACAGGCGAGTAGGCGGGGTCTATTTTAACAAAGGAAGAGCGAGCTTGGGAGCTTGCAATTATTTCTAATGTAAGTGTAGTTAGTGTGTAGGAGATTAAATAAAAGGAGGAAATCTAAAAAAAGGGGTATTATAAGAAAAACAGAAAACAAACGTTTATATTGTTTCTGTAATGTTTGGTTTAAGGTGTGGAAAAGAAATCTTTATACAAATACATTGATTTGTTTTCTCACTGTATTTTTGTAACTGATAATCATGAGTCAGTCCAGTGGTAACCTCACTCAGTGTCCATCCTGCCAAATGTATGCACTACTGGAACAGATGATCCAGGGTCCATACCTCTGTGACAAGTGTGAGCATGTTGCCTCTCTGGAAGCTCTAATTGAAGATCTGGAGAGGAGAATTGCAGCACTTAGTGATACTGCTCCACTGGAAAGGGAGGTGGTGCTCATGGAGCACAGTTTAGCTGGGCCTAGTATGGAGGGAGGAGCTGGGGCTAGTGAGGATGGCCAGGGAGGTAGCTGGGTTACAGTTAGAAGGGGAATCAGGGGGAACAGGAGGAGGCAGGCCAGTTCTGTGTTGGCAAACTGAAACTGTTGGGGATGTCCATTCAGGAATGGCAATGCCAGATAGAGCTGTTCCCTCTAACAGCCGGGAGAACAGTTCTACTGGAGGAGAGGGAGGGCAGAATAGGCAGAGCAACAGACATGTTTTGGTGGTAGGGGACTCTATTATTAGGAAGGTAGACAGGGTAATTTGTCACCCAGATCCCAGCAATGGAACAGTTTGCTGTCTCCCGGGTGCTCGGGTTCGGCATGTTGTGGATCGGGTGGATAAATGATTGGGAGGGGCTGGTAATAAACCGGCGGTCTTGGTACACATTGGTACCAATGACAAAGTTAGTGGAAGATGGAGCGTTCTAAAGAATAATTTTAGAGAATTAGGGAATAAGCTTAAAGCAAGGACCTCCAAGGTAGTATTTTCTGAGATACTACCAGTGCCATGTGCTAGCCCAGGGAGGCAGAAAGAGCTTAGGGAGGTTAATGCGTGGCTAAAAAAGTGGTGCAGTGCAGAGGGTTTGGGGTTTTTAGAGCACTGGGCTGACTTCTCACTTGGGTACAATATGTATAGCAGGGATGGATTGCACCTTAATGATGAGGGCGCTTTTGTGCTAGGGGATAGGATGGTAGAATGGCTGGGGGAGTTTTTAAACTTGTAGGTGGGGGGAGGAACTATATAGAAGTATTGGGGTAAACAGGGTAGAGAGGGAAAGGGATGAATTAGTTACCCATGGGGGAGGAGAAGGGGGAGGGTTACAAGAGAAAGTAGGGAGGTATTAATAGGGGCCTCAAATACAGTGGCAGGCACTTCACAACAGCAGAGCCATAGCAACATAAAGTGTATGATTGCTAACGCAAGAAGTTTGCCTGGGAAAATGGATAAACTAGAAATATTAGCAGTACAAGAAAAGTGGGGCTTAATAGGCATTACGGAAACATGGTGGGATGAATCTCATGACTGGACTGTTAATCTGGATGGTTATAACCTATTTAGGAAAGATAGGGGAAATGGTAAAAGAGGAGGAGAGATCTGTCTTTATGTTAAGCCTGAATTTAAGCCTATCGTCAGAGAAGATATTTATGCTGGCACTAACGGCATCATTGAATCTTTGTGGGTTGAGCTAAATAGTGGAGGAGCTAATTCTAAACGCATATTGGTGGGAGTATGGTATAAACCCCCAAATATAGCTGAAAGTGAGGAAATACAATTATTGTTACAGATTGGAAATGCAGCTAAGCATGGGCAAGTTCTAATAATGGGAGCCTTTAATTACCCTGAAATAAACTGGATAAATGAGACCAGCAGCTCAGCTAAGGGGAGCAGGTTCTTGAGTACACTCAGGGATCATTATCTGGCACAGGTAATACAAGAACCTACTAGAAATGGGGCCATCTTGGATTTAGTCTTAACAAGTAATATTGATATAATATCAAATGTAAAAATAGGGGAACCCTTGGGGAACAGTGATCACAACACAGTCTCATTTGAGATTGAATACAAAAAACTGAGTTGTAAGGGGCCAACAAAAACTCTAAATTTTAAAAGGGCGGATTTTAACGGTCTAAGGGCAGCAATACAACATATAGACTGGGACAAAGAACTTACAGGGAAGAATACTGAAAATAAATGGACAACATTCAAATCCTTACTAAATAAACATACTCATCAGCATGTACCATGTGGAAATAAAATGAATAGGAGTAAATCACGTCCCATGTGGCTTAACAATGACTTAAAGATCATGATGAGAAAAAAGAAACATGAATTTAAATTATACAAGAAGGAGGGAACAGAGGCAGCTTTATGTGACTATAAGGAAATCAACAAGTCTTGCAAAAGGGCTATTAGACTGGCTAAAATAGAAAATGAGAAGTCAGTTGCAATGGAAAATAAGACTAACCCTAAAATATTTTTTAAATATATTAATGGGAAGAAGGCCAGGAAGGAATCGATAGGGCAATTACAACGTGACACAGGCCATCTGATAATTAGTTACCAGGAAAAGGCAGATGAGCTAAATAGGTTATTTTCTTCGATATACACAAGGGAGGTATCAGTGGTTGGGACACCGCAACATAATGGGGCTACACTACCTTTACTAAATAATTGGTTAACGCAGGAAGTAATCCAAAAGAGGTTGGAGAAAATAAATGTTAATAAAGCCCCAGGTCCTGATGGAATACATCCAAGGGTACTGAGGGAGCTGGGTTCTGTAATAGCCAAACTATTATATCTAATCTTTCAAGACTCACTCACTACAGGGTCTCTACCAGATGACTGGAGAAAAGCAGAGGTGATACCTATATTTAAGAAGGGATCTAGAGCAAATCCGGGGAATTATAGACCAGTGAGCCTCACTTCTGTAGTTGGGAAGCTTTTAGAAGGGTTAATAAGGGACAGAATACAAGAATATGTCTATTTGAACAGGATCATAGGTAGCAGTCAATACGGATTAATGAAGGATAGGTCGTGTCAGACCAATCTAATTAGTTTTTATGAGGAGGTTAGTAGGAACTTGGATCAGGGCAACTCAGTGGATGCAGTCTTTTTAGATTTTTCAAAGGCATTTGATACAGTGCCACATGGAAGACTAGTGAGCAAACTAAGGGATACAGGAATTGCAGTAAATATCTGCTCATGGAACGAGAGCTGGCTAAAAGACAGGAAGCAAAGGGTTGTTGTGAATGGAACATACTCCGATTGGTCTAATGTGATAAGTGGGGTTCCTCAAGGTTCAGTATTAGGTCCTCTCCTTTTTAACACATTTATTAATGACATTGAAGTAGGACTCGAATGTAGTGTCTCCATTTTTGCTGATGACACCAAGTTGTGCAAGGTAATAAAATCAGATAATGATGTACTTTCCCTACAAAAGGATTTGCATAAATTAGAGAAATGGGCGGCTAAATGGCAGATGAGATTTAATACACATAAATGTAAGGGTATGCATTTGGGAAGGAACAATAGCCAAGCAATATATAATATTAATGGAGCAAATCTAGGGGTATCAGATATTGAAAGGGATTTGGGAGTACTAGTGGACAACCACCTAGGTAACAGCGCTCAAAGCCAAGCAGCGGCTGCAAAGGCAAATAAAATATTAGCATGTATTAGGAAGGGTATAGAAGCCAGGGAAGAAGATATAATTCTGCCACTATACAAATCTCTAGTACGTCCTCATTTGGAATATGGAGTACAATTTTGGGCACCACCTCATAAAAAAGACATTTTAGAGCTGGAAAAAGTACAGAGAAGGGCTACAAGACTAACTGGTTAAACTGTGGAATTCTCTACCAAAGGAGGTGGTGACAGCGAATTCGATAGACAACTTCAAAAAGGGGTTAGATATATTTTTGAATAAAGAGGGCATTCAAGGCTATCCTAGATAACTAGCAAAGGAATATTGACCCAGGGAGAAATTTGATCGCCAGTTTCTGGGGTCAGGAAGGAATTTTGCTTTTTTTTCCCCTTATGAGACAATTGGCAAAGTTTCAATGTTTTTTTTTTTTCTGTTTGCCTTCCTCTGGATCAAATAACAATTAACAAATAATAATAAATAGTCCACATTAAAAAGATCAATAGAGATCTAAAAAGGTTGAACTTGATGGACTAACTCTTTATTCATCCTCCAATACTATACTATTAATAATTATGTAATCAATAATTTAATTAATAACTATTCCGCATATTGCAGATCAGAGGAGATCTTAACAGGTTGAACTTGATGGACTGAAAGTCTTTTTTCAACCTTAATTACTATGTAACTATGTAACTATGTAATTATTGGCTTATGGGGGTCTTTATTGACCCCCATGAGTTACAGGGTTAATTTTTGTTGCCTGGGTTTAATATTTTTTAGTGCGAGTCCTTTAAGGACCCGCGAGGTGGGAAATTCAAAAATATAAATGCAGCAGGGTCATGATCGGTGCCGATCGGGGACCCCCGCTGCAACGCGTTAATGTGGGGGGGGGGGCTGCGGGGGTCCCTATGGACCCCTGCAGCAAGGGGTTAATATGGGGACTCTTCGGGGGACCCCCAGCATAGAGGGGGTTAATTTTAGGTGCCGCGGCCGGGATTGTTAATAGTGTGCCGAGGGCCCTTTAAGGAGCCGCGGCGGGGAATTTAAAAGTTTTAAATGCAGCAGGGGCCTGATCGGTGCTGATCAGGGACCCCCACTGCAAGGGGTTAATGTGAGGGGGCTGCAGAGGTCCCTAGGGACCCCTGCAGCAAAGGGTTAATGTGGGTGCACTTTGGGGGTCCCGACGGGGACCCCCGCATAAAGGGAGGTTACTTTTAGGTGCCGGGGGGGGGGGGGGTAGTTGGAGTACCCCCCACGGCAGGGCTTATGTGTGGGACTGCCGCGGAGGTCAAGTTTAGGACCCCTGCACTAATTGATGAGGTGTGGGAGCCTGCGAGATCATCTATCAGGCTGTCACTCCTCATGTACATTATCGCAGTGTTCACACGGATGGCCCTGCTGCGTATCTCACACGTTGCTCGCAGCAGGGCTAATTTAATAGCGTTGTAACTTTAAGAAATTTTGCAGTACGTAGGGTTTAAGTATATCTACGAGGCTGGAATTTAATAAGGCTGTTTATATCCATGGTTTATACAGCTGCTATTGTTAGTTTGTTACACTTTCCACAAACAAACAACTACAGTACATGCAATTCTTCCTTTATGGTCTAGGCCCTGAAATTTACCTGGGGTTGGGTTATGTGTGGTAGACCATTCAAAAAGTAAAAGATAGGATAGGAAAACATAAACTTACCATTAGAAATAGAAAGGTTTAACTTCCAGTGAGGGCCAGATTTACACGTGTCACACCCCAAGAGGCAAATTCATTAGCTGTACCGTGGTTGCACATGTGAATCTCTGTTTCCCATGTTAATCCTTCAACAACTGTATTCAATAGTGTTCGATATAATAAGTTTTTAGAATCAGATATATAGTTGTCATAATTGCGAGTTTGTTGATAATGCTCGCAAAGCTATGGGCTTGCGCATGTGCGTAGTGCATGCTGTGGCCTGCAATGAGCGGCCAAGACACTCATTGCGGAGCCCGTGATGATCGCCAAAGGTGCTCATTGCGAGGCCCGTAAAGTAGAGGGGGGAAGACACTCTGAATGGCTTCCAAGTTACGTGCTTGAAAAAGAATGGTGAAGGTTAAACCCGCAAGGTGTTGAAGAAACTAACTCGCCCTCAGAAGAATAAGATAGGACACGAGAACTCTGTATTTTCAGTTTAATACAAGCTTGGAGGTGAACAGCTTGGAGGTGAGTTCATCTGAAGAACTCTTCCGCAGGCTACATTTTTATACAGGTTTTACAAGGTTTTGTAAATAATGCTGGCAAATCAGAAAACGTCTTCTTATGAGACTCAGCAGGGTATTGTTACAAGGTTTCTCAAATAATTTTGGTTATTCAGTAAATGTCTACAGGGTTCTACACACAATACTAGTTATTCAGTAACTTCTTCCTTGTAATACAAACACAAGGCCTACGCATCTTCACATTTGACCCAATAATGTTTTAACTCTACTCAAATGTACATAATCTGTTCAATTGTATTCTTGTTTCTTCTAAGAATCAAGTTTGCAAAAAAACTTGAAGTAAAAGTACTGCACTAATGATTATTCAGAAAGAGACACAGGGGAGGGAGGGGAAGGGGAAGAGACACAGGGGACAGAGAGGGAGGGAAGAGACACAGGGGAGGGAGAGGGGGGAAAGAGACACAGGGTTGAGAAATGGGGGAGTAGGGCGAAAGAGACATGGGAGTGAGTGGGGGGAAAGAATCACAGGGGTGAGAGAGGGGGGAAATATACCCAGGGGAGGGAGAGCAGGGCAAAGAGACACAGGGGAGGGAGTAGGGGGAAGAGACACAGGAGAGGGAGAGGGGGGACAGAGACACAGGGGAGGGAGAGGGGGGAAAGAGAAACAGGAGGGAGAGGGGGAAGAGACACAGGGGAGGGGGGAAGAGTACAGGGGAGGGAGTGAGAGGGAAGAGACCTGGGGAGGGAAAGGGGGAAAGAGACGCAGGGGTGAGAAATGGGGTAGAGGGGGGAAAAGAGACATTTGAGGGAGTGGGGGATAAGAGACACAAGGGTTAGAGGGGGGAAAGAGACATAGTGGAGGGAGAGCAGGGCAAAGAGACACAGGGGAAGGAGGGGGCAAAGAGACACAAGCCATGGAGAAAGGGGGAAAGAGACACAGGGGAGGGAGAGGGGAGAACGAGACAAACAACAGATAGTTCATAAACAGATAGAATACACAATGTATAACACTATTTCATGCCATCATTTATGACAGGCAATTCGCTAGTTAAAAAATAATAATAATACAGCTTTTAATGTATTACTTTTTATGTGATTATGCTGCTGTGGAATCTACCATTCCAGTGAGCTACTTCTTAAGGTGAGAGTAGCCTTTAAAGGCAGAGAGGAAGTTCTATCTGCCCAATAGAAATGCTACACTAAAAACTGCCAGTGCTCTCATTAGCTCTAATGGATCAGTAAAGAGAATGGAAGCATGCAGTAAAGTATAATTGCATACAAGTGACATTTTTTAAAGCCTCTCTTTATTTTGTTTACTTTCTAATAACATTTTGCCATTATCAAGTTGATTTATTCAAAATAATACAAAATATACAAAGCATGATTGAACATAGTATTTCTCACACAGTATAAACACACAGGAACTTGTAATTCATTTTGTAATTGATTGATAAAACATATGTTTGCACAGTCACTTGCACATTTATATCTGTATGTTCTGCCCAACAGTCACTTTCTTTTCAGCTGCACACTGGAGTCTGGACTGCTGTTTTGCATGACAAGTTAACTCAATAATTGGATTAATGTGATAAAGCCCTTAGTATATACATTATCCTCTCTACCTAATTAGCGTTATGACAGTACTTATAAATTTGGCACTCCTAGATACATTTATGTTATTTGTCCCGTTCAATACTTCTGAAAGATTGTTTCAAAGATCAACCACCTTTTGTTATTTGGCATGGATCAGCTCACTATCATTATACCCTTACTGAACATATTGTTCAGGTGAACTCGTGTCAGTTGATCTGTCTCTATGTAAGTCACTATATCTGTTTGTCTCTAAAAGTGCCCCTATTTTTTTTTTTACACTTTGTCAATACATAGACAAACACTTCCAGGTGCACTGAGGTATTGGGGGATTTCCCAAGATATTTCCTGTTGTACAAACATTTTACTCTTTAATAGAAGCAACACAGGTCACTAAAATGTAATCCTTGTTTTAAACTAACTTTACAGTGTCTGTTCTCTGCTTCCAGAGAAAATACCAATCTCTTACTACTCTGTTCAACAGTGGGGAGGAGGTGAGAGTTGCTTTCCACACTTTCAGACACCTTGAATTTAATTTATTGGGGGCAGTCTGGCTCCTTGCGTTCTCTTATTTTGGAGTCTTCAAACCCTTGCATACCTTTAAGATTTTGTGAGTCTTCCCTGGGGGTGTTCTCTGTGAGTTTTTTGGGCTCATTCGCAATTCTCTTTCTTTCACTGCCATGAACCTCATTTTGGGAGCCAGTCACATCCACCCATTCTCTCATGCCTCTGAATATACTTATTCTAGTCTCCCTCCTCATTTCACTCCCATAATCTCATTAGTTTGGGTCAGCTACCCTGCTTTTTTCATTCACATGAATTTCCATATTTTGGGGTCAATCCCCATTCTTCTAACTTTTGTTAATCTCACAGGTTTGGGTCAGTCTCCCCTATATTTCACTCCCCTGGATAGACCTCTTTTTGGGGTCTTCCATCTACTGATTATCAGCCTTATTAAATTGTGATTCGGCAAATTGAACAGGGCTCTATTTAAGCACAGAGCATATTTTTTTTGCAGAAGTTTTTAGTTAGTGAAGACCTTATTTTTGGATAGAAGTTCACTAATTAAAAACTTCTGTAAAAAAATTATGCTCTGTGCTTATATAGAGCCCTTTTCAATTGGCCAAATGGCAATTTAATAAGGCTGTATGTCCCTAAAATCAATATCTAATGGGCTCAGCCTCCCTCTGAATCCTATGATTTTTTTGTGTGGCCAGTCTCCCATTACCTTATCAATATTCTCTATCAGCACCCTTCGTCTCCCTCTTTAGGAGTATATCATCCCACTTTCACTCTCTCCATTTTTAGAACTAGCAAATATAAACTTTGAACCTTGACATTACATATTTTTTTCAAGCAACAAAAAACTTTTATTAAATATTTAAAATATGTTCTTTTACGTGAGAGATAATCTTTGAACCTTAAAAAAACTTATTTTTTCAAGCAAGAAAAAACTTTTATTAATTGTTTAAAATATATTCCTTTAAAATAGAATTAATTATCCATTTTAGAGGAGTTTGTAACTGATTCTCATTCTTGAGGTTTGGCATGATAATATCTGAGTTTATATTTAGATTTCCACATAATAATATTGTGCATTTGTCAATGAGTAACTCTCTCATTGCAACACATGTAATCTGGCTGCATCTCTATTTATTTGCCCTCCCCACCCTCAGGGTTTTTTCTTCCACCCACAACAATGCATTCTTTCTAGTGTTTGTCAGAAACTAAAAATAATTAAAATAAAATTATGCTGTAAAGCTGATAAACATAATTGCTGAGAAGGAGGAAAGACAATTTATGGAGATTCCAAGGTATGGGTGAAGTCAGGATATAAATAATATATGATTGTTCTGTAATCAAATTCTCAGTAAAATCAAACGAGAAGTTACATAGGGCTATATAATTCATATTCTTGCCACTAGGGCCACACAGTGTGTGTGGCCCTTGTAGGAGGAATATAAATGAATAACCTGTGGTATTATAAATATTATTATTTCTGATGATAACTCTATGGAGCCTGTCTCTTGTTAGGGAAAAGTGATAGAAAATAAAGTGAAAGAGTGGAATAGTTTAAAGAGATAGCATAGTCAGATATACATCAAGTTAATGAATCTTATTAATATATGACACCTATTTTATTTAATAATTTATTGGAAACAAAGAAACATTTGAAATTGACAGTGAGGGAAGGAGACATAATGGAAGATATTTCAAAACAGAGAGTGTTGACTCCTATTTCTTATCTGTACATTATCCATTAGCAACCCTTGTAAGAGCTTTGTAAGAGCTTCCCAACTACAGAGGTGAGATTTATATGGACTATAAAATCTGTGGCACAACGTCTGGGCGCACGAGCCGTGCGCTCCGCTATGTGCGCGCCCAGAATGCCTGACAAATGTGCGCACCACCAGCGCACCCGGATGATACAGCAGTTCTCTTCGCTATCTTCTCCCCATTTCTTTCTTTTCTCCATTCCCCTCCTGTCATTTCCTTCACCACTCATGTCTCTCTCTCCCCATTATCCTCTCTCTCCTCCTCCTCTTTCTCTCTATTTTCCTTCCCATCTCTCTCTATCCCCGGTCTCCCCATTACACTCTCTCTCTCTCTTCCCCTTTTCAATTGTAATTGGGGTGCCATATACCTCATGCACATCACTATGCCTTGATAGTCCTCCTGCAAGGCATAGTGATGTGGATGAGGTAAATGGCACTGTTCCTGATTCTGTCTCCCCTCTGCTGGGTGACTATCCGCATGCCACCTCTCCCTATCACCTATCCCCATTCCTGCTTTGGAGCGTGCTGGTGTTGGTGCGCGCATTCTCATTTGTGACTCATCAAACATATGGTAACATCAAAAACATTGCTGATGACAGGGCAAAGCAGTTAAAGAGACAGTACATGACTAAGTAGCATGGAAAATAATATAACATTAGAAAAGCATTAGAAATAATATGTAACAGTCCCAGGGGCACAAATATAGAAATTAAAATGCATATCTATTAATATGTTTGAGTCATTACATATATATTGGAACCCCAACTATTGTCAATATTACACCTCCACATAATGTATTGCATTGTCCAGGGTATTGTACCATTATCATTTTTTAAGATTCACTCAACACAGGGCCTCTACAAGATGACTGGAGAAAAGCAGAGGTGATACTTATATTTAAGAAGGAAGCAAGAGCAAATTAATGGAATTATAGACCAGTGAGCCTCACTTCTGTAGTGGGAAAGCTTTTATAAGGGTTAATAAGGGATAATATACATTAATATAGAAGCAAGGGAAGCAACTATAAATCTGCCACTATACAAATCCCTAGTATGCCCTCATTTGGAATTTGGAATACAATTTCCGGCACCACTTCATAAAAAGTACATTTTAGAGCTGGAAAAAGTATAGAGAAGGGCAACAAAACTAATACGGGAAATTGAGGGGCTAACAGCCTTATTAAATTGTGATTCGGGCCACTTGAATAGGGCTCTATTTAAGCACATAGCATATTTTTTTACAGAAGTTTTTAGTTAGTGAACTTCTATCTAAAAGCAAGGTCTTCACTAACTAAAAACTTCTGTAAAAAATATGTTTAAATAGAGCCCTATTTAATTGGCTGAATCGCAATTTAATAAGGCTGTTAGTTATGAAGAACCTAACCAAACTAAATATATTTTCTCTAGAAAAAAAGGTGTCTAAGAGGGAACATGATTACCTTATACAAATACAACCAGGGTTAGTATAAAACTTTGTCAAGTGAGCTCTTTCTGCCCAGGGGTTTTCAACTGACAAGAGGACATCCTTTGAGGTTAGAAGTAAAAAGATTCCACCTCAAAGAAAGAAAAGGGTTTTCCACAGTAAGGGTGGTTAATCTGTGGAATTCTCTAACAAAGGAGGTGGTGACAGCAGATTCGATAGATAACTTTAAAAAGGGGCTGGGTATATCTTTAATTAAAAAGGGCATTCAGGGTTATTAGAGATTAGAGGTTAATTAGAGAGAGAGTATTGATCCAGGGAGGAATATGATCGCCAGTATCTGCAGTCAGGAAGGAAATCATTTTTTTTCCCTTTTGAGACTATTGACTACGTTTCACTGTTTGTTTTTTGTTTGTATTTCTGTTTGCCTTCCTCTGGATCAATTAACAACCAATCTGCATATTGCAGATGAGGGGAGATCTAAAAAGGTTAAACTTGATGGACTAGTGAGGATGTCCAGGGAGGTAGCTGGGTTACAGATACAGGAGGAGGCAGGCCAGTTCTGAGTTGGCAAATACCAACAGATTTGCCAGATTGAGTGAAACTGTTGGGGATGTCCATTCCAGCTAACAGCCGGGAGAACAGTTTTACTGGAGGAGTGGGAGGGCAGGATAGGCAGAGAGAAAGGTTTTGGTGGTAGGGGACTCTATTATTAGGAAGGTAGAAAAGGTGATTTGTTACCCAGATCCCAGCAATCGAACAGTTTTCTGTCTCCTGGGTGCTCGGGTTCGGCATGTTGTGGATCAAGTGGATAAATTATTGGGAGGGGCTGGAAATGAACCAACGGTCTTGGTACATATTGGTACTAATGACAAAGTAAGTGGAAGATGGAGCTTAAAGCAAGGACCTCCAAGGTAGTATTTTCTGAGATAATACCAGTGCCACATGCTAGCCCAGGGTGACAGAAGGAGCTTAGGGGGGTTAATGCATGGCTAAAAAAGTGGTGCAGTGCAGAGGGTTTGGGGTTATTAGAGCACTTGGCTGACTTCTCACTTGGGTACAATCTCTATAGCAGTGATGGATTGTACCTTAATGATGAGGGAGCTTTTGTGCTAGGGGATAGTATGGTAGAAAGGCTGGGAGAATATTTAGACTAGTAGGTGGGGGCGAGGGACTAAATAGAAGTATTGGGGTAGAAAAGATAGAGGGGAAAGGAATGAATTAACTACCCATGGGGAGGGGAAGGGGGAATGTTACAATAGACAGTAGGGAGGTATTACCATGTGACTCAAATACAGTGGCAAGCACTTCACAATGGCACAAATATAGCAATATAAATTGTATGCTTACTAATGCAAGAAGTTTGTCTGGGAACGAGGCAACCTAGAATTAATAGCAGTACAAGAAAATAGGACTTAATAGGCATTACTGAAACATGGTGGGGTGAATCTCATAACTGGACATTTAATTTGGATGGTTATAACTTATTTAGGAAAGATAGGGGTAATGGTAGAAGAGGAGGAGGGATTTGTCTGTATGTTAAGGCTGGTTTTAAACCTATACTCAGAGAAGATATTTATAGTGGAACTAGCGGCAACATTAAATCTTTGTGGGTTGAGTTAAATAGTGAAGGAGCTAATTCTAAACGCATATTGGTGGGAGTATGCTACAAACCCCCAAATATAATTGAAAGCGAGTAAGGGAATTCAGGGTTATCCTGGATAATTAGAGAGAGTGTATTGATCCAGGGAGAAATCTGATCGCCAGTATCTGGGGTCAGAAAGGAATTATTTTTTTCCCTTTGAGATTGGCTAAGTTTTACTTTTTTTTTTCTGTTTGCCTTGCTCTGGATTAATTGATAATAAAAAATAAAGGTTCATTAATAATTAATTAATGAACAACTAATTAATTAATAACTAATCCTCATATTGCAGAGGAGGAGGAGATCTTAAAAGGTTGAACTTGATGGACTGAAAGTCTTATTTCATCCTTAATTACTATGTAACTATGTAATCACAATTATTGCTACACATTGGAAATGCAGCTAAGCACGGGCAATTTCTAATAATGGGAAATTGTAATTACCTTGAAATAAACTGGATGAATGAAACCAGCAGTACGGGTAAGGGTAGCAGGTTCTTGAGTACACTCGGGGATCATTATGTGCCCCAGGTAATACAAGAACCAACTAGAAATTGGGCCATCTTAGATTTAGTCATCACAAGTAATATTAATATAATATCAAATGTTAAAATAGAAGAACCGTTGGGGAATAGTGATCACAACACAGTCTCATTTGAGATTGAATCCAAAAAATAGAGGTGTAAGGGTCTAACAAAAACTCTAAATTTTAAAAGGGCTGACTTTAATGGACTAAGGGCAGCAATACAAGGTATAGACTGGGATAAAGAACTTACAGGGACAAATACTGAAAATAAATGGACAATATTCAAATCCTTACTAAATATACATAGACATCAGCATATACCATGTGGAAATAAAATGAACATCCCATGTGGCTTAACAAAAAACATGCATTTAAATTATACAAGAAGGAGGGAACAGAGGCAGCTTTATGTGACTAATGATTTGAACAAGGCTTTTGAACAAAAGGGCTATTAGATTGGGTAAAATAGAAAATGAGAAGTCAGTTGCAAAGGAAAATAAGACTAACCCTAAAATATTTTTTAAATATATTAATGTGAAGAAGGCGAGGAAGGAAGCTATAGGAATATTACAATGTGAAACAGGCCGTCTGATAATTAGTGACCAGGAAAAGGCAGGTTAGCTAAATATATTATTTTCTTCAGTATATACAAGGGAGGTACCAGTGGTTGGGACACTGCTACAAAATAAGGCTACACTACTATCCCTAAACAATTGGTTAACTCAGGAAGAAATCCAAAATAGATTGGAGAAAATACATGTTAATAAAGCCCCAGGTCCTGATGAAATTCATCCAAGGGTACAGAGGGAGCTTAGTTCTGTAATAGCAAAACCATTATATCTAATTTTTCAAGACTCACTCACCACAGGGTCGCTACCAGATGACTTGAGAAAAGCAGAGGCGATACCTATATTTAAGAAGGGAGCAAGAGCAAATCTGAGGAATTATAGACCAGTGAGCCTCACATCTGTAGTTGGGAAGCTTTTAGAAGTGTTAATTAGGGATAATATACAAGAATATGTCTGTTTGAACACGGATTTATGAAGGATAGGTCATGTCAGACCAATCTAATTCATTTCTATGAGGAGGTTAGTAGCAACTTGGATCAGGGCAACTCAGTGGATGTAGTCTTTTTGGATTTTGCAAAGGCTTTTGATACAGTGCCACATGGGAGACTTTTGAACAAACTAAGGGATACATGGATTGCAGAAAATATCTGCTCATGGATCAAGATCTGGCTAAAAAACAGGAAGCAAAGGGTTGTAGTAAATGGAACATACTCTGATTGGACTAATGTGGTAAGTAGGGATCCTCAAGGTTCAGTATTAGGTCCTCTCCTTTTTAACATATTTATTAATGACGTAGAAGTAGGACTCGAAAGTAGTGTCTCCATTTTTGCTGATGACACTAAGTTGTGCAAGGTAATTAAATCAGATAATGATGTACTTTCGCTACAAAGGGATTTGCATAAATTAGAGAAATGGGCGGCTAAATGGCAGATGAGATTTAATACAAATAAATGTAAGGTTATACATTTGGGAAGGAAAAATAGCCATGCAATTTATAATCTTAATGGAGCAAATCTAGGGGTACCTGATATTGAAAGGGAATTGGGAGTGCTTGTGGAAAACAACCTAGGTAACAGTGTTCAATGCCAAGCAGCAGCTGCAAAGGGATGTAAAATATTAGCATGTATTAGGATGGGTATAGAAGCAAGGGAAGCAGATATACTGTAATTCTGTCACTGTACAAATCCCTAGTACTCTCTCATTTGGAATATGGAGTACAATTTTGGGCACCACTTCATAAAAAGGACATAGAGCTGGAAAAGTTACAGAAAAGGGCAACAAAACTAATAGGGGAATGGAGGGGCTAAGTTATGAAGAAATACTGAACAAATTAAACATATTTTCCCTAGAAAAAAGGCATCTACGAGGGGATATGATTACGTTATTTAAATACATCCAGGGTCAATATATGGCTTTGTCAAGTGAACTTTTTGTACCAAGAGATTTTCAACTGACACGAGGACATCCCTTGAGGTTGGACAAAAAAAGATTTCACCTTAAAGAAAGAAAAGGATTCTTCACAGTTAGGGTGGTTAAACTGCGGAATTCTCTACCAAAGGAGGTGGTGACAGCGAATTCGATAGATATCTTCAAAAAGATATATTTTTGAATAAAAAGGGCATTCAAGGTTATCCTAGATAATAAATAAATAAAAAAAAAGTTATTCTAGATACCCAGCGAAGGAATATTGATCCAGGGAGAAATTTGATTGCCAGTCACTGGGGTCAGGAAGGAATTTAGCTTTTTTTCCCCTTATGAGACAATTGGCAAAGTGTTTTTTTGTTCTTTTTGCCTTCCTCTGGATCAATTAACAATTATTATCAAATAGTCCACATATTAAAAGGATCAGAAGAGATTTAAAAATGTTGAACTTGATGGACTATCAATCACTTGTAAACCACACTTGTGTTACTGTAATGGACTGGAGTGTTCACATAGAAAAGTTTTTGAATGAAAATAAAGATAAATATTTAATTATTATGTCAACCTTCATGCAGATTTTAGGTGTTGTGTGCACCAATATGTGAATTGATGTTAAATAATGATAATATTGACATCAGATTTAACACAGACAATTTAAACACTTGCCCATAACAACATCAATCATCAATCTATATAAGTTTAGTGACATGCAAACATATGATTACAGTCCTCAAATGCATGAAGGGATAATCAATATGCAAATATATTATTGTTAAGTAATTCTTATGTAGGTTGATGTCCCAAATAAGTAATCATTAGAAATGTATGAAATCATTGATAATGGTATAACAATATCATAGTTTATTATATACACAGGGCACAGTCATAAATTTATCTGACCATGCATTAATATCATGTGCGTGGTGTATGCAGATTCGAGAGGACAAGAGGCTGATTGGTGGGAAACAGGAAAATCCTAAAGGATTAAAGATAATACGGTATAATAATAATAAAAGTATCTACTAGAGTCACATGTGGTCATTACACCACAGTAACGATAATACGATGAATAGAAATCTCATCATACATCACTTCATTTAAAAGAAGTAACCAGTAATGCACATAGCACTTAGATCGTGTCTTCATCTTCTCAATTAAACAAATGCAATAACTCCTGGATTATGTAATCCAATTCACTTATACACATACAGTGTGTTCAAAAAAAAAAAAATAAGATGGCCATAACCTAAAAAAAGGCAGAGGAGGAGAGAAATCCAGCAATACATATATGTACAATACAGTGCTTTATACTGTAAATATACCCAACTTACCTGATCTTCATCTACAAGCAGTGCTAACCATTATGTATCTGTCATGAGAAATCATTTGCCATAACCATTAGTATTAATGTGGCATCTAACAAGGAATGCTAAGCTGTGACCACATTCAGTGGTAAAAGAGAACTATCAAATATATGCACAGTGGCTATTAGACAGCCATTCCATCAAACCCCCCAGAAGTATGATCTCACATAGGTTTAATTTTTGCATAAGCAAAACAAAAATGTTTAATGTTCACCACCTTGGGCTTCGTTGAGGATCCAGACCTCCTGCCAGCTGACATAAGTGGTATATGAGTTAATAAGTGGCATATGAGACTAACCTAATTAAACTTATTTTCTCTATGAAAAAAAGAAAAAAGTCTAAGAGGCGATATGATTACCTTATATAGATATATCCAGGGTCAATATAAAGCTTTGCTAAGTGAACTTTTTTTGCCAAGAGGTTTCCAACTGACATGAAGACATCCTTTGAGGTTAGAAGTAAAAATAGTCCACCTTAAAGAAAGGGTTTCTTCACAGTAAGGGTGATTAAGCTGTGCAATTCTCTACAAAAGGGGGTGGTGACAGTGGATTTGATAGATAACTGTAAATAAAAAGGGCATTCAGGGTTATCCTTGTTTATTAGAGAGGGAGTATTGATCCATGGAGGAATACTATCGCCAGTATCTGGGGTCAGGAAGGAATTATTTTTTTAGTTTTTGAGACAATTGGCAAAGTTTCATGTGGTTTTTTTTCTGTTTGCCTTCCTCTGGATCAATTAACAATTAATTTGCACATTGCAGATCAGTGGAGATCTAAAAAGGTTGAACTTGATGGACTATAATTCTTTATAAGAACCTCAATTACTATGTAACTATGTAACATTGTATGATTATTTGATTGCTGTGTGTAACTATATATCTGACATCCTGATGTTTAGATCCTGTATGGTTCAAATCTTTGCAATTGTATGTATTTATAACAGTGACGATTGCTTTATGTTATGAGCTTAGTTGGTAATGGTTCATAACAATATATTGATTCCTGCTGTGGGCTGCACTCTGCAGCACATGCATACAGATACTCAGTTGAATTTGCTGTGCAGTGTGGCATACTAACCAGTTACATGCTGCTGAGACTTGTTCCCTGACAGGCTAGTACACAACAAATCACATCCACCTCTACAGAGTATGTATCTGTATATGCTGCAGTGGGCACATACATAGACTATCTATTGGATGTTTACTCATCCTAGAAACATTTAATTGATACTCATTGGAAAGTGTTAGCTGTGAGTATTTGTCACACATTTAATGCTGTAAGCTTCATGTATTTGACTAAGGATAGATTATAAAATCTATATCTAGTCAAATCTATGGCGCTCACATGTAACTCACATTGGTAGACAGCATTTCTATGGGATGTGTGTTATCTATCTATGTGTGTGTGGTGTCCATGTGGTGCAGATGTGATGGTATGTTGGTGTATATGATATTCCCCATGACACAGTGGCTGGATCCAGTGGGGTCACCAGGCCTGCAGCTCCAGGGTAGGTCACTGGGGCCATCAAGTCCTTGACCAACCTCTCTCACTCATTATAGTGGACAGTCAATGGTGGGCCACCCCTTGGAGCTCCTACTGCTTTCACCTCCTTTCCATCATTCTCTTTACCTTGGTCTGGCTGTCTTTATAACAAGGCTTTACAGACCTCACATCCCCGTTCACACATCCTACCTCTGATACTGCAGGTGCTACCTCACTCCAGGCCCTCCCTCCTAGTAGTATATGGGTGCGGGCACCGATGACACTAAGGAGGACCACATTCTCCTAGTGCCTGTAGATAGGTGCCAGAGCTTGCCCCCAGCCTCTTGTCCTCCCTACTGTGGACAGGATCATACCCTCCCTCCCTACTTAGTCCCTGAGACGTGTCCCTGCCCACCACTACCCACTTGGATCAGGCCCTTCCCCCTCTGGCCTGGAGATAGGTGTGCTTATCTCACCTCCTGACCTCCCCCTCCCAGAACTATCTCTCCCAGCCCTCCCTTATCCAGTATCTCTCTCACCCCTTCTCTATCCCTCCCTCCCTCTCTCCCTCCCTCCCATCCACTCCCTCTCTCACTCCCTCTCTACCCCTCTATTGCATACATATGACAGGATGAATATTGGAGGAGGTTGTAACGGACTGATTCATGATTACAATTTACAAAAAATGATTCAGGGAAAAATATCAGTACCTTTGTATGAATAGTGTTTTTCAATAACTTACAGCCCTATTAAATTTGAAGCTCGTATCCGCATCGGCAAGCCCGCAAAGGCTGCGGGCTTGAAATTTGGCTGCGTTACAAAGCTATTAAATGAGACTAAATTAGACTGAAATGTAAATGACAAGTTGGATGTGCATCCGTGAACATGATCAATTTGTCAAACCCGTAGTTACAGGTTTAGAGGGAGCCAATGGCAAATGAGATCGTCATAATTACGTCACTGAATCATGGAGGTTGGATTTCAAAGCCTTACGGGCTTCAATTACGAGTTTTGGTCGTACACACATTAGAATACATAAAGAATGCAATATTAATAAATCAGTAAATATGATATTCTAGTCCATTATATTAACACATTGATTGCCGGGATCAATATAACACAGAAATTAAACTGAAAATAAAGTATTATATATTGAAGATTTGCGAGATTAAGAATGTTGTGCTATTCATTTTAATACCTAACATCACTTTCCCTTTTATTATATGTACAATAATGTGTGTATATTTGCATTTACAGTGCTATGGATTGGACTTTACCCCCTAGCGGGTCCTCTCTAGTACCCGTTGTTTTTTTGGCTCCATTTGTGTGTTACGGGCTTGAACGCCAGTGAATTTGTTGCAATTTAATAGCATGATTGGAACATTACGGGGTTGACAGATCAAAGGACTTGCAGGCCAGCAGTTCAAGTTTTAGACTTTTTTCACCCTTACCCCGCAAGTCGTTGGTGGGGTTCCCTTACAGGGCCAATTTTATAGCCACAAGTCTTGCGGGCTACTATACGGGCTACGCTTTTACACATGGAAGGAATTTAATAGCGCTATTTATCTTCTACAAATACCCTAATTTACTGTATGTCTCCTAACCCATTTTCTTTGAACTCCCCACTTTTCTTAACTCCCACATTTACATTATAACTGCACTTAGCAAGTTCACTAGTTCACTTCTTCCTTTGTTTAAATTAGATTCTACCTACTCACCTGCACACTTACAGCAAGGAAAATACAGAACACCCTTTCCCTTCAACTCTCTGCAAGGCAAACACACTACACTCTCTCTCACACAGTGTAGGAGTGTTCATCTAAGAGTTACTATACGCCTATTATTATTTTTATCCTTTATAAACATGTCACATAAGTCTTAAGATTTTTTTAAAGATTTTTCTTAGAGTAGGAATCCCCTCAGGGAACTCACTGTGACGGGATGGAATGTATGGCAAGATTGGTGTTATGCACCCACTCTGGACAGTGGTATGATTTGGATATATAGATTTTAAGTTGCTCTGTATACAATTTGTAAAGGACTATTGCAGTCCCATATATACACATGGCAGGATTATCCATTAGGCAAAGTAAGCATTAGCATATGGGCATATGTCTCAGAAAAAAGCCTCATCATTACACTCCCAAAATGTATCTTCAGTTGGATCATACATGAAGGACTTGGATAAGAGCTGTGACAGTTCACATCAAGGGATGTGAAGAGTGTGGAGGAAGGAAGAGGGGCGCAGGAAGGAAGTGTCAGGAAGCTGTGCTACCAATGATAGCATATCTATGGAGATCCCTCCCATGTGCAGTAGCAGAGAGGATATTAGGAGAGACAGAGAGGCTGAAACACAAAGTGAAGGTCTGAAATGGTCTGACAGGAATCAGCAGAGAGAAGTTATTATATTTTGCCAAAAACTACTGAAGAATGTGCAAAATATAATTGAATTTGACTTGGATCAAATCAATGTATGTGTGTGTATGTGTCTATGTATGTATGTATGTATGTGGTGTATGTGTCTATGTGGTGTATGTGTGTATGCGTGTGTATGTAAAAAAAATCAACCTAGTATTCCAACAAAACAGCAAAAAACAGGTGCAAGAAGGCAGAATAAAAGGATCCAAATACAGCCCTGAATTCTGCTAACAACCGTAAAACATCTAAAAACATATAAAATCAAATACTTTTCCTGAAAACTATTCAGAACACAAAAGAATTATAAATATCTCAAGCTACCAGCTATCACAAGCAGAGGTCTGTTCTCTCCAAAGTATTGTCTTTCTGGACAGACATCTAACTAGATAAAATACAATTATACTTGGACATTAAAGAATTCTTCAGGAGATTGAGAATGGCAGATTTTTTCAACAACAAGAAACACACCACAACATCATTAGATTATAATAAGAAAACACACATTTCAACCTGACCACTAACTAGACAGTTATATAGAAAGCTTTCAGCTTAGAATTGCATCCATTAAAACAAGCAATCATAAAAGAGACTACTACAATCTCACTCCATCAGAAAGAAGTGCCGTAAACAGTTTAAAGAACAATCCTGATACCACCATCAAACCAGCCGATAAAGGAGGTGCAGTTGTTATTATGGATACTCAGGACTACATAAATGAAGCCAACAGACAACTGTCAGACTACAAGAAAGTGAACTAGGACCCTACAGGGAATTATACTATTCAACTTAAGAAACTCATCTAAACATTCCCTAAAAATGTGAAGCAAGAATTAGACCTCATATCCACCAATCCTACAACTGGGGCTTTCTACATGCTGCAAAAAATCCACACAGCATGCAACCCCGGTAGACCAATTGTTGCAGGTATGGAAACACTGACTGGTGTCTGCCTTTGTTGAAAACATCCTTAAACCATAATTAGTAACACCAGTAACTATATACAAGACACCACTGACTTTCTCAACAAACTTAGTCAGATTAAAGACCTGCTAGAACCCAAATGTATTAACCAGAAGTGCAGTCATTTTTCACTGAGCCACCTAACCTGACTGTTCTTTTATGCCTTGATAATCTCTCTCATCCTTCCTATTTATTCCACCCATGTGGTTTTCCTACCTCCTCTCTGGCTCCTTTTCCCATCTTATATAGTTATTTTCTCTCTCCTCTCTCATTATGGCCCTACTTTTCTCTCTCTCCTTTACCCTTCTTTTCCAGATTTTCCTTCATGTTTTTGTCTCTCTCCTTTTCATATTGTAAGTCTCTATCATAAACTCAAGTGACATCTATACAAGTTGAGTCAGGAAACTGCAAAGGGTGCCACAACTGGGAAGGGTGAGGCCTGGAAACACGGCACGAAATTAGATATTATTATACAATTAGATACTAAATTAGGTATTAGATTACGCAAGGCAGTTTTTGATTACCAGATCATAGTGAAAGTAACAGGGTTAAGCATACATTGCCAAGTTGCTCCACTGAAATGTGTACTCTGCATTTTTTAGCATGAATGGGTCACCATAAGTAACAACGTATTGTTTGCTTTCCTCTGGATAAAGTAACAATTAACAATTAATCTGCACATTGCAGATCAGAGGAGATCTAAAAAGGTTGAACTTGATGGACTAAAAATGTTTTTTCAACCACAATTTCTATGTAACTATACTATGTAACGTGCTAAAGAATATGACAGCCTGTGGCAACATTTAGCTTATAGATGACCCTCTATTCCAGTCACCCTGTAATAAAGTTGCATATAAAACAAATTTGCCTTTAGATACTTCTTGTGTTCTACGTGGGTCTGTTTTTTTTTACTATCGTTGTTTCTTGAAAAAGAGAGTAGAATCTTTCAAAAATGTATCATTGTGTATTAAATAAAAATATCAGTATGAACTGCAATACTCTTAGGCCCTCATTAAATTCCAAGCCTGCAGTGCCTTCAAACAGCCATAAGTCTGGGGGCTTTAAATTTGCAACAGATTGTCCCTGATTGAGGTGGGTTGGCTGTTGCTTTACCTACCGCTGCACAGCCTCCATGTGTGTTTGTAGCCCTTCCTGATGGGTTACAGTAGATTAGTGTGGTGTATGCTTCCCTGGTATTTGATATATGTCATGTGGCAGTGTAATTTGGCCACTATTTCTTTTCCCAATCTAGATCTGATGAGTGAGATGCATATAAGAAAATCTTTGTATTTTAGGGTCCATATTAGAGTGAGTGAGAAAGGGATAATATGCCAGGAAAGTTTCATGTTTTTGTTTAGCAATTTAATCAAGTAGTGTATTTTTAATTGCTTTATGCATTTTGCAGTAACACTTTTCATATTTGCATATGCATGACCACTCCAACATAGGAGAAAATAAAAAATATTTTTTAAGGCCTATTTGTTCCTTGGGGATTGTTGTGCAATGGACTCTAATACCTTCCATTGCTTTTTTCATATTTTAAAGTCCTATAGTCAAATTGACCCCTCCAGCGTTGGCCTTCTGTCCTCTATGACCTGGATATAGTCATAAAAATAATCCAATGTTGATTGAAGCCCATGTCATAAAATCCAATGTTGATTGAAGCCCATGTCAAATAATCCAATGTTGATTGAAGCCACTGGTCAAATAAATAATCCAATGTTGATTGAAGCCAGTGGTCAAATAAATAATCCAATGTTGATTGAAGCCACTGGTCAAATAATCCAATGTTGATTGAAGCCACTGGTCAAATAAATAATCCAATCTTGATTGAAGCCATTGTCCAAAAATAATCCAATCTTTATTGAAGCCATTGTCCATCCATCCATTCTGGCCCATTGAAAGAGGCCTCCACCAAAAAAAAACCAGACGCTCTAAAAAAAAAACAACAAACTAACAGAGCTCCTCCTAGAAGGAGCCCCACCCGCGATTAATTGATTTTTTCCCACGGTCTGCTTTATATACTAATTTTTGAAGGGCTCTGATTGGCTGAAATTTTTGATTGACATCGATTTCAAGCAATGAGAGTCTTTAAAAAACTAGCAAATCAGCAAGCAGGTATGGAAGCCTGTAAGGGTAAAAAAGGTTAGTGTGAACTTGTTTGACCCTGTATGTATTATACATATTACAGGGCTATTTTATGTGATATACATGTTACAGGATAATATCCTGTAACATGTATAGCCAAAAAATAGCACTGTAATATGTATAAAAAATAATGTGTAATAGAAATACATTTATTATTATTATTATCTTTATTTATATCGCGCCAACATATTCCGTAGCGCTGTACAGGGGTTGAGTACATAGCAGAAACAAATTAAACACCTTGTAATGAATGGAGGACTCTGTTTTTGAGCATAAAATCAAATGTACATAGAGCTTGTTTCCAAGGCCTGACACAAGATTGAAAACTCGCAAACTTAAATACATGAACAATATAATATAATAAGTAATAAAGTACATCAATTAATCAAATAATAAATATCAATTAATATATATTGTTTTATGTATATGTTTATGTATATTTATGTGTATTTTTTATGTGTGATATATATATATATATATATATAATATATATATATATATATATATATATATATATTTATATATATATATTTATATATATTTATATATATATATATATATATATATATATATATATATATATATATTGATAGATATATTGATAGATATATTGATTGATATATATATATATTTATATATATTTATATATATATATATATATATTGATTGATAGATATATTGATTGATATATATATATATATATATATTTATTTATTGTGATATATTGATATCAATTGATATATATATATATATATATATATATATATATATATTTTTTTTTTACAATTTCGGCCTGTATGGTCCCACTTTGTTATTTAGGGTTTTTAAGGTGCGGTTGGGGCCTATATGGTCAAAATTGGTTATTTAAGGTTTTTAAGGTGCGGTTGGGGCCTATTTGGTCAAAATTGGTTATTTAAGGTTTTTAAGGTGCGGTTGGGGCCTATATGGTCCCACTTTGTTATTTAGGGTTTTAAAGGTGCGGTTGGGGCCTATATGGTCCCAATTTGTTATTTAGGGTGTTTAAGGTGCGGTTGGGGCCTATATGGTCCCAATTTGTTATTTAGGGTTTTTAAGGTGCGGTTGGGGCCTATATGGTCCCACTTTGTTATTTAGGGTTTTTAAGGTGCGGTTGGGGCCTATATTGTCCCAATTTGTTATTTAGGGTTTTTAAGGTGCGGCTGGGGCCTATATGGTCCCACTTTGTTATTTAGGGTGTTTAAGGTGCGGTTGGGGCCTATATGGTCCCAATTTGTTATTTAGGGTTTTTAAGGTGCGGTTGGGGCCTATATGGTCAAAATTGGTTATTTAAGGTTTTTAAGGTGCGTTGGGGCCTATATGGTCCCACTTTGTTATTTAGGGGTTTTAAGGTGCGGTTGGGGCCTATATGGTCCCAATTTGTTATTTAGGGGTTTTAAGGTGCGGTTGGGGCCTATATGGTCAAAATTGGTTATTTAAGGTTTTTAAGGTGCGGTTGGGGCCTATATGGTCCCACTTTGGTATTTAGGGTTTTTAAGGTGCGGTTGGGGCCTATATGGTCCCACTTTGTTATTTAGGGTTTTTAAGGTGCGGTTGGGGCCTATATAGTCCCAATTTGTTATTTAGGGTGTTTAAGGTGCGGTTGGGGCCTATATGGTCCCAATTTGTTATTTAGGGTTTTTAAGGTGCGGTTGGGGCCTATATGGTCAAAATTGGTTATTTAAGGTTTTTAAGGTGCGGTTGGGGCCTATATGGTCCCACTTTGTTATTTAGGGGTTTTAAGGTGCGGTTGGGGCCTATATGGTCAAAATTGGTTATTTAAGGTTTTTAAGGTGCGGTTGGGGCCTATATGGTCCCACTTTGGTATTTAGGGTTTTTAAGGTGCGGTTGGGGCCTATATGGTCCCACTTTGTTATTTAGGGTTTTTAAGGTGCGGTTGGGGCCTATATCGTCCCAATTTGTTATTTAGGGTGTTTAAGGTGCGGTTGGGGCCTATATGGTCCCAATTTGTTATTTAGGGTTTTTAAGGTGCGGTTGGGGCCTATATGGTCCCACTTTGTTATTTAGGGTTTTTAAGGTGCGGTTGGGGCCTATATGGTCCCAATTTGTTATTTAGGGTTTTTAAGGTGCGGTTGGGGCCTATATGGTCCCACTTTGTTATTTAGGGTTTTTAAGGTGCGGTTGGGGCCTATATGGTCCCACTTTGTTATTTAGGGTTTTTAAGGTGCGGTTGGGGCCTATATGGTCCCACTTTGTTATTTAGGGTTTTTAAGGTGCGGTTGGGGCCTATATGGTCAAAATTGGTTATTTAAGGTTTTTAAGGTGCGGTTGGGGCCTATATGGTCCCACTTTGTTATTTAGGGGTTTTAAGGTGCGGTTGGGGCCTATATGGTCCCAATTTGTTATTTAGGGGTTTTAAGGTGCGGTTGGGGCCTATATGGTCAAAATTGGTTATTTAAGGTTTTTAAGGTGCGGTTGGGGCCTATATGGTCCCACTTTGGTATTTAGGGTTTTTAAGGTGCGGTTGGGGCCTATATGGTCCCACTTTGTTATTTAGGGTTTTTAAGGTGCGGTTGGGGCCTATATGGTCCCAATTTGTTATTTAGGGTTTTTAAGGTGCGGTTGGGGCCTATATGGTCAAAATTGGTTATTTAAGGTTTTTAAGGTGCGGTTGGGGCCTATATGGTCCCACTTTGTTATTTAGGGTTTTTAAGGTGCGGTTGGGGCCTATATGGTCCCAATTTGTTATTTAGGGTTTTTAAGGTGCGGTTGGGGCCTATATAGTCCCAATTTGTTATTTAGGGTTTTTAAGGTGCGGTTGGGGCCTATATGGTCAAAATTGGTTATTTAAGGTTTTTAAGGTGCGGTTGGGGCCTATATGGTCAAAATTGGTTATTTAAGGTTTTTAAGGTGCGGTTGGGGCCTATATGGTCCCACTTTGTTATTTAGGGTTTTTAAGGTGCGGTTGGGGCCTATATGGTCACACTTGGTCTTTCAAGGTTTGAAAAGTTAAGGTTTGGGTCTTGAACGTTCTAATGTTTTTTTTGTTGTTTTCTATCACTTCCCAGGTGCAAACTATCTGTGGAAGCAGATTTGTTTGGTCTCGTTGGTTGACTTACTGGACGTGAATACCCCGAGAAGGAGAGTCAACTGTAGGTGAGTATATGGTCACACTTGGAATTTGAAGGTTTTTAAGGTGCGTTTGGGGCCTATATGGTCACACTTGCTCTTTTACATAGTTACATAGTTACATAGTAATTAAGGTTGAAAAAAGACTTTCAGTCCATCAAGTTCAACCTGTTAAGATCTCCTCTGATCTGCAATATGCGGATTAGTTATTAATTAAATTATTGATTAAATAATTATTAATAGTATAGTATTGGAGAATGAATAAAGAGTTAGTCCATCAAGTTCAACCTTTTTAGATCTCTATTGATCTTTTTAATTTGGACTATTTATTATTATTGTTAATTGTTAATTATTGTTAATTGATCCAGAGGAAGGCAAACATAAAAAAAACCCCATTGAAACTTTGCCAATTGTCTCATAAGGGGGAAAAAAAAGCAAAATTCCTTCCTGACCCCAGAAACTGGCGATCAAATTTCTCCCTGGATCAATATTCCTTCGCTAGTTATCTAGGATAGCCTTGAATGCCCTCTTTATTCAGAAATATATCTAACCCCTTTTTGAAGTTGTCTATCGAATTCGCTGTCACCACCTCCTTTGGTAGAGAATTCCACAGTTTAACCACCCTAACTGTGAAGAACCCTTTTCTTTGTTTAAGGTGAAATCTTTTTTCCTCTAACCTCAACGGATGTCCTCTTGTCAGTTTAAAATCTCTTGCTACAAAAAGCTCACTTGACAAAGCCTTATATGGACCCTGGATGTATTTAAATAACGTAATCATATCTCCTCTTAGACGCCTTTTTTCTAGCGAAAATAAGTTTAATTTTGCTAGTCTTTCTTCATAACTTAGCCCCTCCATTCCCCTTATTAGTTTTGTAGCCCTTCTCTGTACTTTTTCCAGCTCTAAGATGTCTTTTTTGTGAGGTGGTGCCCAAAATTGTACTCCATTTTCCAAATGAGGGCGTACTAGAGATTTGTATAGTGGCAGAATTATATCTTCTTCCCTGGCTTCTATACCCTTCCTAATACATGCTAATATTTTATTTGCCTTTGCAGCCGCTGCTTGGCTTTGAGCGCAGTTACCTAGGTGGTTGTCCACTAGTACTCCCAAATCCCTTAAGGTTTTAAAAGTTACGGTTTGGGTCTTGAATGCTCTAATGTTTTTTTTTGTTGTTTTCTATCACCCCCCAGGTGCAAACTATCTGTGGAAGCAGATTTGTTTGGACTCATTGGTTGACTTACTGGACGTGAATACCCAGAGAAGGAGAGTCAACTGTAGGTGAGTATCATTGCCTTTAATTTTCTGCCCATGCGTATAGGTGCAAATTTGATGTTAATATAGTCTTGTCACATGATGGTTTGCAATCTGTAATGTATACCAATGAATTCAACACACTGTTATTTTAAAGTAATTTTGTGACATAATATAAATTAATATACCGTGATCTCTTTCTTCTATTGGTATCAGAAATGAATACTATTGACTCTCTACTTGTGAAGCCTTTCAGCACCCTAACCTATGAGGAGAAGGTTGAAGTAAAACGGTTAGGAGCTGACCAACCAGAGATAAATCTGCAGCAAATCGCAAGAGATAGAGGGAAGCAATATATCCGTACTTTCAATACTGAATGGTACATTAAGAACGACTGGCTTTCTGGAAGCGTTTCTAGGAAGTCCTTATATTGTTTCCCATGCATCCTATTTGGTGGTGACGCTGCTTGGACCAAAACTGGAGTGACTGACGTCAAACATCTAGCTGATAAATTGGCGAAACACAAAAGTTCTAAAGCTCACTTGGATAACAGGATCAAGTTTGAGATGCTTGGACAGGCGAACATTGCTGTTCAACTGGACCAAGGATACCAAGTCAGCATTCAAAAATACAACGAAGAAGTGGCTAAGAACCGGTACATCCTTTCCAAGATAATTGATTGTGTTCGCTTTTGTGGCGCTTTTGAACTGGCATTAAGAGGACACGACGAGAGGGAAACATCGCTAAATCCAGCAGTGTTTAGAGGCCTGGTGGATTTGGTTGGCAGTATCGATAGTGCAATGCAACAGCATTTGAAGACTGCAACTGTGTTTAAGGGCACATCCAAAACCGTGCAGAATGAGCTACTGGACTGCATGCATGAAGTTATTAAGGAAGTGATTCACCAACAGCTTAAGGAAGCCCAGTTTGTGGCAATCTAAGCGGATGAAACAACCGATATTTCCGCTAGGACACAGTGCGTTGTAGTCTATCGCTACATTGACAAGAAGCATTAAGTGGTGGAAAGATTTGATGGCTTCACAGAAATGAAATCAACGGATGCAGACTCGATTGCTGCTGTTGTGCTGGAAACACTGAATACTGTTCTCCCAGAGCCAGAAGACAAGAAGAAACTCATAGCTCAAAGCTACGATGGTGCCAGTGTGATGCGTGGAGATCAAGGAGGAGTTCAAAGAAAAATAAAAGACGTGTACCCGAACGCACACTACGTCCATTGCTATGCTCACCAACTGAACCTAATAATGGAGAAAGCAGTTTCAAGGATTGGAAGAGTTCGAGTTTTTTTTTCCAACATAGGCGGCATACCATCTTTTTTTTCACGCTCTCCAAAAAGGACTGGAGTTCTGGATGAGGTAGTTGGTAGAAGACTTCCAAGAGGTGCACCGACACAATGGAACTTCAACGTTAGGACCGTGAACGTGATCTACGAGAACAGAGATGCGCTACTTGAGTGTTTCCAGACAATTGAAGCATGTCTAAACTTTGATCCAACATCTATACGTGAAGCCGGAGGTTTCATTGGAATGCTGGAAGACAGGGAGTTCCTTTACTTCCTTAAATAATTTCATTTAATAATGCCACATGTTGACATCCTCTATAGTCAGCTTCAGAAGCGAGACACGGATACTGTTTATATCAAAAAAGTCACAGAAGACTTTGTCGCCAGCATCCAGAAAATCCGTAATTCTGATGACGAGATAGAAGCAAGTTTGCCGAGCGATGTAACAGTCAACAGACGGAGTGCGGAGATCTCAACCTTGAGACAACTTTCAAGAGAGGTATGTGACATAGTGGTGGTTCATGCAAAAGAAAGTTTTTCATTTTCAAATCACCTAGTCAGTGCCAAACTTGTTCAAAGTGACTTGTATGAAACCCATGACACTTGCTTTCCAACCCAAGCTCTGGAAGACAACGTGCAAGCATATCCAATACTGAAGAAGGAACAATTACGCACTGAGCTGTCACTTCTGTATGGGAAGACAGATTTTCATGCTTGTACAAGTGCTGTTGCTCTGCACAAACTTTTACATCAATTTAATCTGCAGAATGATTTCACAGAGACAGTGAAATTATTAAGAATCCTGATTACAACACCGATGACCACTGCAGAATCAGAAAGATGCTTCTCCACATTGAAGAGGATCAAAACCTTTTTAAGAAGCACCATGTCCCTGGAGCGGTTGAATGCATTGGCGATGCTCTCAATGGAAAAGCAACTGATTTCCGAGATCCCAGACTTCAATGAAAAGACCATTGAGAAGTTTTGTTCTTTGAAAGATCGCCGTGCAAAATTTAAATACAAGTGATTGAAGCAAAGAAGAATGCATACCCCCAGGGTGTGCAAAGAGAAACTGCGTTAAGCAGCACCACCTCACTACCAAACATAACTAGTGGTAAGTAAAGAATGAACGGTGTGTGGGTGTGCATATGGAAGGAGCTATGAAAGGTGTGTGCATGGTCAGTAACAATTGTTGAAGCCTTGGCGTGGTTTGAAGGAATTGGAGGCACTTCCAAGGGTAGCTGTCACTTCTGTACGAGAAGCCAGAATTTCATGTCTGTACGAGTGCTGTTGCTCTGCACCAACTTTACCATCAATTTAATCTGCATAATGATTTCACAGAGACAGTGAAGCTATAAGGAATCCTGCTTACAACACCGAAGACTACTAAAGAATCAGAAAGATGCTTCTCCACATTGAAGAGGATAAAAAGATATTTAAGAAGCACCATGGCCCTGGAGGGGTTGAATGCATTGGTTTGAATGAATTGGTGGCACTTCCAAGGGTAGCTGTCACTTGTGTACGGTAAGCCAGAATTTCATGTCTGTACGAGTGCTGTTGCTCTGCACCAACTTTACCATCAATTTAATGTGCATAATGATTTCACAGAGACAGAGAAGCTATAAGGAATCCTCCTTACAACATCGAAGACGACTGCAGAATCAGAAAGATGCTTCTCCACATTGAAGAGGATAAAAAGGTATTTAAGAAGCACCATGGCCCTGGAGCGGTTGAATGCATTGGTTTGAAGGAATTGGAGGCACTTCCAAGGGTAGCTGTCACTTCTGTACGAGAAGTCAGAATTTCATGTCTGTACGAGTGCTGTTGCTCTGCACCAACTTTACCATCAATTTAATCTGCATAATGATTTCACAGAGACAGTGAAGCTATAAGGAATCCTGCTTACAACAACGAAGACTACTGCAGAATCAGAAAGATGCTTCTCCACATTGAAGAGGATAAAAAGGTATTTAAGAAGCACCATGGCCCTGGAGCGGTTGAATGCATTGGTTTGAAGGAATTGGAGGCACCTTCAAGGGTACGTAAAGTTCTCAGAAATGGCACCAACGAACTACAAAAAATAACTAGTGGTGAGTAAAGTATGAATGGTGTGTGGGTGTGCATATGGAAGGAGATATGAAAGGTGTGTGAATGGTCAGTAAGGAGATATGAAAGGTGTGTGAATGGTCAATAAGGAGATATGAAAGGTGTGTGAATGGTCAGTAACAATTGTTGAAGCCTTGGCGTGGCGTTACTGCTCATATGGTTATCCATATGCTAATTCAACGTGTTTGTTTGACATTGATTATTGTGTTGTCTAAACATAAGTGAAATGTTGTTTTCTTGAATCCCAAGATCCACTGGTTTGGGCCTATACAGTGCTGATTGGTCTTCTAAGGTATGTTTGGGGCCTATTGTCACACTTGGTCTTCTAAGGTATGTTTGAGGCCTATATGGTTCCACTTGGTCTTCTAAGGTATGTTTGGGGCCTATATAGTTCCACTTGGTCTTCTAAGGTATGTTTGGGGCCTATGGTCATACTTGGTCTTCTAAGGTATGTTTGAGGCCTATATGGTTCCACTTGGTCTTCTAAGGTATGTTTGGGGCCTATATAGTTCCACTTGGTCTTCTAAGGTATGTTTGGGGCCTATGGTCACACTTGGTCTTCTAAGGTATGTTTGAGGCCTATATGGTTCCACTTGGTCTTCTAAGGTATGTTTGGGGCCTATATGGTTCCACTTGGTCTTCTAAGGTATGTTTGGGGCCTATATGGTTCCACTTGGTCTTCTAAGGTATGTTTGGGGCCTATGGTCACACTTGGTCTTCTAAGGTATGTTTGAGGCCTATATGGTTCCACTTGGTCTTCTAAGGTATGTTTGAGGCCTATATGGTTCCACTTGGTCTTCTAAGGTATGTTTGGGGCCTATATGGTTCCACTTGGTCGTTTAATGTTTTTTAAGTATGGTTTTGTTCTTGAATGGTCTGATTGATTTGCTTGTTTTCTTTCAACCCCAGGTGCAAACCCTATGTGGCTGCAGATTTGTTTCTACTCGTTGGTCAACTTACTGAACGTGAATACCCTGAGAAGAAGACCCGACTAATGGTAGGTGTCACTCCTTTAATTTTTCTGTTAATGCGTATAGGTGCAATTATGATATTGCTGTAGTCTTGTCACATGAGTTTTTTCAATCTATATTGTATACCAATGAATTTAACACATTGTTACTTTACTTCTTGACATTTCTGCATTGGTGATCATGTCTTTCAATGGGCTTTACAAGTATAAGGTCATTGGGCGGGGCTTATAAAGGTCATCATGACGTCGGGAGGAGGAGTTATAAAAATGGGTGTGGTTTGAAAAAGGGGAGTGGCCATGTTTCGCCGTGTCGCCCCTCCAACTTGAAAAGTCACCAGCCGCCACTGACTATACTTATATATTTATTTATTATATAGTTTTAATTATATATTGAAGTCAGCAAGTATGCTTCTTATAGCTATACTCCATTGTCAGCCCTGCCAGTTATACTCTCCCAGTATGTTCAAAACAGTGACGTCACTGTGGCGATTTTCCTAGCCTCTCATTCCCAAGATACTTATTGGGAGAATGCTTCAAATTATTTGCCTTACATGCTATGTCCTGCTTACAAACCCATAAACTCAACATACTGTGCAACTTCATCCCTTTGTCCTACACATCAATTTTTGCTGCAGGTAATAAGGAAAAGCAAGTGAAATTTATTGAACAGATTAAAATGTTTGTATGTACATTACAAAGCACTGTGTTTTTAGAGCCATTTGAGCACCTTCACAATTCAAGCGTAGTGACACTGTTGATTCAGATAAAGTTGTGCAAAACACAGACAGGCAGATCAACTAGAAAAAGCACTGATTGTGACTATTGGAAGGTATGTTATGGGCAGGGGCCAATTATTCATGCCAGAAAACCCAGTGTGGATATACCATCTAGTTTCTGATAAAACAGGGAAATCATACACTCATGCACATACATATTTTATGCACATGGATCTCTTTCACAGAATAAAAATGTGCAGACGCAAAGTGCAAATCTGTGTTCATAAATGCTGTGGTCTTTAATAAAAATATGCACACTTTTTTACTTAGGACCACAAAGTGCCATTTATTTGTTATCTATCTATCTATCTATCTATCTATCTATCTATTTATTTATCTATCTACATTCTAATGTAATACAATATTGTGCTGTGGTCTGAGCAGTAACTGCGTTAATCTACCTTAAGTGAAAGGGACATAAAAGGTTGTGTTTTCAATATTACATAGTTACATAGTTACATATTAATTAAGGTCCATCAAGTTCAACCTTTTAAGATCTCCTCTGATATGCAGAATGCGGATTCAATATTAATTCATTAGTTGTTAATTAATTATTAATCAATTTTTTTTATTTATTATTATTTATTAATCCAGAGGAAGGCAAACATAAAAAAAAAACCCAAGTGAGACTTAGCCAATCGTCTCAAAGGGGAAAAAGAAATGATTCCTTCCTAACCCCAGATACTGGCGATCGGATTTCTCCCTGGATCAATACTGTCTTTCTAATTATCCATGAGAACCCTGAATTCCCTTTTTAATTAGAAATAAATCCATTCCCCTTTTAAAGTTATCTATCGAATCCGCTGTCACCACCTCCTCTGGTAGAGAATTCCACAGATTAACCACCCTTACTGTGAAGAACCCTTTTCTTTCTTTAAGGTGGAATCTTTTTACTTCTAACCTCAAGGGATGTCCTCTTGTCAGTTGAAAACCTCTAATAAGATAATTACAAAAGCTTATAAAAAATGTAAAACCTATTTAAACATATTTTAATAAATTTTAATCTAAATTATGCTGATAGGTACTTTCCATTACATCTGTGTCCCCTTTAAAGTTTTTGTCATATTGTTTCATCCAAAGATCCAAATAAAACCCTGTTTCAAGGATTGAAACAATCCAATTTAATATTTTATTGTATTCTTTGTAATTTATAAAAATAATATTAAAATGATTCAAGACCTTATAACAATGAAAAAGTCATGAATATGTTTCAAGTAAATTATAGCTTCCAAATGAATACAGAATCAATCAATTTTGCAACAACTGAAATGTATTTATAATGTAAATACCATTTATGTTATAATACCACACAAACAACAGTTGCAATAATTTCAAAAATATTTTATCAATCAAAATACTTAACAATTAACATAAATTAAAAACACAATTTTCTCATTGAATCGTCAACATAATTTATAAATACAGACAAATAAATACCTTTTTTGATTACTAACACAAAAATGTATTTTACACCAGTTAATTTATTAAACAATTACAGATTTGAGTCCTGCCTGCAGGGCACAAATTCAGCACAGTGAATGACCATTTTTTAATCCTGTTATTTTACAAAAGACGTTTTTTTTCACTACAGCACATCTACGGTATTCTTCGCGTGTTCAAATAACTGCATGATCCTAGCAGCAGAAACACAACCTTCCCGCAGTATAGTGATGCCGCCTAGAGAGGAAAGATGTGATAATTAATTTAATTTGCACTTATGCATTTAAACTATTCAAGGAACAACATTTATATTTGTAAGTAATCATCACTTTGCTGCAAATACTGAACAAAGTGGTTGCCAATGAACAGGATTTTATCCAGCCAAAATCCTTCAGCTTTTCCTGCAGGCATTACAAGCAGTTGTAGCAAGTACAGAAAAAACTAAGGGCCTCATTCAATTGCGATTTGGCCAATTAAATTGGGCTCTATATAAGAACATAGCATATATTTTTCACAGAAGTTTTTAGTTAGTGTAGATCTTGCTTTTGGATAGAAGTTCACTAACTAAAAACTTCTGTAAAAAATATGCTGTGTGCTTATAGAGCCCTATTCAATTCGCCAATAGAGACAATGTAATGTCAATTATCATACCTTCATCTATCTTTGTGCAGTTTACTACCGTTGATCCCACAAGTTCATTGGAATATCCATCACATAGAACTGCATCCAGCTTGTAACTCAGACGCCTGTAAAATACAGAATTTGTCACTAACATGCATAGTCTCTGTTAGAGTCAAAGTCTACTAATGATGAGATTTCCATAGTTATATACACTCTATGCCACTCACGTTGTAACCATATCGTGGTGAGTGCTGTCACTTTCTCCACTTGGATTGGCAGAAGTGATGGCTAAGGGTCCCGTCATGTCAGTTAGGTGAGCAGTCACTGAGTGATCAGGAACTCGTATCATGATAGAGTCAGGTGTCCCGACTTTGTCATATGCTGCTCCCACACCTTAAAGAAACAGGAATTAGATGAGAAGCATGTCCATGCTGTATTCAGGTCACATGAATTCAGTTTTGACAAATATGGTCATTTTCAGTTAGTGGTGAGGATATTACTGTACTACAATCACTTATGAATAATCTGTGTATAGTATATATATTATGTGGGTGCTGATATATGGGTAGTATATGGTGTCTCATTAGTGTGGGTTTTTGGCTTGTGGGTGTTGTGTTCATTGTGTACAGAGTGTATATCTGGGTGTCAATCCAAAACTTACCAAGTCTTCTCAGCCATTCCCCTTTCTTTACAATACAGCTGATCCCTCCAGGGTATACAGAGTCCATGAACCTCCACAGGAGGGGGCTGAATGGAGGCCGGAGCACCCTCAGCTGCTCCAGGTTAGAAATACAGATACAGATGGGCTTCTCTGAGGGTCGTTCCTAAAGAGAAAAAATAGATTTTTTTGCCATTAATACTCATATCACAGGGCAAAAATATTTGGGTTTAGTTGAAAATAACTGTGTCTGCAAAACTATGTCAAGTATGTTCAAGTTTTAGTCTCACTTTTTGGTTTTACAACTATTCATCTCAATTCCTCCTTAAGGTGACCATGTAAATATTTTAACTGATCTCGTTACCCCACCCAAAAGGAACATTGTATAAAGTCAGCACAATCTCTAAGTACACAAAAAATGATGGTCCACCTTGATTGTGTAGATCCTGCTTATAGCATCTGGGTGTTTGCAGGAAGCAGCGAGTGCATACACAGTGTCGGTGGGAATACCGCATACGCCTCCTCCCTCCAGGATCTCAGCTATCGTCCTCAGGCCGCTAGTACGGCGGGAGCTGGGTAAGAGGCATGATTCGCAAATCTCATCGTTCTTCTTTAATTCCTTTTTCTGATGTCAGAAGAATCAAAAATAAAGACATTAAAAATATTAGGAAATATGGGGACTATGTGTTATGAATGTGTTATGCTATAGTGCTGAATATTTACTGAGCGTATCGGATTGTGGGTCAGTACAGTGAACAAATTCAAATATGTCTGTGGTTTATATAAGGCTATCACCAGGAACAATTATGGAGGTTTAAGGTAGATAAGGCAAATAAGCAAACAATTCTCATCCCCTGCTAAACCAGTGCATGTTTGAGTTTCGTTGTGAGTATATCCTTATGTGTACATGTGCCTGTGCATGTGTGTGTTTAAGTTTAATTATTCATACGGTCCATTCAGAATTACTACTTCTCATTTCTCTTTGCTATATCCTCATTCTAGGATTAGAGCACACATATACATAGATGCATTTATGTTTATTTATGCGTTCAATATCTTAGAAAAGTGTCAGGTAAACAGTAGAGAAAGATATTACTATAGACAGGGCCCCCTGAATATTTGCTGACCAGTGTATGTACCTGACTGTGTGTCTTTCTTGTTCGCCTGCTTGTTTGTGTTTATGTGTCTATTTCTGTATCAATTTATATTTGACGCATTACCTTATAGATGGCTGGCCCCATGAAGATCAGCTCCTTGTTGAATATGCAGTTTGCCAAAGAAGCCAGAAAGCCATAGAGACAGAGGGCACTGAGCACTGAGAGAACAGCAACTGCAGGAGAAATACAGAAACAGATCAGTTATTGGAGTCATGTCAGCAGCATCAATGTAAAGAGTACAGTTTGTAAACAGTTTAGTGGAAATTAAATGATATAACACATCAGCACTTAATAATCAGTTTTACAGTATATCAGCTGATTGCAATATAACCCATAATCAGGAATACACTGGCTTTGCACTTACTCTCCAAAGGCAGGGGAAGACTTTCCAATGTGAAGAGCATGAAGCAAACGATGACAGCCTCCATCAGCAGAGTCACAAGTAAGAGGACAATATTAGCCTGAGCAGCTGTAAATAAAATAGTGATACATTATATTTCTGCATATTATTATATCTCTTAATGTTTTTGTATCTCTGCATGGTATTACATTTACGTACATTATTATGTCTCTGTGTTTTATCTTTTTCTTGAAATATAGACTTGCTTGTTATTATAACTCATATTATTATATCTGTATTTTATTACATATTTTGTATATATAATTCTATTTTATTGCACTTCTACATGTTATTTTATTTCTGTATGTTATTATATCTTTTTATGATATTATACCGCTGCTTATGTATAACTTACGTTATTATATCCCTTATATCACTGCATGCTATTATACATATTATATTATTAAACCTCTACATGTTGTAATAGCTTTGTATGTATGCATACTTTGTCTTATTGTATTTTATGACATCATTTTATGGTATTTATTCATGTTACTTTATATTTAAATGCTATTATATATATATAGTAGACACTCAGTTATCCGGCACCCACAGGGATTGGAAAATGCCGGATAAATGTAGTTTCTGGTTGCTTGAGAGATACATATAAAAGAGGCCTAGATTAGCTGCCCATAGGATGCTCTACTAAGTATATTTGTCAGTGAGGGCTGTTCTAGCAGCAGCAGCTTTCACTCCTCACTTACACACAGGTACGTTCGGCTGGAGGGTGCGGTGCTGAACCCGGGGAATGTAACCTCAACACTGCACCGGCTCAGTCACTCATGCCTGTCTGCTTCCAGGTAAAACTGAATTGCAGAGACATACAGTGGGTGCAATCTAGGTGCCTGTAAGCAGTTTGTGGCATGACAACATGGCTCCTGGCATTTATTGAGCCATGTCAATTTTTATCTACAGTACAGTATTCAATTTTTTTCTGGTTGCTTAAGAGTTCTGGTTAACTGAGAGTATACAGTATATATATATATATATATATATATATATATATATATATATATATATATATATATATAAATAGTACATTGCAGCTTTTAAGCATATGCTTGCTGTATTACACAGCTTTAAAGGATAGCATAGGATGGATTATGCATAAGCTAGGAGACCTACCCATGGACAGCTGTTTCAATCTTAAACAGGTCTCATCGGTGTGGGTCTGGTACATTACTTGCACTATAGATTTGTGAGAAGGCTATTAACCATAACATTATTTAGCTTATAGTCGGCAAAAGAGTGATAGAAGTCCTCCACGGTAAAGAGTACAGTAATTCAATTGTACATTTGTATATATATATATATATATATATATATATATATATATATATATATATATATATATATTTATAATACAGTACATAATGTATATGTGTGTGTGTGTGTAAACACGGTTTTATATCTCTGTATATTGTTAGATTTCTATTTGTTATTATTTCTCTAAATTGTTAAATATCGCTATATGATATCTCATAGGTGTATATTTTTATATAGACTTCTGCTGACATACCCAAGACAATCAGAAATGCATTGACAATCAGGAAAGCAATTGCTCCAGCTGTGAATCCTCCATCATTGCTGGTTGTGAGCCCAAGGGTTGCACCTGGAAAGAAATGTATATTATTTAATTATACGCTGTGTTATCTGTAGTTTTTTATATGCACAATATTTAAATGAAAAAATATAATGTACATAAAAGGTCACATTCTATATACATAAACAATAAATAAATATATATATATATATATATATACAGTATATATACAGTATATATATATATATATATATATATATATGTTTGTTTTATTGAAATTATCTATTAAGAAAGGTTAACATAGACATTTGGCATACGAAAAGTGCAGTATGTCCACTCCTGCCACTCAATGTATGGATTTTACAAGTAGATATTAACTCTTGTCAGACATTAAAAAGTTTTTTATGTTTATGAAGAGAGTAATACAACAATGTATTTAGATTTCCCTGTCTCTTTCACTGGAATTTACCTGCCAAACGTAGCCAGACCCAGGTCGCCCAAATAGCAGCATAACAAAATGGCAGAACAGAGCCAAACCTTCGACCTCCTTGGACATCCATCCTACACACATAGAGCTGGATAACAGTGCCTGGTATCAGCACCCAGGGGATAGCGACATAGGCCTGGGTCAGGTCACTTAATGAGCTTTGGATGGCAGCAATGGATGCAAGACCATTGCAGATAAAGAATAGGGGATCAGAAGAGCTGGAAGTGAGGTTTTCAGGGACATTTATTTGTTGCTCTGATCTATTCAGGCACCGTTTACTCCAGAGAAGGACATCCTGGAATTTGGCACTTGACATCACAATGTTGCCTATAGGTATGAGCACCTTCTCAGCAATTGTATTAACAAGACTGGCAAATGTTGTGTATAGTGAAACTGCAGTAAATATACTGCATGTTACTCCAAAGAATATATAGGAAGGCATGAGTGGAATCTGCTGGATGCTGGACAATGTCACGAGTGCAAACAATATATTGTGAATTATTTCTAGGATGTCTTTGTTTAGAGAAAGGAAGCACAAAACACAAGCAGCTGCTAGGAAGAACCAGTTCCCAACCATTGATTCTCTGCTTTTGGCTACAGTCTCGGGTGTTAGAACAACAGTTAGGATAAACTCTTCCCAAGATTTGACCAGCCAGAAGGTACCATGGAAAGCAAATTTAGTGGCATAGTAAATATCATCCCTGAGAAAACTGTAGTAACTAGAGCAAAGTTGGGAAAGAACGTTGATGCTGATCCAAATGGCGCCAACATAAAATGTCTTCATATACCCAAAGCAGTAGAAAGCCATAATGAACGGAGAGATGGTATCACATAAGTAACCCAGTGCCATGGGCTCAGCATACTTCGTATTTTTTTTCTTCTCTTCCCCAGCAGTGGTGGAAGAGCCACGATTGGAAGATCCGAGAAGGAGGACGTTGAAGAGTGAATTTCCGAAGCCAGGGAGAACATATCTCTGGGTGATGCCTTTCAATAGCAAGGCAGCTGCCCCATACAGTCCACATAATACTATAATCAATTCTAGCACCCCAGAGACTACCAGAGCCCAATTTCCAAACAGGCCAACTGCCTCAAAGATTAATGTTAGTGTTATTGCTCCAAAAACAAAAGGCATGATGTAATTGACGGTGGCAGAGCAGAAGGATAAAATGAAGGCAATGACAATGTATGACACCAGCCCGGCCACTGCACTCTCATTAATGGGAATCTCTGGGAAATTGGATACAAATGAGCTGTTCTGTGAGACAGACTCTGTTCCTACAAGAATGCGGGTGGCGCCATAGCTACTCCACAAGGCTGAGAAGGCTATGAAGGAAGTACCGCTGAGGTGATCATATTTACGGAAAGAGAGAAACCCAGCAATAAGCTGTGTCACTCCACCAATCAGGATCAGGTGAACACCTACAGAAACAAATAACAATTTTTTTTAGATCAGTAGGGTGTGAAACAGAACATCATATAGGGAACTGGGTAAGAACTTAACAAATACAATTAATATATATTTATATATAGATAGATTGTTTGTGCAAAAAAGTGTGTCACAAAAATTAAGACTTCTCCCATATTAGATGCACTCTTTAACCCATTAAATGTGTCCCTGTCACTAGTTCACTTTGCTCCTTACATAGGACTGACACTTGAACCCCTTAAACATGTCACTGTCATTAGGTCATTTTGATCTTACATGGGACTGACTATTTCACTCATTGAAAATTGTTACGGGTCACTGTTTCTTACCAGCCAGGATATTCTCCACTCCTCCAGGTTTGACAGATGTGTGGAACAGGGAGAAGTTTTGCATGCACACCAGAAAAGCACTGACTGCATTAGCCAGGAGCCCCAGGACAGCTGGCTCACTATAGAACACTGCAGGGAACCCTTCCATGGCTCTGTGTGATAGAGTTTACACACAGCTGTAATGTATTTACACCAACAAATATATTCCACCAATCAATTATGTACATGTAGAGTATAATTCCTGAAAAAAAAAACATATTATCAATAAAAGCAGGTCTCAGAGGGCCATAAAAATAATGCATTGCTGGCCTCTGCTATGGACATTATCTGTATTACATATAGCTAGTGTTTATATACCACAGTTCAGAGTGCACATCCGTTCTTATTAGTGTGTGGTGTGTGGTTATGTGTGAGTTAGGCCCTCATTCAATTGCAATTTGGCAAATTGAATAGGGCTCTAAATAAGCACATAGCATATTTTTTGAAAGAAGTTTTTAGTTAGTAAGCATCTATTCAAAAGCAAGGTTTTTACTAACTAAAAACTTCTTTAAAAAAATATACTATGTGCTTATTTAGAGCCTTATTCAATTGGCCAAATCGCAATTGAATGAGGGCCATAGTATTTAAGGTTGAAAAAAGACTTTCAGTCCATCAATTTCAACCTTTTAACGTTGGTAATGTTGGTGTATGTGGGTGTCAGAATGTGTGTATGAGTTTTTGTAAATGAGTAAATGTTTTTGGCGGTATTTATGTACATGCTAAAATGTGTGTATTAGTATTTTCATACGTATGTATCATTAATGTCAGTGTGTGAAGGTATAAACATGACTTGGGCATCTTTTGTATGCTTGTGGGGTGTTTATATGTGTCAGTGTGAATGTGTGTCTTAGTGAATGTGTGTGTTAGTGTGTATATTAGTATCAGTGGGCATAAATGTGCAAGTTATACAGGTTCCCTTCCTAAATACAGTGCACAGTATTTATATTTCTGCTCACAACATACATGTCTAAGCATTGCATTATAATCCATTATACTAGATATGCTGTACTAAACTTAATTCAAGGTCAGATTTTTACATAGATAAAAGCTAGGAATATTCCTTAGGTGCTGTAATGGCACTTTACAAACAAACTGTGTAGAAATGTAAAATACATACATACATACATATTAGTGGAAGCTACTTAACAGTTAAATGTATCTGATATAGCTACAAAAAAAGTCTAAAAGAAGGCATATAGTACCCTTTTTTCTGAATTTAAAGATGTAATAAAAATAAACATTACATTTTAGTTGAAACCATTGTAACTTAAATTGTAATAATGTCATGAATTCAAATACTGTAATTTGTTAACAGTGTTATGATTAGTATGGTTTTGAAACAAGATTCCATTACTTTGGAAAGAGTCACACAGAAGGTGCACAAGTCATTGTTGGATTTGCCTTTCAACATTATGAGATTTTCTTTTCTCAGATAATAACTATAACTTTCAAAACATTTTGTTGTCACACTTTGTATTTAAAGAACACTACAAAAAAATATTTTTTTCATGAGCATGAAATGTAATCTGTATGTTGTAACCCAGTATGCGTCTTCAGGAAATGAAACATCATTTGTTACAAAGATACTGTTGTTGCAGATTTTCTACCAATGTAAAACAACATATTACAAAGAATATTTTTTTCTGTTGTAGAAAACTGAGAGATATATAGTTTAGAAAACTTAAATGACTGCTGATGGATTTATTTTTACTTCTCCTGCAATGACCTGTCGGCTATATAAAATTTGTGAAAGGCTTGGAAAGTTGTTTGTAACTCCCAATGCCTTTGAACGATCACCATATTTTTCAATACTCAACTTGTTTAGCATACTAAGCTAATTCATTTAATGACCACTCAACAAAATTCAAGAAAATAAATCCTAAATCCTTAAATGTTCTTATTTACCGCTTTACTGATATCCTCATCCAGTGTGCCATATCATGTTTAAAAGGGTTCCACAAGACATTTTTCACAACATTTTTTCTATTTACAATGAGACTATAAATGAGTTTGTTGGGTCCTCTGTGATGGACTTTTAACTTTTTAAAGAAAGATTGTGGTGTCCAAGAGAGTAGATATAATAATTTTTAGAAACTGTGATGGTTGTATATTAAATGTCATTGGTTGTTGGCAGCCCTCAACCATGATTTTGTTGTTTGGAAACAGTACCTAAACATAACATAATTCTATAGGATAACCCATATAATAAGAAAGAAGAACCAAAGAAGAACAGATTATTTTTAAAGTGCTTAATTTCCAGAATACACATTGTATTGGTCAATTTAGTAGATTAATCTGTATATGAAATACATTTGCTCAATAAATATTTTTGATTAATGACAAAGAGTCTCCTCTTTAATCTAAGTAGTGTTTGACTTACCTTGTGTTTTGCAGGCTGAATCCTCCTGTGTGCTGTGATCATATCACTTTGTGCTCAATTTATATACAGGCTACATGCCTAGGAGGATGGGTCATTCATTACATCTGACACTGGCATTTCCCACACACTTAACTATTCTTCTCTACTTCCTTCTATCAGTTTATCAACCCAGAATTCCTTTAAACTTTGCATTTCCTTATACCTTTGTCAATACTAAATCTCCATTGTCTGAAAAGAAATAAATATAATATATCCCAAATTATTTATTTAAGGAATTTATATTAACAAATAATATCATTTTGAAAAATTACCTATATATCATTTATTTTTTCCCAAAAAATATTCAAAAAAATATTTTAAGGGAACATCGTAAAAGAACATTCTATTATATATATATATATATATTTAAATTCCAGAAATTAAAATGAATTAACCTAAAACCTTTTCTGAATTTACTCCAAAAATTTTAATTGCCATCATTTTTAATGATTAAGACTTTAATTTGTAATAACGGTAGTAATTTTTAATTACAAGAATTATTTTTAAATAATACTGCCAAATATGTGCTTATATTAAAGAAATAAACAAAAAACAATATCATGTTTCCTTTATGTTCATATAATCTGGAATTTTTGGAGTGATATTAATCAAAAACGATTCTGATTTCATAATGACATTTTATTAAGGAATAATATAAATTAAAAGTCCATTTGATCTCAATATAATACATTTAAAAATAAGCAATTTAAATAAACATATAAATAAAATGTAAATCATTATATTACAGGATATCCTATGGCTGTATGTTAGAAATGACGCAATCCATCATAAGTCATAGGCTAATAATAGAATTGTTGAAATAGTGGGTGTGGAGAAAATGACGCTTGAGACAATAACATTTTCTTTTTACTTCATAGTTCCTGGAAATTATATCTGTGTAGAAACCAAACAAATTGGCATGTACCATGTAAAGTCTAAGCAACTTTATGTTTCAGTTATTTTACACTGAAGTAATATATTAATAACATTTATATCCTAATTATCTCTTTAACATTTGATATTATATACACAAAATATCTGTTTTTTACTAATTTCTGTGGGGAACATAGAGCTTAGTTTACAAACAGTGCTTATTACATAGTTACATAGTTACATCGTTACATAGTAATTAAAGTTGAAAAAAGACTTTCAGTCCATCAAGTTCAACCTCTTAAGATCTCATCTGATCTGCAATATGCAGATTAAATTAATTAATTAGTTGTTAATTAATTATTTTTTTTTTTAAATTGTTAATTAATTAATCCCGAGGAAGGCAAACAGAAAAAAAAACAAAAAAAAAAATTGAGCCATAGCCAGTTATCTCAAAGGGAAAAAATAAAAAAAAAATAATAATTCCTTCCTGACCCCAGATATTGGCGATCTGATTTCTCCCTGGATCAATACTGTCTCTCTAATTATCCATGATAACCCTGAATTCCCTTTTTATTTATAAATAAATCCAGTCCCCTTTTAAAGTTATCTATAGAATCCGCTGTCACCACCTCCTCTGGTAGAGATTTCCACAGATTAACCACCCTTACTGTTAAGAACCCTTTTCTTTATTTAAGGTGAAATCTTTTTACTTCTAACCTCAAGGGGTGTCCTCTTGTCAGTTAAAAACCTCTTGGCACAAAAAGCTCCCTTGACAAATCTTTATACTGCCCCTGGATGTATTTATATAAGGTAATCATATCCCCTCTTAGATGCCATTTTAGACAAAATAAGTTTAATTTGTTTAGTCTTTCTTCATAACTTACAGCCTTATTAAATTGCGATTCAGCAAATTTAATAGGGCTCTATTTAAGCACACAGCATATTGTTTTACAGAAGTTTTTAGTTAGTGAACTTCTATCCAAAAGTAAGGTCTTCACTAACTAAAAACCTCTGTAAAAAAATATGCTGTGTGCTTAAATAGAGCCCTTTTAAATTTGCTGAATCACAATTTAATAAGGCTGTTAGCCCCTACATTCCCCTTATTAGTTTTGTTGTCCCCCTTTGTACCTTTTATATAGACTCCTATTGGACAGATAGAGTTAATTATTGGCTTATGGGGGTCTGTATTGACCCCCATGAGTGACAGGGTTAATTAAGGGCTTATGGGGGTCTTCATTGACCCGCATGAGTGACAGGGTTAATTAAGGGTTTATGGGGGTCTGTATTGACCCCCATGAGTGACAGGGTTAAAGAACGGTTTATAGGGGTCTGCATTGACCCCTATGAGTGACAGTGTTAATTAATGGATTATGGGGTTCTGTATTGATCCCCATGAGTGTCAGGGTTAATTAAGGAATTATGGAGTCTTCATTGATCCCATGAGTGACAGGGTTAATTAAGGGCTTATGGGGTTTTGTATTGACCCCCATGAGTGACAGGGTTAATTAAGGGATCATGGGGATCTGTATTGACCCCCATGAGTGACAGGGTTAATTAAGGGCTTATGGGGGTCTGTATTGACCTGTATATGTGAGAGGATTAAATAAGGGATTATGGGGGTCTGTACCTTCAGTGCTCATCGCGAGCCCCGGGAGCTCATTTGGAGCCTCTCCCCCTGTGTACTTCAACTTTCCTGCTTTGCAATGGTTACCTTCTGTGCTCATCATGGGCCTCTCCCGCTCACGTTGCGAGCCCCACAATGAGCGCCTACTCCCGCCTACTATACGGGCTGCTCATTGCAGGGTTCGTTAACCTGCAAGTTTTGTGCTTGGGAATGCCATGTGTCTCTTTCCACCATCTCGCCCCTGGCCCTTCCCTGTGTCTTTCTCTTCTGTGTGTCTGCTGACTTGCAATCTCACTTACAGGCTTCCTGGCTCTCCCCCTGTGCGGTGTGTGAGTGTTTTTTATATATTATTATTTTGCTTGTTTTTCAGGTTTTTCAAGTTACGCGCCTGAACTAATTTTGGCCGTTAAATTAGCAAACTGCGTCCCTTGTGGTCAGCGGCAAAGTGCCACGTTTTTCGGCTTGCAGTGCAATGAGTGCCTTTGGCGCTCATTGCAGCCTAAGTCCTGCATGCCTCAACTGCTTGCCTCGCTTCGCAAGGGGAGCAGTGCAATGAGCGCCTACGCCGCTCATTGCAGTCTAAGTCCTGCGTAGTCGACGGCTCGCCTCGCTTTGTGGGGCTCGCAAAGTTTGACCAACATCGTAAGCATTCCCAACACTGACAACTATATATGTGACTAGCGACTTGCCCGTCAAAAATGACGGGGCAATAAAATTGTATGGCAGGGAATGCTGTTTGGGCCAGACATTCATTTTTTTGGTGGTCCGAGATCCTTCGGCGCTCATTGCAAGCCTTGCCTTCGGCGCTCATTGCGAGGGTGTTGGTTGTTGTACTTTTTTTTTCTGATAGACGCTTTTGCTGTTATTGTTTTGTCGGCAGTGATCTGCTTTTTGCGCTTATTGCAAGGCTTTGTGTGCTATGAGCAGCGTTGTGAGTCGCGCTCTGAATGGGTTTTGTGTTTATTGTGAGATTTATTGTTTGTTTTTGTGTATATATTTTTGTATGCTAATGAAATAATTAATAAATTAATAAATTAATATACTTTACCTATTTGGAAGTAATATATGCAGGAAGCATTGTGCTGAAGAGCTGACAATCTGTTTTGATGTTCCTGCAGCATACATTGTAGGTTTGCACTGTTGTGGAGCTGAGGTGTAAGTGTCAGCAATGTGTGCAGTGTGTAGTGTAAATAGGCTGCGTGCGCAAGGGGAAGCCGTTAGGGTAGCTGTGTACTTCTGCATTGTGTAAGGTAGTGTTCTAAAATGGAGGCGAATGTGTACGTGGTAAGCGGCTGTGTATGATGTAGCGTCCTTGGTAAGAGTGTATCTTGTACCTCGTACAGCTTTTTTGAAAACCTTTGTGTACTTGGTGGTGTTTTGCGTGCTTATGGTCCTGTAGCCTCGTTTTAGTTTTTTCGGTGGCCATTTTTTCTCACGCTTAGGGGATTTTCGTGTGTCTAAACTCTGGAATTTGGACTTAAATTGAGATGTAACTTCCCTTGCAGAGGTCCTGGGTGCCCCCCTTGGTGTAGGTAAGCTTTTTATGTATTTTTTGTGTGTATTTATTGTGTTTTTAATGTTTTCCGGTGCACGCGGTTTGGCCGTTAAGGTCGTATTTTTGCGAGTTCGTAATGTTTGCGAGGTCCTAAATTTTCTGTTTGGATTTTTTTGTGTAAGTCCGTATATAGTGATTGCGTGTTAGATCTATTTTGTTAAAGTGCCCTGTGTGAGGCGCCGTAGAGCCTCCGCAAATGTGGCCCCTCGCTTTGCGAGGTTCCGCATTTGCAGCCTGCAATGAGCCTTCAGCTCATTGCAGCCGACGTTGGTGCCTCCACCTTCCGCAAATGCGACCCCTCGCATACTAGCGACTTGCCCGTCAAAAAATGACGGCTTTAAAATGGTAAGGCAGGTAATGCCACAGAGAGTAAGTGTCTTGGTGGTCTGAAATACTTGTGAGCTCATTGCGAGGCTGGCGCTGAGCGCCTTTGTCACTCATCTCGTGGCTCTCAATGAGCGCCTCCGGGGCTCATTGCAAGCCGCTGGGTTGGTGTATTTGTTGTTATGATAGACGCTTTTGAGCTTATTGTGAAGTCTGCAGTGATCTATTTTTGTGGCTTATTGCAAGGCTCTTCCCTGGTGTAGTTTGTGTCCTATGAGGAGCGTTGGCGCTCCTTGTGGGTGGCGTGGTGAAGGTGTTTGTGGTTGTTTGCGGTAGTGTGGTGTTAATTTTTGTTTTGTTTTGTGTCTTTTTTTAATGTTAATAAATAAATTAATTAAATCAGAAATTAAGGTGGAGGTGTGGGCATACTGCTATCCTCTCGCTGCACTTTTCACTGCATACCCCCTGTTCCCTCCCTTCAATTCTCATCTTTTGAAGTCCACACTATCCGCATCTTCTCTCCCATCCCTCTGCGAGTAGCTGTGATCTATCGCCCGCCTGGATCACCCTCTCAATTTCTGGACAACTTTGCCGCCTGGCTCCCTCACTTTCTCTCCACCAATATACCTTCACTCATTCTTGGCGATTTCAACATAGCCTCTGACACACCCACCTCCCCAACAACTGCAAAATTACTTGCACTTACCTCTTCCCTTGGCAAGCACTCAACCCACAACAATTTTCAAATGTACTAAAACCCCTTGTTAGCCCCCTCACCACCCTTGCCTGCCCTGACATCGCCACTTCACAGTACAACGCTACTCTAACCTCCACCCTTGACTCTCTTGCCCCCATAATCACAAGCAAACGCCCTCGCTCTCATCCACAACCATGGCACACCACACAAACACGCTATCTACAGAGATGCTCACGCACTGCAGAATGACTATGGAGGAAATCTCGCACTTCAGCAGACTTTCTCCACTACAAGTTTACCTTGCGCTCCTACTTGTCTGCCCTCAATCTTGCCAAACAACACTACTTCTCATCACTAATATCAAACCTGTCCTCCAACCCTAAACGTTTATTTGCTACATTCAACACCCTCCTTTGCCCACCCCCACCTCCTGCCCCTTCCTGTCTAACTGCTGATGACTTTGCCAGCCACTTTAAAACCAAAATTTAAACTATCTGAAATGAGCTCTCCTCCCAGCTTGGCCCTATCCCACCATCCTTTCCACAAGCCGACAACACCCAACCCTTCCCCTTCCCCAATCCCTCCTCCACTATGGATTCCTTTGACCCTGTAACCGAGGATGAAGTATCTACGTTATTATTAACCTCTCACCTTACAACATGTTCACATGATCCTATTCCTTCACAGCTAATCCCTCCCCTATCCACGCACTTATCCCAGCTCTCACACATCTATTCAACCTCTCCCTAAACACTGGCAGGTTTCCATCCTCATTAAAACACGCCATAATTACACCCATTCTCAAGAAGCCCTCATCTGACCCAGCTTCTGCCTCCAACTACCGCCCTATCTCACTACTTCCCCTGGCTTCTAAACTGCTTGAGCGGCTTGTATACAATCGCCTCACTCAATTTATTTCTTCCAATTCCCTTCTTGACCCCTTCCAATCTGGTTTCTGTGCCCAACACTCAACAGAAACAGCCCTCACAAAAGTCACCAATGACTTGCTAACTGCCAAATCAAAGGGTCACTTCTCAATTCTAATTCTCCTGGATCTCTCTGCTGCCTTTGACACAGTTGACCACCCTCTTCTAATCCAAACTCTCCGCTCATTTGGCATCCAGGGCACAGCTCTTTCATGGTTCACATCCTATCTAAAAGATAAAACATTTAGCGTTTCCTTCTCTGGCACCTCTTCTTCACCTCTCCCTCTGTCTGTTGGCGTTCCCCAAGGTTCTTTCCTAGGCCCCCTCCTCTTTTCCATCTACACCTCCTCCCTTGGCACCCTCATAAAATCCTTTGGATTTCAGTATCATCTCTATGCAGATGATACTCAAATCTACCTCTCTGCACTTGATGTAATCCCCTCTCTTCTAACTCATGTTTTCAACTGCCTCTCTAGCATATCCTCCTGGATGTCTCCCCGTCAACTGCAACTCAACATGTATAAGACTGAACTCCTAATCTTTCCACCCTCTACTACAGCTTCCAGTCCTCAAATATCTCTCACTGTTGACAACACCATCATCACTCCCACCTCCCAGCCCCGTTGTCTTGGGGTTCTACTGGATCCTGCCCTCTCTTTTATTCCTCACATCCAAACGATAACAAAATCTTGCCAGTTTCACCTAAAAAACATCTCCAAAATTCGTCATTATCTTACACAAGACACAGCTAAAATTCTAATACACTCTCTCATCATATCTCGACTCTACTACTGCAATTCACTCCTTGCTGGCGAACCCATCTCTCGTCTGTCTCCCCTCCAATCCATAATGAACACCTCCGCTAGACTCATCTTCAAAACCAAACGATCAGTGTCTGCAGCTCCTCTCTGTCAATCACTCCACTGGCTTCCCATAGCTTCCCGAATCACATTTAAAATCTTGACCCTAACACATAAAGCCCTCAACAACAGTGCACCCCCTTATATCTCTGCTCTTGTTTCAAAATACTCTCCCAACCGCCCCCTTCGTTCTGCTAACGACCTTCTTCTTTCCTCCACTCTCATCACCTCCTCTCACTCCCGTCTTCAAGACTTTTCTCGTGCAGCCCCTACTATTTGGAACTCCTTGTCTCGCTCCATTAGATTATCTTCCTGCCCCAAAACCTTAAAAAAAATTACTTAAAACACACCTATTTAAAAAATCATATCACCTTCAGCCTTTATAATTACAACTGCACACTCCACAGCTTAATAACACTCCCACCCACACTCTACAGTACAACACACAGACCCCTCCATTTGACTAAACAAATTGCATTCACGTTGCCATTTTGTATTTGTCACCCTCTTGTATCACACCTAAACCCTTAGATTGTAAGTTTGCGAGTTTTCAATTGTGTGTCCGTGTCTTGGAAACAAGCACTATGTGCATTTGATTATATGCTCATAAACAGGGCCCTCCATTCTTTATAAGGTGTTAAGTTAGTTTTTTGCCTTGTACAATACCACTGTACAGCGCTACGGAATATGTTGGCACAATATAAATAAAGACAATAATAAATAATAAATAATAATAATATATTTTACCTCTTTGTAAGTAATATATGCATCAAGGAATGTGCTGAAGAGCTAACAATCTGTTTTGATGTTCCTGCAGCATAAAATGTAGATTTGCAGTGTTGTTGAGCTGAGGTGTAAGTGTCAGCAATGTGTGACGTGTGTAGTGTAAATAGGGTGCGTGCACAAGGGGAAGCCGTTTGTGTAGCTGGGTACTTCTGCATTCTGTAAGGTAGTGTTGTAAAATGGCGGCGAATGTGTATGTGGTAGGCGGGTTAGTATGATGTAGCGTCCTTGCTAATGGTGTATGTTGTAGGTCGTACATGTTTTTGTAAAAGCCGTATTTGCTTTGTGGTATTTAGCGGCTTTAGGGGTCGTGTAAACTCATTTTTGTTTCTTCGGCGGACATTTTTTCTGTCGCTTAGAGGATTTTCGAGTGTCTAAACTTTGTAAATTTGACAGAAATCGAGGTTTAAGCAGTGTTGCAGAGGCCCTGTGGGCTGTGGGTAAGGTTTTTATTTTATTTTTGTGTGTATTTTGTGTTTTTTAATGTTTGGCGGTGTACGCTGGTTGTCCGTTAAGGTAGTATTTTTGCAAGTCCGTAATGGATTTTTTCTTAGTCCCGCATAGTTAGTCATTGCGTGTTTTTTTTTTTTTAAAGTCCCGCTTGTGTGGTCGTTTGTAACGGGTTGTGAGGCGCCGTAGAGCCTTCAAATATGCAGCCTGCAATAAGCCTGTGGCTCATTGCAGCCAATGCGGGAGCCTCCACCTCCACAAATGCGGCCCCTCGCTTCGTGTTTCAACACACGAAAATCGCCTAAGCAACAAAAAAAAATGGCGGCAGAAAAAAACTAAAACGAGGCTACACGACCCCTGAACATGCAAAACAACACCAAGCACATAAGACTTTTACACAGCACGTACAAGGTACAAAATACACTATTAGGAAGGACGGAAAATGCTTGAGACCCATACACACATACACACTAACTTAAAACCAAATGTACATTGTATGCTGCAGGAAAAACAGACACTCGCGCGGGTCTTGCAATGTGCACCTAAGGTGCTCAGACGACCAAAAGTACATTAGGGGAGAGGCTCGCAATGAGTGCTGAAGGTACTCAGAGGACTAAAAGCCTTACATTGTGTGACAAACAGCATTACCTGCCTTACAATTTTATTGCTGGCATTTTTTGACGGGCAAGTCGCTAGTCACATATATATTTCTCAGCAGCGCGGGCCTGCCAATAAACTTTGGTAACGCAACGTTAAAACTGCGGGCTTGCGAAGCACACTTGCACACTTGCCATATTGCTGACACTTTCTCCTCAGATCACCAACAGCCAAATGTACATTGTATGCTGCAGAAAAACATTGATTGTTAGCTCTTCAGCATATTGATTCCTGGATATATTCATTACAAATAGGTAAAGTATATTAATTTATTGTTTAATTAATAATTAATTAATTAATTATATTAAAAAAATGATATAAAAAAAAAAACAGAATAGAGGAGAGACTCGCTTTGCCAAAGGCGCTCAGCACAGAGCTCACAATGAACGCCCAGGGTGCTCAGAGGAGCAAAAGTACACGAGGGGAGAGGCTTGCAATGAGCGCCGAAGGTACTCAGAGCACTAAAAGCCTTACATTGTGTGACAAACAGCATTACCTGCCTTACAATTTTATTAGTGAAATTGTTTGCCGGGCAAGTCGCTAGTTAGCAAAATAAAACTATGATGTTTCCTTAATAAGTGTTTTATTTAGATAATGTAGTGGTGTAGCTCCTCCTGCTGGAAACAGAAGGTTCTGCAGCAATTAACTGAATTCTCAGATAATGTATGAAAAGTGTCATGGTCATCTGCAGTGCAGTCAGTGATCCTGAAAATGATATCAGTTCTTACATTTAACACTATTAATATACCCATTTTATAAAAATAAGATTTAATGTTTTTAGAAAGTTTTATAAATAAATACAACTATTAACTATTATGCTGCTGTTTTAAAAAGTGGGAACATACCCTGAATGCAGAAAAGGATTTAACTGTTGTATTGTAATTCAGTACTAGTAAAGGGACACTGTCACCACAACAAGTTTGTTTCATCTTAAAGAGAAATAAAAACGGTATACATTTTATTCAAGAGAAGCATATTAGCATAAGTGCATCAGAAGCAATGCTGATTATGTCAACAATAATTCAATAAAAACAATTGGCTAGTATAATGTATACATTTTGTTCATGCTCTTTAAGAACAACTTAAAACTTAATTTGGTGGTGAAAAAAGCTTTGTTATTCAAAATCTCATCAATATACAGTAACCCATGGCCGAACAAAGTTAAGGATAGCAGGGTTTTAACGAGCTAGGAATAAGATGGGAAAAATAGGGGGGTTATGATGTCAGAGAGGAACCATATGTCTGGAGGCAGCCATCTTAGGTCAGTGGGGCTGTAGGTTTTAAGACTCTAGCATCACACCACCAAATTTCAAGGGATGAAGGCGAAAGGGATGAGAGGTGGGGGGAGAGAAGAAAGGGCGGCTATGGGGAGAAGCTAAAGTCCATGCATAAGGGCAATAAAGACAAGGGGTGAGAAAGGGGGAGGGAGGTTGGCAGAAGGGGGGACTTTTAAGAAGAGGGGGTCTGGGAGGTAGTAGGCAAGGAGGGGCAGAAGGTAAGAGGTGTTGGGAGATGTATTAGGGTTGGGAATGGTAAGTGGAAAGGGGTATAGGCAGTTATTCCTTATCTGGATGACTCATTGCTGATAGTGCCGACCTTTTAGGTATGCAATCAACTAATGAATTGCTTTACACGTATAGCTCAAGAATCTGGCATCCCATTGGCCAAGGACAAGACAGTGGGTCCTGTAGATGTCATCCAGTTTTTAGAAATTTCTCCAGTTTTTACCCTGCTGGACCTAAGGTTTCTGTTAGGAAAGTTGAACTTTGGCTGCAGGGTGATTCTCATGGGGAGAATTTTGGTAGATGCTTGTTTCTCGCAACGGCGGGGGTTAAAAAGCCTCACCATTTCATAAGGATAAAAAAAGCAATTTCTGAAGATTTGGAAATCATTCCTGGACCGGTTTAATAAAAAGTAATTCTTTCTAGCCAAGAGAGTAGTGACCCATGACATTGATCTATTTACAGAAGCATCAGGAAGGCTTTGGTGCATACTTTAAGGGTCAATGGTGTGGGAGTCGTGGCCGCAGGACTGGCTGAATCAGATTTGGTAAAGAACATGGCCTTCCTTGAGCTGTTGCAAACATAGTGGCAATATATACATATATGGGGATATCAGTTACAGGACCACTACGTAGTATTCAACTGCGATAAAATGATTTCTGTCATTGCTGTGAATTAGTGCACATCTTGAACCATGCCAGCGGTTCGATTGATTAGGGGAATGGTGTTGGGGTGCATGGAAAGGAATATACTATGTAGAGCAGTATACGTGCCGGGATGCAAGAATGTTGTTGCTGACGCGCTGTTGAGGAAGCAATGGCAGGGCTTTCGATATAATGCTCCAGGTGCTGCGGAAGAACCTACTTCAGATCATCTATGGAGTCTATCATTTGATGGAGTCTGACTTAGTACATAGTGGATATACATGGTATGTCTTGCATAAAAGGACAGGTATATGTTGTGCTAAGGCTAGGGGACATGGGTGAGGGAGTAATATGTTATAATGGTAAGTGGTTAGTGAGGGTTATTTCCGGTTATGTTGCTCATTTGCAAGGCGAGGGTGGTTGTGTCAAGATTCATAACTTATTGCTTATTTATTGTTTAGTATTTTAATAATAGGGTGGGGAGTAGTTGGGTAATAGGCAGAATATCCTTTGTCAGCATGACGTTTGGATTATGGGCCACTCCTAAGAGTACTGGGCCAGATGAACAGCAGCGATGAAAGAAGATTTTGAGAAAGAATCAGTAGAGTTAAGGTGGTTAGGTAAGAGGGTATGAGGTGGGAAGGGATGTTGGTGAATTATTCATGATTTAAGATAGGACAATTTCATCTTATGTAGGGAAGCTTGGAAAAATGTCTATTCGGCAAGAATTTGGAAATTGGTCTTTTAATGTGGGTTTGGAGGATGGGAAATCATTGGCGATGGCTTCTGTGAGGGGGGCAGAAGGCACAGTGATAAAAGCATGTTTTCCATGGGGTTTACTTGTAAAGCATTTCAAGTAAGGAAAAAGGGGAGGGGTAGGGGCACTGTGTTAGAAGTGTGTCTTCCGCTGGGGTTTACTGGTGAAGCATTTAAAGAAAAGAAAGAGGGGAGGGGCGGGGGCACTGTGTTAGAAGCGTGTTCCCTGCTGTGTTTACTAGGGAGCTTTACATAGTTACATAGTTACATAGTAATTAAGGTTGAAAAAAGACTTTCAGTCCATCAAGTTCAACCTGTTAAGATCTCCTCTGATCTGCAATATGCAGATTAGTTATTAATTCAATTATTGATTAAATAATTATTAATAGTATAGTATTGGAGGATGAATAAAGAGTTAGTCCATCAAGTTCAACCTTTTTAGATCTCTATTGATCTTTTTAAAGTATTTATTATTAATTGTTAATTGTTATTTGATCCAGAGGAAGGCAAACAGAAAAAAAAAAACATTGAAACTTTACCAATTGTCTCATAAGGGAAAAAAAAGCAAAATTCCTTACTGACCCCAGAAACTGGCGATCAAATTTCTCCATGGATCAATATTCCTTGCTAGTTATCTAGGATAGCCTTGAATGCCCTCTTTATTCAAAAATATATCTAACCCCTTTTTGAAGTTGTCTATCGAATTCGCTGTCACCACCTCATTTGGTAGAGAATTCCACAGTTTAACAACCCTAACTGTGAAGAACCCTTTTATTTGTTTAAGGTGAAATCTTTTTTCCTCTAACCTCAAAGGATGTCCTCTTGTCAGTTGAAAATTTCTTGCTACAAAAAGTTCACTTGACAAAGCCTTATATTGACCCTGGATGTATTTATATAACATAATCATATCTCCTCTTAGACGCCTTTTTTCTAGCGAAAATAAGTTTAATTTTGTTAGTCTTTCTTCATAACTTAGCCACTTATTAGTTTTGTAGCCCTTCTCTGTACTTTTTCCAGCTCTAAAATGTCCTTTTTATGAAGTGGTGCCCAAAATTGTACTCCATATTCCAAATGAGGGCGTACTAGAGATTTGTATAGTGGCAGAATTATATCTTCTTCCCTTGCTTCTATACCCTTCTTAATACATGCTAATATTTTATTTGCCTTTGCAGCCACTGCTTGGCTTTGAGCGCTGTTACCTAGGTGGTTGTCCACTAGTACTCCCAAATCCCTTTCAATATCTGATGCCCCTAGATTTGCTCCATTAAGATTATAGATTGCATGGCTATTGTTCCTTCCCAAATGCATAACCTTGCATTTATTTGTATTAAATCTCATCTGCCATTTAGCCACCCATTTCTCTAATTTATGCAAATCCTTTTGTAGGGAAAGTACATCATTATCTGATTTTATTACCTTGCACAACTTAGTGTCATCAGCAAAAATGGAGACACTACTTTCGAGTCCTACTTCAATGTCATTAATAAATATGTTATTAATATGTCCATTATTTTGGGAATCCATATTGACTATGCTCCTGTCAAGGAACTCTTGCCTTCCTAGGAAAGCAGCTAATGAAACAAAGCATTGGGTACCACTAGTAAAGAATAATTGCATAAACCAGGTTATGAATTACAATTGTATTCATTGATGCTTTTGAAAACATTCTGCCTATTATGAATTGTAGTTCTTTAAAAGAACATTCTATAAATATCCAACGGCAGTGCTCGTTGAATTAGAAGCAATGGGCAGACTAATTAGGTCTCTTGGTTTTAAGTCTCTTGGTTATTATCTGGAGGTAAACAATTTAATATCCACAGTGAAAGGCAAACAAACACATTGTAAACCACAGGTAATTGTCAGAGCCTAAAGAAGCCCATGCTCATTCGTGATTGCTGACCAGTCTCTTTTAAACTATATTTGCAGTCATCTTCCATGAACTTCTAGACAGTAAGCAGAAATATAAACAAGACAAAACAGAAAGCATTGACATTATTATTAGTTTAAAAAAATCTCCCAGTGCTGAGCTGTACTGGAAGGTAATAACAAATCTAGACAAAATCTGGTATAAAACGGTTTGCAAGGCTATGATTGCATAGGCTACACAGCCTGTGGTGAGCATCCATAGAAATGAGGGGAAATGTGCCTGCATACAATTTAAAGCAAGACAAATAAAATGCAAGCTCAACTAATAGGAATATTCTGATTCAGATAAATGTATGTAAGTAGAGCTCTATAAAGAATCAGCATTTAATCATAACCATTTTATCAGTCTGTCACTGATAGTTCTGTTCTGTTCAGCTCTACAGAACATGTTGGAGCATTAAGTATATAAAAATAATACATTTTATCTACGAATACATAAAAGCCCTGAAAATAGGACAACTAAAATGTACATGGTCTTTAAGAAAAGGCCTTATATATATAGCTTAGAGGACAGAAAAGAAAGGTGCTATGATAGTAAACTTCAAATACAGGATTTTACAGTTACATAAATAGTAACTGAGGTTGGGAAAAAGTCTTTCAGTTTATCAACTTTATCCTTTTTCAGTCTTGTGATATCACATACAAATCCCCTCCAGACTAAGGGCCTCATTCAATTGCGATTTGGCCAATTGAATAGGGCTCTTTATAAGCACAGAGGATATTTTTTACAGAAGTTTTTAGTTAGTGAAGACCTTGCTTTTGGATAGAAGTTCACTAACTAAAAACTTCTGTAAAAAAATATTCTCTGTGCTTATATAGAACCCTATTCAATTGGCCAAATCGCGATTGAATGAGGCCCCTAGTATTTAAGGTTGAAAAAAGACTTTCAGTCCATCAAGTTCAACCTTTTAAGATCTCCTCTGATCTGCAATATGCGGATTAACTATTAATTCATTAGTTGTTAATTAATTATTAATCAATTATTTAATGTTTTTTTTATTTTTTATTATTAATTTGTCCAGAGGAAGGCAAATAGGAAAAAAAAAAAAAAAAACACAAGCGAGACTTAGCCAATTAAATAGCAATTTGCAATTGTAACATTTAAGGGCTTGAAAGATCAAAGACTTAGATGGGTTGGAGTTACAACTTTGACAACTGCAGGGATTTTCCGCCTGTAAACCGCAAATCGTTTGCGGGTAGTTGAAATACGCCAATTGAATAACAAATTATTTAACGGGCTACATTACAGGCTCCAGTAGCTAACAATTGCCCTATTGAATAGGTGCATTTGTCACTTATTAGGATACCGTGCCGGTTTAAGATGAAACAAATTTGTTGATGGCGTGACAGTGTCCCTTTAATGCCCAATCAAAAGAATTTCTCAAACAGGACATTTGTAGGTCCTGACAAGTGATATTGCATTACCTAACCACATTATCTAAGCCTCTATGTTACAGGTGAATTATTAAAGGGCAATTATAATTCTCCAGTGTTCATAAGTTTAAAGTGTATGTGGTACGTCTGTTTCTTGAATTGCTTAAATCCTGGCCTGTGTGGGGCTCTCCAGGACTGAACATAACCACCCCTGAAATATAGATATAATGCAGACAATACTTTACTTTCAATCCCATACAATAATAGTAACTAAAAGGTTTATATTTCTTGTTTGACTTTGTCAAAACGTTTTACCCATTATTAAATCTAATTCTCAGCTGATCATATTGTAAATACAGGACTTTAGTGTTGAACCTTTTCAAATACTGGAAACTGACAATACCAGAAGATGCATAGACCATATCAGGTACTCAAATATATAAAAAAAGACATGTGGGCCTTATTCAATTAATGGCCGTAAAATGGCCGCAAAGCTGCAATTTCTTGCAAGGGTGTTGCTGCCCCTCGAAGCCCTACTTCTACGTTGCTATTCAAATGAAAGGGTCTGCAGCACACCCCTTCCTACGGACGATCGCAAGCCAGGCAATCGGCTGTTAGCTTTGGTGGGCTTGTACCTGATTGTGGGTGTTAGCCCACAGATCAGAGTGCAAGCCCGCAAAACTAAAGAGTGGAAAATAAATTCAATGCAGCACTGTAGAGCGCTGTAATTGATAGGGGACACATTGGGGGACATGAGGATTACATGTAGTACATTGGCCTGCTGGCACATCGCCGCTAGCCAATACTGTCATCTGTGGCCGCAGTCCGCCGGACTTGGAGATCGAGTTGCTGCCTTGGAGGTCATCCAAGCCTGGGACTACGTGCTTGGATGACTCCCAAGGCAGTAACCCGTTCTCCAAGCCCTGCGGACTTGGGGTCACAAATGACAGTATTGGCTAGCAGCGATGTGCCAGCTAGCCAACGTACTACATGTCATACTCATGTCCCCCAATGTGTCCCCTATCAATTACAGCGCTGTACAGTGCTGCATTGAAAATCTTTTAAGCCCTACAAATATCCAAGCCCATCCGAGTACAGGCTTGAATACAATATATATTGAATACAGTATATTATTTTATTAAGTAAATAATTACATAGTTACATAGTTACATAGGGCCTCATTCAATTGCGATTTGGCCAATTGAATAGGGCTCTATATAAGCACGTAGCATATTTTTTTACAGAAGTTTTTAGTTAGTGAACTTCTATCCAAAAGCAAGGTCTTTACTCACTAAAAACTTATTTAAAACAATATGCTATGTGCTTAGATAGAGCCATATAAAATTGGCTAAATCGCAATTAAATGAGGCCCATAGTATTTAAGGCTGAAAAAAGACTTTCAGTCTATCAAGTTCAACATTTTAAGATCTCCTCTGATCTGCAATATGCGGATTAATTATTAATCAATTATTTATTTATTTTTAAGTTTATTTTTAATTATTAATTAATCCAGAGGAAGGCAAACAGAAAAAAAAACCAAGCAAGACTTAGCCAATCGTCTCAAAAAAAAAAAAAAAAAAGAATTCCTTCCTGACCCCAGATACTGGCGATTGGATTTCTCCCTGGATCAATACTGTCTCTCTAATTATCCATGATAACCCTGAATTCCATTTTTAATTAGAAAGAAATCGAGTCCCTTTTTAAAGTTATCTATCGAATCCGCTGTCACCGTCTCCTCTGGTAGAGAATTCCACAGATTAACCACCCTTACTGTGAAGAAGCCTTTTCTTTCTTTAAGGTGGAATCTTTTTACTTCTAACCTCAAGGGATGTCCTCTTGTCAGTGGAAAACCTCTTGGCACAAAAAGCTCCCTTGACAAATCTTTATACTGACCATGGATGTATTTATATAAGGTAATCATATCTCCTCTTAGAGGTCTTTTTTCTAGAGAAAATACGTTTAATTTTAGTATTTCTTCATAACTTAGCCCCCCCCATTCCCCTTATTAGTTTTGTTGCCCTCCTCTGTACCTTTCCCAGCTCTAAAATGTCCTTTTTATGAAGTGGTGCCCAAAAAAAAAGATTTGTAATTAATTAATAATTATACAAAAAAAGTTGACATATACATCTGTGTTTGACAGGAGAGCAGAAGGTGCTCATAGGAACAAAACTAAACAAGAAAAGCAGATGGCTATGAGCGCCTAAGGCGCTCAGCGCGTGGTTCACAATGGACACCGAAGGTCCTCAGAGTATAAAAAGATTTACATTGTGTGTCAAACAGCATTGCCATGGCTTACAATATTATTGCCCCGTCATTTTTGACGGGCAAGGCTCTAGTTTATTAAATATGACTAAAATTGAGAAAAAGCGCTGCAAACAATTTTTTTTGTATGTATATAGTTAAATGTTGTTTCACTTCCAAGCCTAAGGGTAAGTTGTTACAAATAAGTTGAAAGAAATGAGGAATTCAACTTTCCCTGGGTGTTTTCCACCCTTATAGTCAATGCAAAGATAATGGGACTAATACATATTTAAACAGTGTGAAAAATAAATTTTATTTCATGACAGCGACGAGTTAAAAAGGGAAAATTAAAATTGGTACAAGAAGATTAAAAAAAAGGCAAATGTATGGAAAAGAATACTCTTGGTGACACTTAAATAGTGCAATACATGACTCTTAGTGAGTAGGTATTCTTATTCCTTCCTTCTGTGAATAAACTTTGATATTAATAAGGTGCCTTCATGCATATAAATATATGTCCCTCAACAAAATCTTTAGAGGGCAATACTTCTTTATATCATATAGTATCCTATGCTTGAGTCTATATACATTGGCAATATGCGCTTAGAACCTCATAATAATCCAGAGAAAACCTTTAGTAAGATGCCAGTTGGTTATTAATAGCACATATATAGATACCTGGTGAATTCCTATTGAGACCCTTTTTGGCCCCAATTCGAAACTATAACTTGTGAAATGCAAAACAAGTTATAGTAGCCCGTTATAGTAGCACTATTAATAATTCCTTTTATAGGCCTATAAACAGTACACAAACTTCTGTGTCTGCTGATTCTCTTTGAATCTTACTATTTTCAGTACAGACTCCCTCTAATGAATATCATATTTAGGAGCCTATATGAAGCGCACAAGTCACTGCATCTAAAGGTTCTTTATAAATAAATAGTGTAGATTATAGCAAAAGCTATTACAAGTGTCCTGAGTATCAGGCAGATATTAGGGTTCTAAACGGGGATGCATGGGGCATTACACTAGGCCGTAACTACATAAAGTTAGCGAGCTCAGTTTGGCTCAACTTCCGGGTATGCTATGCGCATGCGCACGCCTTGCGTGATGACGTGTGCAGCGTTGTTGCTAGGAGCCTGACGCGTTTCGACGTATGACGTCTTTCTCAAACGGGAGTTGAATAACGCTGTCTTAGGGAAATATTTATAGTGGACTGTTGCCCTAGCAACATGCAATAGACAACATCGATTAAACGTTCATGAATATGTGTACTCGCTTTATATATGTCCTACAAATGTTTTAGAACATATGGAATTTGATCAAATATACCAAATATATATTATAATGGTATCTGAGTCAACACTGCCTCAGTGCAGTAGTGTACTACTATCCTGACAACATGTTTCCAAAAATAGAAGGCCTCAGGGCAGTGTATGGATAAGTAAATAGTTCCTCCAGCTGCTGAGGACAAATGTTAGTCTAAAAGAGAAAGGCTCCCACAAGGAGAGATGGAAACAAGATGTAAAGTATACAAGTATATAAACTGTATATATGTATATATAAAGCATGAATATTACCTATATAAGGCAATAATTAATATAACGTGGTCTTTTAGATTGACTCAAAAAAGAGAGAGGTATACATGAGGAAATACTGTACATGGAAAGTGTGTAAAAGTTGAAGATGCGGTCTAAATGACCTTTAAATTCTAGACATGTGTCATCTGTAAAGAAGTACTGGTAAGAATTACAGTACTGTTTCCATGTGAGGAGTATTGAATTGTGCTCTAAATATAAATTGCAGATATAACAACGGGCATAAAATAATAAATCATTGCTATCTAAACTTGGGTGTAGGAACTAAAATTAACAAGGTGATGTAACATAAGGCAGAAGGCCTGAAGGCCTATCTGTCTATTGTGATAAACACCGCCATATAGATGTATATCATAACTCAATCTATGTGTAACAATAAATATCAAAATTGTGTAATTTAGGGATAATAATAATAAGGTATCCATGTATGACTCCTGAAAACCTCAATCTAAATAAAGGGGGTAAAAGTGAATCCCTCATTGAGACCATTGGGCACTTGGGCCATCAGCCTGCAGATCCAACGTGCCTCACATTGTAATAGTTTGTTCTCTAAATCTCCTTGTCTTGGTCCTGTCTGTACTTGATCAATTGCACAGAAAGACAGGACCTCACTTTGGTTGCTGTGGCAATATTTCACATGGCGGGCAATGGGTGTATCAAGCATGTTTTTTATGCTATATATATGTTCACCCACCCTACGGCGTGGTTGGCGCCTTGTTTTGCCTACATAGATCTTCCTGCAAACACTGGTGGACACATAGATTACCGCTGTAGAGCAACAATTCAAAAAGTTTAGAATTTTGAATTTTTCCCCAGTAGTGGGATGTTCATACACTTTAGTAGGTGTGATGTATCTGCAGAACTTGCATTTACTGCACTTAAAGTATCCTTCTAATGGTTTTAACCAGGTTCCAGGTTTCTGTTCTTTGAATGAGCTATGGACTAATCTGTCCCTCAGATTCTTGCCTCTACGATAGGTAATAGAGGCCTTAGGTGTTATAATGTCTTTTAACTCCTCATCACTCCTTAAGAGGTGCCAGTATTTGGATAGAATGTCCCTGATTACAACTAAGTCATAACCAGAAGTCATTATACAAAGTGATATTTTATTCTCCTCTTTAGTGGTTTGGTGGCGCTTGTTAAGGCCATTCAGGAGCTCTGATCTGTTGCAGTTTGATGCATACTTGAAGGCAGATCTGAGGCATTTATTTGAATATCCTCTATTTCGAAATCTAGTTCTCAATTTGTCGGCTTCCAGCTTAAACTCAGCATCAGAACTGCAGTTCCTTCTTATTCTAAGATACTGGCCTCTTGCGATCCCCCTCTTTAGGGGTTCAAAGTGTTGGCTATCCCATGTTAGTAGAGAAGTGGTAGTAGTGTCCTTCCTATATGTAGTTGTTGAGAGTTTTCCCTCTTTATCCTTTGTTATCAATAGGTCTAAAAATGTGATAGAGGATGGGTTAATCTCATAGGTAAATTTCAGGACCAAATCGTTGGTATTTAAACCAAGCATAAATCTTTCAAACTCTGGTTTAGTGCCTGTCCAAACTACCAATACATCATCTATAAAGCGCCGCCATATTATTGCATGATCTGAGAGTGAGGATTTTGACCCATGGAAGACAAACTTCTCCTCCCACCATCCTAGAAATAGATTGGTGTATCCTGGGGCACATGGTGTGCCCATGGCGGTACCCTTTTGTTGGTGGTACCATTTGTTGTTATATGTAAAATAATTGTGCTTTAATACAAATTCCAATAGTTCTAGTAGGAGGTTGTTAAATTTTGTATGAATGGTACCCTTCATGCTTAGAAAGTAACTGAGTGCCTCCATCCCATATTCCTGAGTAGTGATGTCCCAAACAGTTTGCCGGAGAACTATTCGCAGCGATTTTCGCATGTTCCCGTTCGCAACGAACGGCGAACATATGCGCTTTTCGGTCCGCCCCCTATTCATTATCATTGAGGAAACTTTAATCCTGCACCTTACAGTCAGCAGACACATTCCAGCCAATCAGCAGCATACACTCCCTTCCAGAACCTTCCAGCTGTATGACAGCCTCCATTTTAGAATCATTCTGTAGCTGCATTCGTTGAGAGAGGAGATATATTCTATCTGCTGTTGATTTAATAGGGAAATAGATAGCCAGGCTGTGTATTTAGCTTTAACTACACACCTGAAGGACTCCTTTGATATCTGCTGCAAGCACAGCAACCCAAAAAGCCCTTTTTAGGGCTAGAACATCATTTATTGTATTTTATTATTTTTTTCTGCTGATTTAATAGGGAAATAGATAGCCAGGCTGTGTATTTAGCTTTAACTACACACCTGAAGGACTCCTTTGATATCTGCTGCAAGGACAGCAACCCAAAAAGCCCTTTTTAGGGCTAGAACATCATTTATTTTATTTTATTATTTTTTTCTGCTGATTTATTTCTGCTTTATTGCATTTAGTCTGCCAAATTTTGCCAGTGCGCAGTGACACTCATATCTAGTGCCACCATAGTGTGCAGTGAAATAAAACAACCCTTTTTTTACTCTAATCGATTGAATATCAGTAGCCTGCCTAAAGGCGTGTGTGTGAGGCCTATTGCATCTAGTCTGCCAATTTTGCCAGTGCGCAGTGACACTCATATCTAGTGCCACCGTAGTGTGCAGTGAAATAAAACAACCATTTTTTTACTGTAATCGATTGAATATCAGTAGCCTGCCTAAAGGCGTGTGTGTGATGCCTATTGCATCTAGTCTGCCAACTTTTGCCAGTGCACAGTGACACTCATATCTAGTGCCACCGTAGTGTGCAGTGAAATAAAACAACCCTTTTTTACTGTAATCGATTGAATATCAGTAGCCTGCCTACAGGCGTGTGTGTGAGGCCTATTGCATCTAGTCTGCCAACTTTTGCCAGTGCGCAGTGACACTCATATCTAGTGCCACCAAAGTGTGCAGTGAAATAAAACAACCCTTTTTTTACTCTAATCGATTGAATATCAGTAGACTGCCTAAAGGCGTGTGTGTGAGGCCTATTGCATCTAGTCTGCCAATTTTGCCAGTGCACAGTGACAATCATATCGAGTGCCACCGTAGTGTGCAGTGAAATAAAACAACACTTTTTTTACTGTCATTGATTGAATATCAGTAGCCTGCCTGAAGGCGTGTTTGAGGCCTATTGCATCTAGTCTGCCAACTTTTGCCAGTGCACAGTGACACTCATATCTAGTGCCACCATAGTGTGCAGTGAAATAAAACAACCCTATTTTTACTTTAATCGATTTATTATCAGTAGCCTGCCTACAGGTGTGTGTGTGAGGCCTATTGCATCTAGTCTGCCAAATTTTGCCAGTGCGAAGTGACACTCATATCTAGTGCCATCGTAGTGTGCAGTGAAATAAAACAACCCTTTTTTTACTGTAATCGATTGAATATCAGTAGCCTGCCTACAGGCGTGTGTGAGGCCTATTGCTTCTAGTCTGCCAAATTTTGCCAGTGCACAGTGACACTCATATCTAGTGCAACCGTAGTGTGCAGTGAAATAAAACAACCCTTTTTTTACTGTAATCGATTTAATATCAGTGGCCTGCCTAAAGGTGTGTGTGTGAGGCCTATTGCATCTAGTCTGCCAACTTTTGCCAGTGCACAGTGACACTCATATCTAGTGCAACCGTAGTGTGCAGTGAAATAAAACAACCCTTTTTTTACTGTACTCGATTGAATATCAGTAGCCTGCCTAAAGGCGTGTGCGTGAGGCCTATTGCATCTAGTCTGCCAACTTTTGCCAGTGCACAGTGACACTTATATCTGGTGTCACCTTAGTGTGCAGTGAAATAAAACAAGCTTTTTTTACTGTAATCGATTGAATATCAGTAGCCTGCCTAAAGGCGTGTGTGTGAGGCCTATTGCATCTAGTCTGCCAACTTTTGCCAGTGCACAGTGACACTCATATCTAGTGCAACTGTAGTGTGCAGTGAAATAAAACAACCCTTTTTTTACTGTAATCGATTGAATATCAGTAGCCTGCCTAAAGGTGTGTGTGTGAGGCCTATTGCATCTAGTCTGCCAATTTTGCCGGTGGGCAGTGACACTCATATCTAGTGCCACCGTAGTGTGCAGTGAAATAAAACAACCCTATTTTTACTGTAATCGACTTAATATCAGTAGCCTGCCTACAGGCGTGTGTGTAAGGCCTATTGCATCTAGTCTACCAATTTTTGCCAGTGCGCAGTGACACTGATATCTAGTGCCACCATAGTGTGCAGTGAAATAAAACAACACTTTTTTTACTGTAATCGATTGAATATCAGTAGCCTGCCTAAAGGCGTGTGTGTGAGGCCTATTGCATCTAGTTTGACAGCTTTTGCCAGTGCACAGTGACACTCATATCTAGTGCCACCGTAGTGTGCAGTGAAATAAAACAACCCTTTTTTTACTGTAATCGATTGAATATCAGTAGCCTGCCTAAAGGCATGTGTGTGAGGCCTATTGCATCTAGTCTGCCAATTTTGCCAGTGCACAGTTACACTCATATCTAGTGCCACCGTAGTGTGCAGTGAAATAAAACAACCCTTTTTTTACTCTAATCGATTGAATATCAGTAGCCTGCCTGAAGTCGTGTGTGTGAGGCCTATTGCATCTAGTCTGCCAACTTTTGCCAGTGCACAGTGACACTCATATCTAGTGCCACCATAGTGTGCAGTGAAATAAAACAACCCTATTTTTACTTTAATCGATTTATTATCAGTAGCCTGCCTACAGGTGTGTGTGTGAGGCCTATTGCATCTAGTCTGCCAAATTTTGCCAGTGCGAAGTGACACTCATATCTAGTGCCACCGTAGTGTGCAGTGAAATAAAACAACCCTTTTTTTACTGTAATCGATTGAATATCAGTAGCCTGCCTAGAGGTGTGTGTGAGGCCTATTGCATCTAGTCTGCCAAATTTTGCCAGTGCACAGTGACACTCATATCTAGTGCAACCGTAGTGTGCAGTGAAATAAAACAACCCTTTTTTTACTGTAATCGATTGAATATCAGTGGCCTGCCTAAAGGTGTGTGTGTGAGGCCTATTGCATCTAGTCTGCCAACTTTTGCCAGTGCACAGTGACACTCATATCTAGTGCAACCGTAGTGTGCAGTGAAATAAAACAACCCTTTTTTTACTGTAATCGATTGAATATCAGTAGCCTGCCTAAAGGCGTGTGTGTGAGGTCAATTGCATCTAGTCTGCCAACTTTTGCCAGTGCACAGTGACACTTATATCTGGTGTAACCTTAGTGTGCAGTGAAATAAAACAAGCTTTTTTTACTGTAATCGATTGAATATCAGTAGCTTGCCTACAGGCGTGTGTGTGAGGCCTATTGCATCTAGTCTGCCAACTTTTGCCAGTGCGCAGTGACACTCATATCTAGTGCCACCGTAGTGTGCAGTGAAATGAAACAACCCTTTTTTTACTTTAATCGATTGAATATCTGTAGCCTGCCTACAGGCATGTGTGTGAGGCCTACTGCATCTAGTCTGCCAACTTTTGCCAGTGCGCAGTGACACTCATATCTAGTGCCACCGTAGTGTGCAGTGAAATAAAACAACCCTTTTTTTTACTGTAATCGATTTAATATCAGTAGCCTGCCTACAGGCGTGTGTGTGAGGCCTATTGCATCTAGTCTGCCAAATTTTGCCAGTGCGCAGTGACACTCATATCTAGTGCCACCGTAGTGTGCAGTGAAATAAAACAACCCTTTTTTACTGTAATCGATTGAATATCAGTAGCCTACCTACAGGCGTGTGTGTGAGGCCTATTGCATCTAGTCTGCCAAATTTTGCCAGTGCACAGTGACACTCATATCTAGTGCAACCGTAGTGTGCAGTGAAATATAACAACCCTTTTTTTACTGTAATCGATTGAATATCAGTAGCCTGCCTAAAGGCGTGTGTGTGAGGTCTATTGCATCTAGTCTGCCAACTTTTGCCAGTGCACAGTGACACTTATATCTGGTGTCACCTTAGTGTGCAGTGAAAAAAAACAAGCTTTTTTTACTGTAATCGATTGAATATCAGTAGCTTGCCTACAGGCGTGTGTGTGAGGCCTATTGCATCTAGTCTGCCAACTTTTGCCAGTGCGCAGTGACACTCATATCTAGTGCCACCGTAGTGTGCAGTGAAATAAAACAACACTTTTTTTACTTTAATCGATTGAATATCAGTAGCCTGCCTACAGGCATGTGTGTGAGGCCTACTGCATCTAGTCTGCCAATTTTGCCAGTGCACAGTGACACTCATATCTAGTGCCACCATAGTGTGCAGTGAAATAAAACAACCCTTTTTTTATTTTAATCGATTGAATATCAGTAGCCTGCCTACAGGCATGTGTGTGAGGCCTACTGCATCTAGTCTGCCAACTTTTGCCAGTGCGCAGTGACACTCATATCTAGTGCCACCGTAGTGTGCAGTGAAATAAAACAACCCTTTTTTTTACTGTAATCGATTTATTATCAGTAGCCTGCCTACAGGCGTGTGTGTGAGGCCTATTGCATCTAGTCTGCCAAATTTTGCCAGTGCGCAGTGACACTCATATCTAGTGCCACCGTAGTGTGCAGTGAAATAAAACAACCCTTTTTTACTGTAATCGATTGAATATCAGTAGCCTGCCTACAGGCGTGTGTGAGGCCTATTGCATCTAGTCTGCCAAATTTTGCCAGTGCACAGTGACACTCATATCTAGTGCAACCGTAGTGTGCAGTGAAATAAAACAACCCTTTTTTTACTGTAATCGATTGAATATCAGTAGCCTGCCTAAAGGCGTGTGTGTGAGGCCTATTGCATCTAGTCTGCCAACTTTTGCCAGTGCACAGTGACACTAATATCTGGTGTCACCTTAGTGTGCAGTGAAATAAAACAAGCTTTTTTTACTGTAATCGATTGAATATCAGTAGCTTGCCTACAGGCGTGTGTGTGAGGCCTATTGCATCTAGTCTGCCAACTTTTGCCAGTGCGCAGTGACACTCATATCTAGTGCCACCGTAGTGTGCAGTGAAATAAAACAACACTTTTTTTACTTTAATCGATTGAATATCAGTAGCCTGCCTACAGGTGTGTGTGAGAGGCCTACTGCATCTAGTCTGCCAACTTTTGCCATTGCGCAGTGACACTCATATCTAGTGCCACCATAGTGTGCAGTGAAATAAAACAACCCTTTTTTTATTTTAATCGATTGAATATCAGTAGCCTGCCTACAGGCATGTGTGTGAGGCCTACTGCATCTAGTCTGCCAACTTTTGCCAGTGCGCAGTGACACTCATATCTAGTGCCACCGTAGTGTGCAGTGAAATAAAACAACCCTTTTTTTTACTGTAATCGATTTATTATCAGTAGCCTGCCTACAGGCGTGTGTGTGAGGCCTATTGCATCTAGTCTGCCAAATTTTGCCACTGCGCAGTGACACTCATATCTAGTGCCACCGTAGTGTGCAGTGAAATAAAACAACCCTTTTTTACTGTAATCGATTGAATATCAGTAGCCTGCCTACAGGCGTGTGTGAGGCCTATTGCATCTAGTCTGCTAAATTTTGCCAGTGCACAGTGACACTCATATCTAGTGCAACCGTAGTGTGCAGTGAAATATAACAACCCTTTTTTTACTGTAATCGATTGAATATCAGTAGCCTGCCTAAAGGCATGTGTGTGAGGCCTATTGCATCTAGTCTGCCAACTTTTGCCAGTGCGCAGTGACACTCATATCTAGTGCAACTGTAGTGTGCAGTGAAATAAAACAACCCTTTTTTTACTGTAATCGATTGAATATCAGTAGCCTGCCTAAAGGTGTGTGTGTGAGGCCTATTGCATCTAGTCTGCCAATTTTGCCGGTGGGCAGTGACACTCATATCTAGTGCCACCGTAGTGTGCAGTGAAATAAAACAACCCTTTTTTTACTGTAATCGATTTAATATCAGTAGCCTGCCTACAGGCGTGTGTGTGAGGCCTATTGCATCTAGTCTGCCAAATTTTGCCAGTGCACAGTGACACTCATATCTAGTGCCACCGTAGTGTGCAGTGAAATAAAACAACCCTATTTTTACTGTAATCGACTTAATATCAGTAGCCTGCCTACAGGCGTGTGTGTAAGGCCTATTGCATCTAGTCTGCCAACTTTTGCCAGTGCGCAGTGACACTCATATCTAGTGCCACCATAGTGTGCAGTGAAATAAAACAACCCTTTTTTTACTCTAATCGATTGAATATCAGTAGCCTGCCTAAAGGCGAGTGTGTGAGGCCTATTGCATCTAGTCTGCCAATTTTGCCAGTGCACAGTGACACTCATATCTAGTGCCACCGTAGTGTGCAGTGAAATAAAACAACCCTTTTTTTACTGTAATCGATTGAATATCAGTAGCCTACCTAAAGGCGTGTGTGAGGCCTATTGCATCTAGTCTGCCAACTTTTGCCAGTGCACAGTGACACTCATATCTAGTGCCACCGTAGTGTGCAGTGAAATAAAACAACCCTATTTTTACTGTAATCGATTTATTTTCAGTAGCCTGCCTACAGGCGTGTGTGTGAGGCCTATTGCATCTAGTCTGCCAAATTTTGCCAGTGCGCAGTGACACTCATATCTAGTTCCACCATAGTGTGCAGTGAAATAAAACAACCCTTTATTTACTGTAATCGAATTGAATATCAGTAGCCTGCCTACAGGCGTGTGTGAGGCCTATTGCATCTAGTCTACCAATTTTTGCCAGTGCACAGTGACACTCATATCTAGTGCAACCGTAGTGTGCAGTGAAATAAAACAACACTTTTTTTACTGTAATCGATTGAATATCAGTAGCCTGCCTAAAGGCGTGTGTGTGAGGCCTATTGCATCTAGTTTGACAACTTTTGCCAGTGCACAGTGACACTCATATCTAGTGCCACCGTAGTGTGCAGTGAAATAAAACAACCCTTTTTTTACTGTAATCGATTGAATATCAGTAGCCTGCCTAAAGGTGTGTGTGTGAGGCCTATTGCATCTAGTCTGCCAACTTTTGCCAGTGCACACTGACACTCATATCTAGCGCAACCATAGTGTGCAGTGAAATAAAACAACCCTTTTTTTACTGTAATCGATTGAATATCAGTAGCCTGCCTACAGGCGTGTGTGTGAGGCCTATTGCATCTAGTCTGCCAATTTTGCCAGTGCACAGTTACACTCATATCTAGTGCCACCGTAGTGTGCAGTGAAATAAAACAACCCTTTTTTTACTCTAATAGATTGAATATCAGTAGCCTGCCTGAAGTCGTGTGTGTGAGGCTTATTGCATCTAGTCTGCCAACTTTTGCCAGTGCACAGTGACACTCATATCTAGTGCCACCATAGTGTGCAGTGAAATAAAAAAACCCTATTTTTACTGTAATCGATTTATTATCAGTAGCCTGACTAAAGGCGTGTGTGTGAGGCCTATTGCATCTAGTCTGCCAAATTTTGCCAGTGCGCAGTGACACACATATCTAGTGACACCGTAGTGTGCAGTGAAATAAAACAACCCTTTTTTTACTGTAATTGATTGAATATCAGTAGCCTGCCTACAGGCGTGTGTGAGGCCTATTGCATCTAGTCTGCCAAATTTTGCCAGTGCACAGTGACACTCATATCTAGTGCCAGCGTAGTGTGCAGTGAAATAAAACAACCCTTTTTTTACTGTAATCGATTGAATATCAGTAGCCTGCCTAAAGGCGTGTGTGTGAGGCCTATTGCATCTAGTCTGCCAACTTTTGCCAGTGCACAGTGACACTCATATCTAGTGCCACCGTAAGTGTGCAGTGAAATAAAACAACCCTATTTTTACTGTAATCAATTGAATATCAGTAGCCTGCCTACAGGCGTGTGTGTGAGGCCTATTGCATCTAGTCTGCCAACTTTTGCCAGTGCGCAGTGACACTCATATCTAGTGCCACCGTAGTGTGCAGTGAAATAAAACAACACTTTTTTTACTTTACATAGTTATGTTACATAGTTACATAGTTACATAGTAATTAAGGTTGAAAAAAGACTTTCAGTCCATCAAGTTCAACCTGTTAAGATCTCCTCTGATCTGCAATATGCGGATTAGTTATTAATTAAATTATTGATTAAATAATTATTAATAGTATAGTATTGGAGAATGAATAAAGAGTTAGTCCATCAAGTTCAACCTTTTTAGATCTCTATTGATCTTTTTAATTTGGACTATTTATTATTATTGTTAATTGTTAATTATTGTTAATTGATCCAGAGGAAGGCAAACATAAAAAAAAACCCCATTGAAACTTTGCCAATTGTCTCATAAGGGGGAAAAAAAGCAAAATTCCTTCCTGACCCCAGAAACTGGCGATCAAATTTCTCCCTGGATCAATATTCCTTCGCTAGTTATCTAGGATAGCCTTGAATGCCCTCTTTATTCAGAAATATATCTAACCCCTTTTTGAAGTTGTCTATCGAATTCGCTGTCACCACCTCCTTTGGTAGAGAATTCCACAGTTTAACCACCCTAACTGTGAAGAACCCTTTTCTTTGTTTAAGGTGAAATCTTTTTTCCTCTAACCTCAACAGATGTCCTCTTGTCAGTTGAAAATCTCTTGCTACAAAAAGCTCACTTGACAAAGCCTTATATGGACCCTGGATGTATTTAAATAACGTAATCATATCTCCTCTTAGACGCCTTTTTTCTAGCGAAAATAAGTTTAATTTTGCTAGTCTTTCTTCATAACTTAGCCCCTCCATTCCCCTTATTAGTTTTGTAGCCCTTCTCTGTACTTTTTCCAGCTCTAAGATGTCTTTTTTGTGAGGTGGTGCCCAAAATTGTACTCCATATTCCAAATGAGGGCGTACTAGAGATTTGTATAGTGGCAGAATTATATCTTCTTCCCTGGCTTCTATACCCTTCCTAATACATGCTAATATTTTATTTGCCTTTGCAGCCGCTGCTTGGCTTTGAGCGCTGTTACCTAGGTGGTTGTCCACTAGTACTCCCAAATCCCTTTCAATATCTGATACCCCTAGATTTGCTCCATTAAGATTATAGATTGCTTGGCTATTTTTCCTTCCCAAATGCATAACCTTACATTTATTTGTATTAAATCGATTGAATATCAGTAGCCTGCCTACAGGCATGTGTGTGAGGCCTACTGCATCTAGTCTGCCAACTTTTGCCAGTGCGCAGTGACACTCATATCTAGTGCCACCGTAGTGTGAAGTGAAATAAAACAACCCTTCTTTTTACTGTAATCGATTTATTATCAGTAGCCTGCCTACAGGGGTGTGTGTGAGGCCTATTGCATCTAGTCTGCCAAATTTTGCCACTGCGCAGTGACACTCATATTTAGTGCCACCGTAGTGTGCAGTGAAATAAAACAACCCTTTTTTACTGTAATCGATTGAATATCAGTAGCCTGCCTACAGGCGTGTGTGAGGCCTACTGCATCTAGTCTGCCAATTTTGCCAGTGCACAGTGACACTCATATCTAGTGCCACCATAGTGTGCAGTGAAATAAAACAACCCTTTTTTTACTTTAATCGATTGAATATCAGTAGCCTGCCTACAGGCATGTGTGTGAGGCCTACTGCATCTAGTCTGCCAACTTTTGCCAGTGCGCAGTGACACTCATATCTAGTGCAACTGCAGTGTGCAGTGAAATAAAACAACCCTTTTTTTACTGTAATCGATTGAATATCAGTAGCCTGCCTAAAGGCATGTGTGTGAGGCCTATTGCATCTAGTCTGCCAACTTTTGCCAGTGCACAGTGACACTCATATCTAGTGCAACTGTAGTGTGCAGTGAAATAAAACAACCCTTTTTTTACTGTAATCGATTGAATATCAGTAGCCTGCCTAAAGGTGTGTGTGTGAGGCCTATTGCATCTAGTCTGCCAATTTTGCCGGTGCGCAGTGACACTCATATCTAGTGCCACCGTAGTGTGCAGTGAAATAAAACAACTCATTTTTTACTGTAATCGATTTAATATCAGTAGCCTGCCTACAGGCGTGAGTGTGAGGCCTATTGCATCTATTCTGCCAAATTTTGCCAGTGCGCAGTGACACTCATATCTAGTGCCACCGTAGTGTGCAGTGAAATAAAACAACCCTTTTTTTACTGTAATCGACTTAATATCAGTAGCCTGCCTACAGGCGTGTGTGTAAGGACTATTGCATCTAGTCTGCCAACTTTTGCCAGTGCGCAGTGACACTCATATCTAGTGCCACCATAGTGTGCAGTGAAATAAAACAACCCTTTTTTTACTCTAATCGATTGAATATCAGTAGCCTGCCTAAAGGCGAGTGTGTGAGGCCTATTGCATCTAGTCTGCCAATTTTGCCAGTGCACAGTGACACTCATATGTAGTGCCACCGTAGTGTGCAGTGAAATAAAACAACCCTTTTTTACTGTAATCGATTGAATATCAGTAGCCTGCCTACAGGCGTGTGTGAGGCCTATTGCATCTAGTCTGCCAAATTTTGCCAGTGCACAGTGACACTCATATCAAGTGCAACCGTAGTGTGCAGTGAAATATAACAACCCTTTTTTTACTGTAATCGATTGAATATCGGTAGCCTGCCTAAAGGCATGTGTGTGAGGCCTATTGCATCTAGTCTGCCAACTTTTGCCAGTGCGAATTGACACTCATATCTAGTGCAACTGTAGTGTGCAGTGAAATAAAACAACCCTTTTTTTACTGTAATCGATTGAAAATCAGTAGCCTGCCTAAAGGTGTGTGTGTGAGGCCTATTGCATCTAGTCTGCCAATTTTGCCGGTGCGCAGTGACACTCATATCTAGTGCCACCGTAGTGTGCAGTGAAATAAAACAACCCTTTTTTTACTGTAATCGATTTAATATCAGTAGCCTGCCTACAGGCGTGTGTGTGAGGCCTATTGCATCTAGTCTGCCAAATTTTGCCAGTGCACAGTGACACTCATATCTAGTGCCACCGTAGTGTGCAGTGAAATAAAACAACCCTTTTTTTACTGTAATCGACTTAATATCAGTAGCCTGCCTACAGGCTTGTGTGTAAGGCCTATTGCATCTAGTCTGCCAACTTTTGCCAGTGCGCAGTGACACTCATATCTAGTGCCACCATAGTGTGCAGTGAAATAAAACAACCCTTTTTTTACTGTAATCGATTGAAAATCAGTAGCCTGCCTAAAGGTGTGTGTGTGAGGCCTATTGCATCTAGTCTGCCAATTTTGCCGGTGCGCAGTGACACTCATATCTAGTGCCACCGTAGTGTGCAGTGAAATAAAACAACCCTTTTTTTACTGTAATCGATTTAAAATCAGTAGCCTGCCTACAGGCGTGTGTGTGAGGCCTATTGCATCTAGTCTGCCAAATTTTGCCAGTGCGCAGTGACACTCATATCTAGTGCCACCGTAGTGTGCAGTGAAATAAAACAACCCTTTGTTTACTGTAATCGACTTAATATCAGTAGCCTGCCTACAGGCTTGTGTGTAAGGCCTATTGCATCTAGTCTGCCAACTTTTGCCAGTGCGCAGTGACACTCATATCTAGTGCCACCATAGTGTGCAGTGAAATAAAACAACCCTTTTTTTACTCTAATCGATTGAATATCAGTAGCCTGCCTAAAGGCGTGTGTGTGAGGCCTATTGCATCTAGTCTGCCAATTTTGCCAGTGCACAGTGACACTCATATCTAGTGCCACCGTAGTGTGCAGTGAAATAAAACAACCCTTTTTTTACTGTAATCGATTGAATATCAGTAGCCTGCCTAAAGGTGTGTGAGAGGCCTATTGCATCTAGTCTGCCAACTTTTGCCAGTGCACAGTGACACTCATATCTAGTGCCACCGTAGTGTGCAGTGAAATAAAACAACCCTTTTTTTACTGTAATCGATTGAATATCAGTAGCCTGCCTACAGGCGTGTGTGTGAGGCCTATTGCATCTAGTCTGCCAAATTTTGCCAGTGCGCAGTGACACTCATATCTAGTGCCACCGTAGTGTGCAGTGAAATAAAACAACCCTTTTTTTACTGTAATCAACTTAATATCAGTAGCCTGCCTACAGGCTTGTGTGTAAGGCCTATTGCATCTAGTCTGCCAACTTTTGCCAGTGCGCAGTGACACTCATATCTAGTGCCACCATAGTGTGCAGTGAAATAAAACAACCCTTTTTTTACTCTAATCGATTGAATATCAGTAGCCTGCCTAAAGGCGTGTGTGTGAGGCCTATTGCATCTAGTCTGCCAATTTTGCCAGTGCACAGTGACACTCATATCTAGTGCCACCGTAGTGTGCAGTGAAATAAAACAACCCTTTTTTTACTGTAATCGATTGAATATCAGTAGCCTGCCTAAAGGTGTGTGAGAGGCCTATTGCATCTAGTCTGCCAACTTTTGCCAGTGCACAGTGACACTCATATCTAGTGCCACCGTAGTGTGCAGTGAAATAAAACAACCCTTTTTTTACTGTAATCGATTGAATATCAGTAGCCTGCCTAAAGGCGTGTGTGTGAGGCCTATTGCATCTAGTCTGCCAATTTTGCCGGTGCGCAGTGACACTCATATCTAGTGCCACCGTAGTGTGCAGTGAAATAAAACAACCCTTTTTTTACTGTAATCGATTGAATATCAGTAGCCTGCCTAAAGGCGTGTGTGTGAGGCCTATTGCATCTAGTCTGCCAATTTTGCCAGTGCACAGCTACACTCATATCTAGTGCCACCGTAGTGTGCAGTGAAATAAAACAACCCTTTTTTTACTCTAATCGATTGAATATCAGTAGCCTGCCTGAAGTCGTGTGTGTGAGGCTTATTGCATCTAGTCTGCCAATTTTGCCGGTGCGCAGTGACACTCATATCTAGTGCCACCGAAGTGTGCAGTGAAATAAAACAACCCTTTTTTTACTGTAATCGACTTAATATCAGTAGCCTGCCTACAGGCGTGTGTGTAAGGCCTATTGCATCTAGTCTGCCAACTTTTGCCAGTGCGCAGTGACACTCATATCTAGTGCCACCATAGTGTGCAGTGAAATAAAACAACCCTTTTTTTACTGTAATCGACTTAATATCAGTAGCCTGCCTACAGGCGTGTGTGTAAGGCCTATTGCATCTAGTCTGCCAACTTTTGCCAGTGCGCAGTGACACTCATATCTAGTGCCACCATAGTGTGCAGTGAAATAAAACAACCCTTTTTTTACTCTAATCGATTGAATATCAGTAGCCTGCCTAAAGGCGAGTGTGTGAGGCCTATTGCATCTAGTCTGCCAATTTTGCCAGTGCACAGTGACACTCATATCTAGTGCCACCGTAGTGCGCAGTGAAATAAAACAACCCTTTTTTACTGTAATCGATTGAATATCAGTAGCCTGCCTACAGGCGTGTGTGAGGCCTATTGCATCTAGTCTGCCAAATTTTGCCAGTGCACAGTGACACTCATATCTAGTGCAACCGTAGTGTGCAGTGAAATATAACAACCCTTTTTTTACTGTAATCGATTGAATATCAGTAGCCTGCCTAAAGGCATGTGTGTGAGGCCTATTGCATCTAGTCTGCCAACTTTTGCCAGTGCGAAGTGACACTCATATCTAGTGCAACTGTAGTGTGCAGTGAAATAAAACAACCCTTTTTATTACTGTAATCGATTGAAAATCAGTAGCCTGCCTAAAGGTGTGTGTGTGAGGCCTATTGCATCTAGTCTGCCAATTTTGCCGGTGCGCAGTGACACTCATATCTAGTGCCACCGTAGTGTGCAGTGAAATAAAACAACCCTTTTTTTACTGTAATCGATTTAATATCAGTAGCCTGCCTACAGGCGTGTGTGTGAGGCCTATTGTATAGTCTGCCAAATTTTGCCAGTGCGCAGTGACACTCATATCTAGTGCCACTGTAGTGTGCAGTGAAATAAAACAACCCTTTTTTTACTGTAATCGACTTAATATCAGTAGCCTGCCTACAGGCTTGTGTGTAAGGCCTATTGCATCTAGTCTGCCAACTTTTTCCAGTGCGCAGTGACACTCATATCTAGTGCCACCAAAGTGTGCAGTGAAATAAAACAACCCTTTTTTTACTCTAATCGATTGAATATCAGTAGCCTGCCTAAAGGCGTGTGTGTGAGGCCTATTGCATCTAGTCTGCCAATTTTGCCAGTGCACAGTGACACTCATATCTAGTGCCACCGTAGTGTGCAGTGAAATAAAACAACCCTTTTTTTTACTGTAATCGATTGAATATCAGTAGCCTGCCTAAAGGTATGTGAGAGGCCTATTGCATCTAGTCTGCCAACTTTTGCCAGTGCACAGTGACACTCATATCTAGTGCCACCGTAGTGTGCAGTGAAATAAAACAACCCTTTTTTTACTGTAATCGATTGAATATCAGTCGCCTGCCTAAAGGCGTGTGTGTGAGGCCTATTGCATCTAGTCTGCCAATTTTGCCGGTGCGCAGTGACACTCATATCTAGTGCCACCGTAGTGTGCAGTGAAATAAAACAACCCTTTTTTTACTGTAATCGATTTAATATCAGTAGCGTGCCTACAGGCGTGAGTGTGAGGCCTATTGCATCTAGTCTGCCAAATTTTGCCAGTGCGCAGTGACACTCATATCTAGTGCAACCGTAGTGTGCAGTGAAATAAAACAACCCTTTTTTTACTTTAATCGACTTAATATCAGTAGCCTGCCTACAGGCGTGTGTGTAAGGCCTATTGCATCCAGTCTGCCAACTTTTGCAAGTGCGCAGTGACACTCATATCTAGTGCCACCATAGTGTGCAGTGAAATAAAACAGCCCTTTTTTTACTCTAATCGATTGAATATCAGTAGCCTGCCTAAAGGCGTGTGTGTGAGGTCTATTGCATCTAGTCTGCCAATTTTGCCAGTGCACAGTGACACTCATATCTAGTGCCACCGTAGTGTGCAGTGAAATAAAACAACCCTTTTTTTACTGTAATCGATTGAATATCAGTAGCCTGCCTAAAGGTGTGTGAGAGGCCTATTGCATCTAGTCTGCCAACTTTTGCCAGTGCACAGTGAAACTCATATCTAGTGCCACCGTAGTGTGCAGTGAAATAAAACAACCCTATTTTTACTGTAATCGATTTATTATCAGTAGCCTGCCTACAGGCGTGTGTGTGAGGCCTATTGCATCTAGTCTGCGAAATTTTGCCAGTGCGCAGTGACACTCATATCTAGTGCCACCGTAGTGTGCAGTGAAATAAAACAACCCTTTTTTTACTGTAATCGATTGAATATCAGTAGCCTGCCTACAGGCATGTGTGTGAGGCCTACTGCATCTAGTCTGCCAACTTTTGCCAGTGCGCAGTGACACTCATATTTAGTGCCACCGTAGTGTGCAGTGAAATAAAACAACCCTTTTTTTTACTGTAATCGATTTATTATCAGTAGCCTGCCTACAGGCGTGTGTGTGAGGCCTATTGCATCTAGTCTGCCAAATTTTGCCAGTGCGCAGTGACACTCATGTCTAGTGCCACCGTAGTGTGCAGTGAAATAAAACAACCCTTTTTTACTGTAATCGATTGAATATCAGTAGCCTGCCTACAGGCGTGTGTGAGGCCTATTGCATCTAGTCTGCCAAATTTTGCCAGTGCACAGTGACACTCATATCTAGTGCAACCGTAGTGTGCAGTGAAATAAAACAACCCTTTTTTTACTGTAATCGATTGAATATCAGTAGCCTGCCTAAAGGCGTGTGTGTGAGGCCTATTGCATCTAGTCTGCCAAATTTTGCCAGTGCACAGTGACACTCATATCTAGTGCAACTGCAGTGTGCAGTGAAATAAAACAACCCTTTTTTTACTGTAATCGATTGAATATCAGTAGCCTGCCTAAAGGCATGTGTGTGAGGCCTATTGCATCTAGTCTGCCAAATTTTGCCAGTGCGCAGTGACACTCATATCTAGTGCCACCATAGTGTGCAGTGAAATAAAACAACCCTTTTTTTACTTTAATCGATTGAATATCAGTAGCCTGCCTACAGGCATGTGTGTGAGGCCTACTGCATCTAGTCTGCCAACTTTTGCCAGTGCGCAGTGACACTCATATCTAGTGCAACCGTAGTGTGCAGTGAAATAAAACAACCCTTTTTTTACTGTAATCGATTGAATATCAGTAGCCTGCCTAAAGGCATGTGTGTGAGGCCTATTGCATCTAGTCTGCCAACTTTTGCCAGTGCACAGTGACACTCATATCTAGTGCAACTGTAGTGTGCAGTGAAATAAAACAACCCTTTTTTTACTGTAATCGATTGAATATCAGTAGCCTGCCTAAAGGTGTGTGTGTGAGGCCTATTGCATCTAGTCTGCCAATTTTGCCGGTGCGCAGTGACACTCATATCTAGTGCCACCGTAGTGTGCAGTGAAATAAAACAACTCATTTTTTACTGTAATCGATTTAATATCAGTAGCCTGCCTACAGGCGTGAGTGTGAGGCCTATTGCATCTAGTCTGCCAAATTTTGCCAGTGCGCAGTGACACTCATATCTAGTGCCACCGTAGTGTGCAGTGAAATAAAACAACCCTTTTTTTACTGTAATCGACTTAATATCAGTAGCCTGCCTACAGGCGTGTGTGTAAGGCCTATTGCATCTAGTCTGCCAACTTTTGCCAGTGCGCAGTGACACTCATATCTAGTGCCACCATAGTGTGCAGTGAAATAAAACAACCCTTTTTTTACTCTAATCGATTGAATATCAGTAGCCTGCCTAAAGGCGAGTGTGTGAGGCCTATTGCATCTAGTCTGCCAATTTTGCCAGTGCACAGTGACACTCATATGTAGTGCCACCGTAGTGTGCAGTGAAATAAAACAACCCTTTTTTACTGTAATCGATTGAATATCAGTAGCCTGCCTACAGGCGTGTGTGAGGCCTATTGCATCTAGTCTGCCAAATTTTGCCAGTGCACAGTGACACTCATATCAAGTGCAACCGTAGTGTGCAGTGAAATATAACAACCCTTTTTTTTACTGTAATCGATTGAATATCAGTAGCCTGCCTAAAGGCATGTGTGTGAGGCCTATTGCATCTAGTCTGCCAACTTTTGCCAGTGCGAATTGACACTCATATCTAGTGCAACTGTAGTGTGCAGTGAAATAAAACAACCCTTTTTTTACTGTAATCGATTGAAAATCAGTAGCCTGCCTAAAGGTGTGTGTGTGAGGCCTATTGCATCTAGTCTGCCAATTTTGCCGGTGCGCAGTGACACTCATATCTAGTGCCACCGTAGTGTGCAGTGAAATAAAACAACCCTTTTTTTACTGTAATCGATTTAATATCAGTAGCCTGCCTACAGGCGTGTGTGTGAGGCCTATTGCATCTAGTCTGCCAAATTTTGCCAGTGCGCAGTGACACTCATATCTAGTGCCACCGTAGTGTGCAGTGAAATAAAACAACCCTTTTTTTACTGTAATCGACTTAATATCAGTAGCCTGCCTACAGGCTTGTGTGTAAGGCCTATTGCATCTAGTCTGCCAACTTTTGCCAGTGCGCAGTGACACTCATATCTAGTGCCACCATAGTGTGCAGTGAAATAAAACAACCCTTTTTTTACTGTAATCGATTGAAAATCAGTAGCCTGCCTAAAGGTGTGTGTGTGAGGCCTATTGCATCTAGTCTGCCAATTTTGCCGGTGCGCAGTGACACTCATATCTAGTGCCACCGTAGTGTGCAGTGAAATAAAACAACCCTTTTTTTTACTGTAATCGATTTAAAATCAGTAGCCTGCCTACAGGCGTGTGTGTGAGGCCTATTGCATCTAGTCTGCCAAATTTTGCCAGTGCGCAGTGACACTCATATCTAGTGCCACCGTAGTGTGCAGTGAAATAAAACAACCCTTTGTTTACTGTAATCGACTTAATATCAGTAGCCTGCCTACAGGCTTGTGTGTAAGGCCTATTGCATCTAGTCTGCCAACTTTTGCCAGTGCGCAGTGACACTCATATCTAGTGCCACCATAGTGTGCAGTGAAATAAAACAACCCTTTTTTTACTCTAATCGATTGAATATCAGTAGCCTGCCTAAAGGCGTGTGTGTGAGGCCTATTGCATCTAGTCTGCCAATTTTGCCAGTGCACAGTGACACTCATATCTAGTGCCACCGTAGTGTGCAGTGAAATAAAACAACCCTTTTTTTACTGTAATCGATTGAATATCAGTAGCCTGCCTAAAGGTGTGTGAGAGGCCTATTGCATCTAGTCTGCCAACTTTTGCCAGTGCACAGTGACACTCATATCTAGTGCCACCGTAGTGTGCAGTGAAATAAAACAACCCTTTTTTTACTGTAATCGATTGAATATCAGTAGCCTGCCTACAGGCGTGTGTGTGAGGCCTATTGCATCTAGTCTGCCAAATTTTGCCAGTGCGCAGTGACACTCATATCTAGTGCCACCGTAGTGTGCAGTGAAATAAAACAACCCTTTTTTTACTGTAATCGACTTAATATCAGTAGCCTGCCTACAGGCTTGTGTGTAAGGCCTATTGCATCTAGTCTGCCAACTTTTGCCAGTGCGCAGTGACACTCATATCTAGTGCCACCATAGTGTGCAGTGAAATAAAACAACCCTTTTTTTACTCTAATCGATTGAATATCAGTAGCCTGCCTAAAGGCGTGTGTGTGAGGCCTATTGCATCTAGTCTGCCAATTTTGCCAGTGCACAGTGACACTCATATCTAGTGCCACCGTAGTGTGCAGTGAAATAAAACAACCCTTTTTTTACTGTAATCGATTGAATATCAGTAGCCTGCCTAAAGGTGTGTGAGAGGCCTATTGCATCTAGTCTGCCAACTTTTGCCAGTGCACAGTGACACTCATATCTAGTGCCACCGTAGTGTGCAGTGAAATAAAACAACCCTTTTTTTACTGTAATCGATTGAATATCAGTAGCCTGCCTAAAGGCGTGTGTGTGAGGCCTATTGCATCTAGTCTGCCAATTTTTGCCGGTGCGCAGTGACACTCATATCTAGTGCCACCGTAGTGTGCAGTGAAATAAAACAACCCTTTTTTTACTGTAATCGATTGAATATCAGTAGCCTGCCTAAAGGCGTGTGTGTGAGGCCTATTGCATCTAGTCTGCCAATTTTGCCAGTGCACAGCTACACTCATATCTACTGCCACCGTAGTGTGCAGTGAAATAAAACAACCCTTTTTTTACTCTAATCGATTGAATATCAGTAGCCTGCCTGAAGTCGTGTGTGTGAGGCTTATTGCATCTAGTCTGCCAATTTTGCCGGTGCGCAGTGACACTCATATCTAGTGCCACCGAAGTGTGCAGTGAAATAAAACAACCCTTTTTTTACTGTAATCGACTTAATATCAGTAGCCTGCCTACAGGCGTGTGTGTAAGGCCTATTGCATCTAGTCTGCCAACTTTTGCCAGTGCGCAGTGACACTCATATCTAGTGCCACCATAGTGTGCAGTGAAATAAAACAACCCTTTTTTTACTGTAATCGACTTAATATCAGTAGCCTGCCTACAGGCGTGTGTGTAAGGCCTATTGCATCTAGTCTGCCAACTTTTGCCAGTGCGCAGTGACACTCATATCTAGTGCCACCATAGTGTGCAGTGAAATAAAACAACCCTTTTTTTACTCTAATCGATTGAATATCAGTAGCCTGCCTAAAGGCGAGTGTGTGAGGCCTATTGCATCTAGTCTGCCAATTTTGCCAGTGCACAGTGACACTCATATCTAGTGCCACCGTAGTGCGCAGTGAAATAAAACAACCCTTTTTTACTGTAATCGATTGAATATCAGTAGCCCTGCCTACTGGCGTGTGTGAGGCCTATTGCATCTAGTCTGCCAAATTTTGCCAGTGCACAGTGACACTCATATCTAGTGCAACCGTAGTGTGCAGTGAAATATAACAACCCTTTTTTTACTGTAATCGATTGAATATCAGTAGCCTGCCTAAAGGCATGTGTGTGAGGCCTACTGCATCTAGTCTGCCAACTTTTGCCAGTGCGAAGTGACACTCATATCTAGTGCAACTGTAGTGTGCAGTGAAATAAAACAACCCTTTTATT